>CM055901.1:68039239-68514239 GCA_029582155.1 Panopea generosa | reverse complement strand
CAAACGCGTGGTTCTCATGCCGTTGGTGCTGTCGTTGGTAATTTACGTACTTAACGTGTTATTCTTATGCCGTTTATGCTTCAATTTTGTAACTTATGTACCAAACGTTTACTTATGATGCAGTTTGTGATTGTTTTATGTAATATAGATACCAAACGTGTGGTTCTCATTTCGTTGGTACTTTTATTGTGTAATTTTGGTACCAAGTGCTTGGTTCTCAAGTAGTTTGTTCTTGTCTTGTGTTATTTAAGTACCAAATACGTGCGGAGTTTGAGATAAGAGAGAGAGAGAGTGAGCGCGGAGTTTGAGATAAGAGAGAGAGAGAGAGTTAAATTTGGAAATTGAGAAAGAATAATGGAACTGTGAAAAAACGATAAAAGAGAGGAGAAATGGAGTAACGAAATAGGGATAGTAGAGAAAGTATCCGGACAAAAGTCCCCTTGGACAAAAGCCCTTGGTCAAAAAATGTACACCTGGACAAAAGCCCCTTGGAGCATTAATACAATGAACAATTCATAAACATATTAAAGAAAAAAATCACAAATATTATATGTACATGAATATGACTACTATATATTCACTTCAGATCATTTCAATTTTCTTATTCTGACAGCACACTCATCATAAATAGTCATAAGTCATTTAATAAAATGTAAACATATACCATGAATGATCATGAATGTTATACCTCGCACACGAGGTAATAATAAATATTATTGCTGTTGTTTTTAAAAACCTTTTATTTCAACTAAATCAGAGACATACACACAATTAAGGAACAGACAATAATCTGTCCTTTGACAGGAAATAGGTGCGAACATGGCCCCTTGTTATCATAACAAAATTACTCAACCGGGATAAGGAGTCATAAAGTCACAACCCCCAATTTTTATGATATTAATTTACACATGTATACGGAATGGAAATAATAAATTGCAATAAACATTATTACATGCAACTTTATTTTGATAAGAAATGTTTCAAAGTTTAAGCCTGGTGTCAGAATACTTAAATAAAAGGAAGTTTTATAGTGCACACATAGTAAGGAATAAAACTTTCTGGTAAATACAATTTATCGTCCCATTAGAGTAATAATGTACCAAGTGTATATGAAATAAGAAGGCACTTGGTACCTTTTGCATCAGTGGGGCGTTATGTTCTGAGTGAGTGAGTGGGTAAATGAATGAATGAATGAATGAATGAATGAATGAATGAATGAATGAATGAATGAATGAATGAATGAATGAATGAATGAATGATGAGTGAATGAATTAGTGAGTGAGTGAGCGAGCGAGCGAGCGAGCGAGCGAACGAACGAACGAACGAACGAACGAACGAACGAACGAACGAACGAACGAACGAACGAATGAAAAATGTAGCAGTATGCTGTAACGAGTATGAAGCATTTAACTGACTTAGAAATAGTGATTGATATTATAAGCGCCACGGCTAATTCTCGTTTCCTTGACGCGTGATATACAAGCGCATATTGCCTTAAATTAATGCTTATTTTTCTTAATTTATTCGCATTAATTTTCTTTTGATTTTGTAAGAACACGGCCCACCGATCGGTCATTGTTTCAAGTATAACTTGATTTGTGTAGTTTATATTTTTAATAAAAGATGAAGCCTATTTTGTAATTCACATAAATGATGTGTTGTTCATCATGTTTTTACATCTATGCTATTCAACATCTAATTTTTCTATTTTACTAAAATTAATAACGCTGTCTTCTTTTATTTTTATAATTTACTAATCTAAATATACGTTTATCATTCATGTTGTTTAATCATCGATTTCACTAGCTATCACAATACTGTATAAAATAGTTGTGGGTATTTTTCGCCGTTTTGCGAAGGAGTGCCCGTGAATAAATGCTTAATTCTCCGTAGTTACGTCAGTTTCTATTAATATGTTAACATCACTCGATCAGGCAATAGGTCAGCTTTCGATCGGTGTATGTTTCACTAAAATAACAGTTATTAATTTAGTAAAAAATGTGTTTAACCGTGATTCACTGTTGGTGATTTTCCTTTTATTATAGCGGTTAATAACACGTCTATTTTCTATTGTCATAAGTGTACGTTTTAAGAGTAAAATAACACACCAGTGGGTTTTTTGCCAGTTCAACCTATGTTTAAACAAAGACACGCATTTTCAAATGATTAATGACCTTTAAACAAATAGAATTATTCTATTCAAAACAGTAACAAATGCGTGTGATTTTTCCGCGTGTGAAACTCATGACCCTACGGCAGATCCACACGCGTGGACTATCGGGAGTGCGTGTGAATCTAACGTGACACCGACCATTTTTGTGATGGGGGGAGGGGGGGGGGTTGCCATTGTCCGTACGTCACACTTTCTTGTCAGCTCTACTACTAATCTTATCAACCGATTCTCAGCAATCTTGCTAAGGAGTGCACTAGTAGGAATTATAGTTCAACTTGTGGATATCATCGTTGGGTTGCATGTAAGCTTTATATCTGTAAAGCACTCTTGAACGTGTACAAGGAAAGAGTGATATATTATTGGTATGATATTTAGGATCATGGAACGGGAACTTTTGGCTATTTGTTTCCATGGTAACAGAAAAAAATATTAAAAATAAAAAATCTCTCGTATCAAAATGCACTTCTATATCAATAGATTGGCAAGTGTGCAGTTGCATGACGTTACCATGAACGGTTTTGAAGTTGTTCTCCGGAAAAGGGGATTTTTTAAAAAAATTAATCCATTTGGATCCATGGTTACAAAAATAATATCAAAAATGAAATATTCTCCATGGCAAAATAACACTAGGTCGACATGTGTATAAAGCTGTGCTCTAGAAACACTTTCGTAGACGCAGGCTATGCCCAATTTAATATCGCAATAAACGTCACATTTATTTAACACCAGTGCAGTATGTGCTGCATCAGCTTCAACTCTACTCATCTGCAGCAAGATATCACAGCCCTTATTAACCATTTTGAAAATATTTAGAACCAAATTACCGTGATAGGACATTCCAAGTGCAAGAACCATGTAACCACCACTAGAATGGGATTCAACTGTGTAACGAGACGTTATCTTAGTAAACACGATTCTCTGTCTAAAATCACTTCAGCATGCAGATAACAAATTTAATGCTATATTTTTCGCACATTGTAACTGACAGGTAGAGAATACAAATGTATATGATAACCACTCCTACAAATTTTCCATACCGGGGCAGGGATTACTTGAACGTTTAACAACTATGTTAAACAAATATGGTGAAAAAAGGTTTTATGTATTGGAAAGGAACAAACAAACACAAATATGTTCATTTTAAATATTTAGACGATTTATTTGTAATATTTGTAGTACTGGTCACAAGCATGTTGGAAATATGACAATGTACAAACTAGACAACATGTAAGTCAACAGTGAAATAACAGAAAGCAGAATAATCCCATAGAAAAAAATACATCTAATAAATCCTATTCTGACAGCAAATATAAGTGTGCCAAACGTTTGCAACATTTTTGAAATACAATGATTTTTTTTTTAATTCAACATGAAATATCAAAGTTTCATGTTGAGAACAAGAACTTATCAAATCTTTCTATAGCATCTCAATGACTTTAATCATTAATAGTTTAGAAATATAAGCATTGGGTTCTTTTATAGAAAAATAAACTAAAAAATAAACGATACATTTTAGGGAATGAGCGTTTATATATAGCATTTCTTGTAAATCATTCAATAGCATTTTTGGCAAATCTTTCTATAGCATTTCATTATATTAACTGTCATCAAATATATTTCATTTAAAAAAAACAACAGTTCTTGGCATTGATTGTAATTTAAACAGAAAGTATCATGTGAGGAATGAGAAATTACTGAATAGTTTTTACCCCCCTCCACCCCCCTCGCCAAGCCACAGAACTTCATCTTTCATTTGATATAATTATAATTTTTATGTTAATTACTACACGATTCTTATCCAACAAAAAAGCAATCTGATTATTTTGTATAAAAAAATACAACATTTAATATACCTGTTACAAGAAGAATGTTATAATATCATACAGCAACTAGCTATCAAGTAAGCAGAGACTCTAAAATAGAAATTGTCTAATCAAATTGTTTGTTAACTTTTAAAAACTGTCAGTTTTTCATGTGCTCCCATATTTGCACCAAAATCATTTAATCTATTTAGATGTGTATTCAGGTAAAAAACTATTATTAAATGTATGCGATTAAAAATAACACCAACTGAAATGGTGAAGTTACAGGTAAACTGTACTATTTAAACACATTAATCGGCAGAGAAAATTGTATCGTAAACACTCCTTAGGTCACCTCTCTACATTTACATAAAATTAACTTGATGTCACAATTTTCAGCATAAGCTAAGAATTCTAAAATGAATCAAAATTACCAGTACATTAAACTAAGAAGTTTTAATTCATTTTTTCCTTATGATTTCAGCTGACACATCTATCAAAATACAGTCAAACGTGTATTAGTGGTCACCTCTAATAAGCAACCACTTGTCTTAAACAACCCTGGTTTCTATTTACCATTTTTAAAATTTCAGTTTTAACCAACCTGTATTAAGCAGCCACCTGCCTTAAGTGGTAATGTTTGCTCTTTCCCTTGAGTGGCTGCTTAAGACAGGTTTGACTGTACATATTAAAATGAACTGAGGATGATAATAAAAATAAATGAAAAAAAATATCAAAATAATCACAAGATTTACATACACATATGTATTTTGAATACAAACTTCCCTTACTTTTCAATGCATATATAATTCCAGCATTTCAATTCATTATAATTCTAAATTCAAACCTACCAATGATTAAAAGGAATGATTGTTTATTATTATTTTACAAACAACCAATGAACACAAAATTAGGACCAGACGATAATAAAAATTATAACCTTGAAAAAGAAAGATAACTTGTAGTATTTTCCCCTCCTATAACAAGTGAGTTTTTTGACAGAATTATCTCCCTTATAATTTGAACTTGCCAAAAATCTGTGATACATTGAGGCGAGATCCAGCTCAATTGACAAATATCTACAGCATGTTGAAATTCCTAAGCATCTTTCATTCCTTTCTAATAGAAAACTGATAATTTAGAAGATTTGTCCTAAATTCAATATTTCAATATATTTATTAAATAAATAAACTTTTTCCTGTTTGTAAGATATCTCTAAAAAAAACATACACCGGTACATGTTTTCAACTAATTTTGGAACATAATTGTGATGCTAATACATTGTACTGTAATACAAATATAAACTTTAAGGTCACGCTTACTGCACAATTCTTCACAATGACCCCCCCCCCACCCCCACCCCAAAAACAATTCAATTTTGTAATTGCCATTCACAGTTTAGATTTCTGTAATTATTGTAATTTATGTTGCTAAAGATATTTACAAATGCTCGTGTTTTTTTTTCTTCTTTTGTCTTTTATATAAACAGTACCTTCTTTTCCTTTCTTACAAATATTGATGAAGTAGCCCACTTACAAAAATAATTAGAGAATACATACAAAAGCAAAATCTAAACCATTCCATTGCCAATAGTTTTTTTTTAATCCAAAACAAAATTGTTTAAGTTAATTTTTTTCCAACAACTTCAGTTGTTTCTTTAAATCCAAAACAAAATTATTCAATCCAATTCTTTTTTTAATTTACAGCAGTTTCTTGAATCCAAAACAAAATAATAGTTTATATGTTCTTTATAGTATTTTGGCAAAGTATATTAAAAACATCGAACAATATTTCCCATACTTACAGAAAAAAAAGTTCTAAGCATTTAAAAGCAGATGTTTACAATATATTGTTTAAAAAATCTGGATACAGAAGGGCAAGTAACTGTTTATCAAGAAGCATTTATAGGGTACATTTTTAATAACAAAATATTTATTCTTACACAACAAACACAAAGAATATATTTACAAAGGTAACTGCTGTAGATCAGTAAAGCAATGGCTACCTTGGGTAGTTGATTCACCGACTGGTTATCTAGCCTAGCGTAATTGTTTGTATAACATTCATCAACTACGGTAGTTATCTGAAAATACATTGACTGGTTATCTGGAGTTATTATTTTCATATAAAAATAATTTACTCACTATCTGGGGGAAATTGTTACATGTAAAATTAAATGAATGGGGTTTAACACCATTTTCAACACATTTCAGGTTACATATGGCATATTCAGTTTTATATACTCAGACTGAGTCAAACTGAGTAGAACCACTGTCCTTCTGCAAGTAACTGAAAATTTTCTTACATAAAGTTTTTGAAATGAGCGGGACTCGAACCTACAACCTCAGTTTTGAGAGTAAGTATTCTTGAGATGGCATCTTAGATCACTCAGCCCCGGAGGATACCCATACTGAATTACCAATTACATATTTTTAAGTGCAAGGGTAATTTACATGTAACATTCATTGAATGATTTATTTATTCAAGCAATTGTTTCCCCATAACCAATGATCATAAATAGCTATTGTTTACATCAACTATATATCGGAAATTTAGCTGGTCAAAGAAACTGTTTTCATGAACAATGTATTTATTACCACCCTCAAGTACTTGTTTTATTAAATGTATATATAATAAAAATCCAATTGTTAATTTCTCTTCAAAACTCCCTTTTAAAACATACATAGGGTTTAAAACATTTTTCTTTTTTATCAGAATGCACACCAACTGAGTTACTAAAATATGCATTGAAGCATTGAACAAATAACATAAATCTTACTTCTTTTTTTTTTTTATAAAAACAAATCCAAATTAATCTTTCTTTAAAAACATAATTAAAGGCAATATATCAGGAAAAATCTACAAATGTTCAAAATAATAATATCACTATTAAAATTGATACAAAGTATCTCATAATTATTAAATAAAATAAAATTGAATGGTTTGTTATTCTAAATACACCAAAATGTGCTCACTCCCCCCAAAAAACAGTGCTTTAATCGGAATGTTAAAATTGAAACAAATTCCCCATTCTAAAAATACAGCACTTACATACTGCTTGACAGCCGTCATCTCATCATTCAGAAATAAATTCTACTAAGTGTAAATCGGCATGAGGAATCAAATAGAACTCATTCGGTATGTCACAAAATATGTTGCAATTTTAAGTGGGAAATTTATTTTATTGCAACCTGGATGTGTAGGCCAAGATAGAAAATATTATTTTCGCATGTTTAAATAGATTTCTTTTAAGATATAGGAGATCAGTGAGTAAATAAAGACATAACATATTGAAAAAACATTTTTTTCCAGCAAAATATTTTTTTGTGGAAAATTCCAGATATATTTCCTTTAATAAATAGTCAAAAAAACTCTCTCTCTGATCTACAGCATCCTTGTAAAACTCTACAGCAAAATTTACGATTGCCAGCATGGTCTATAAAATTGCACTTTTCATGTAAAATAATACACACAACAGTTGTATCATATGCCCACACATCCCCCCTCCACATTATACACAGTAAGATTCAAAATAATGTTCATTAACCCATTGGGTGCAATAACTTAAATTACCCATCGGGTTACAGAAAAAAACATGACATAATGATGAGAACAATCAACACTGCATACATGCCTAGATAAGATCAATGGGCAGACTCATTTGTAAATATGATTGGTTTACTGAAGGGATTAGGTCGTGTTTTTTTTTAGTTTCTTAGTTTCGTCCAAGAACAAATAAATTTGAACTGGCTGTATAAATTGTAATCTGCAAATAATGTATCCAATATTGTGATCAAGATGAACCTGCTTACAGTTTTTTGTTTTTGTTTATAGGTGGATGTTGGGAAAAATGAACATTACAATTTAAATCTCGAGTTGACCTATTTTACACATGATCTGCCAGTCTGGGCCAAAATTCTTGCCCCTTTAGTAAGGGAACCAGCTTAGAGACCACCAAAGGTCACAAAAATACCATTCACAATCAATGCCATATAGCTGGATATTGGGAAAATGAACTGGACTGTTTGGTTTCAAACTTATTTATTTTACATCGATTGTGAAACAATGCATTACAACAAAATCACGCTCAAAGTCATCCTGGGTAGAACCAGTACTAAGCATATGCGAAAAATGTGTCTTGCTCAAGATCACCACACAGAGCTGTGGGGAAGGACTGAACCCACGACCCTATGATCCTGGATCCGGTGCTCTACCAACAGACCATGTGCTCCAGATTACATTTTAAACCTTGTTTTGACCTTCTTCACTTAATATTCTTCCAGTCTGGACCCAACTCTTGCCCCTTTGCTAAGAGAACCAGCTTAGAGACCACCAAAGGTCACAAAAATACCACTCTCACAATTATTACATAAAAAGACACAAAATTTCTTTTCGGACTCACACAAGACTTAGTGTAAAAATCAAACAAAAGATTATTCAGTGTAAGGATTCTTAAAAAGTGATTAAAATGCCCAGCAATTAATAACGTTGACTAGAATTACACATCAAACCATGCGTAAATGGAAATATAAATAATTGGTTGCCTCGCTCCTACATCTCAATTAAATACAGCATACCGGTAATATTGACTATACAATATCAATGGTACAATTTCAAATAATAAAATTTGCTCCAATCAAATATCTTGCTGATATTGCTGCATAAGCAAAGAGCCTTCCATACGGCTCACCTGCTGCAACACATAAAAGTAAAACTGAACTTATTTAGATTTAAAAACAATTCACATTATGTTTTTGATGTTTGCAAAAGTTTACTTAAAAAAACTTAAAGCAAACTTTAACTGACTTGAGTTTTATGCTCTTACATCCTTCTTTTAGGATCAGTCCATTTTCATCCTGAGATAGATGTTTGTTTGAATATTTATGTCATTTTTATGCTATCAAGGGCTAACAGATGATCAGCCTAACCACTCTTTCCTGGGATTCTGGAAGGTTAACCAGTACTTGATCATACCATCTCTGTAAGTAACTGATAACTTTTTCACTTGAATCCAAAGGTGTATATCAAACATCATGGTGAGTGTGGCCGGGTAAGGATTCAAACTCATGACCCCTTGATTGATAGTCAGATGCACTACTGACTGAGCTACCCGTAGATCCCATCCAGAATGCTTGTAGTACATCTGCAAAATAGTCACGGACTGACTCATCCGAGCCGCCATTGTTTGCTATTAGTAATATTCCTGTGCCAAGCAAGCCTTAATATTGCGAATTTAACGTTTTTTTTATCAAAATTAATAAAAAAAGAAGTTTTAAAATGTTTTACTAAAATAAAATGCAGGATAGGTAATTTCTATCAATTTTTTTTGTTTAAAAAAGACACAAATTTTGATAAAATTGACAAAATTGTTTGTCTCCCTTTAGCAAAATGTGGTATGTTGTAAACAGACATTTAAATAAAAGTAGCATTCCATGTACTCTGTAGAAAAAGTTTTTGTTTTATACACACAGCTATATGCGTAACAATAGCATCCAAGAGAAAAAACGCTTCTGCCATGTACATAGAATCCCGCCTTTTACCCGAGCAGTCACCTCACCCATACAGTCACCTTCTTACACGCCACACCACCATAATGATGAAAATGAAAAATGATACACAATTTTTTTTTATCAAAATGACATTACATTTACACAAAAAAATATATAATAAAGACAAGCCTACAAAATATTGCAGCTGCCTTTCTCCTTGTATGGATTATCCCCTGGCTTGAGAAAACCATTTATGAGCACGTCTTCATGTGTGTGTTGCTCGCAAAACTTCATGATGTCTTCGATGCACTCTGACACTCGTACTCGTGGCACAGCTGCTTCAAGACGTAATTGTTCCACCAACTTCCTCTGTTGTTGGAGCCCCTCTTGGAACTTGTTCATTCTGGCTTCTGAGAAATATACATAATATAGAGAACTTAAATTACCTTTCACAACAGGATTAAAGATGAAATAAACAAACTTTTGATGTAAGCACAAATGTGACGAAAACGAAAAAAGCTGTCTTGTTTTACAAATAAAGTTAATTTTTATCTACCATTCTTCTTTAACTTATTCTAAAACATTTAAACAAATATTTCCTGTTTTAAGCCATTATAAATCAAATGCTTGATTATCATTCAAATGTTCCTTAAGAAGGGAAGATGTTGCCAAGTATCATACCTGGCCTTGTTTTAATAACTATACAGCAGTTATACACCAAATATTTATTAAATACAAAGACATTTTCAAAAGTTATTGATCAGAAACAAAATTGTTTTTCAAAAACAAGAAGTTGAAAGCGGGTTTATAACTACAGTAAAATTTGACTGCTGTTCTCAAACATAGAACTTTACCTATATTTCATATAACTTCACATCATAACATTCCTAAAAATACTCTTTAACAAGTTTGATGTGCAGACAGACTAATGGACCGGGATAATACTAAATGCACTTTCACCATTCTTCAAATGACGGAGACATAAACACCATACAAAGGGACCTGACCCGACTCTCTGAAGACGTGACATTGTATCAATAATTGTCAAGCAGTTCATGCATACTTCCTCATATTATCACAATCATTTTTAATAACATTAATTGTAAACAACACTATCAAGTGCTACGCAAATGTTTGAGCATTGGAAAACTGTTATCTGCATGAGCTCCTTGAAACAAACAAGGATATAAAGATATATTATTAACAAATCAAGAAGAGGAAATCTTCTAAAGTCATATTAAGAAGATATATATAATTGTGAACCAGAGTAAGAATCAGTATATATGGTCTAGCCGTTTCATTAACCTGAGTGGGTTAAATGTTTTCAAAAATGACTGTATTAATTTTATCATGACCTGAATACATAAACAAGAGGCCCAAGAGGGCCTGAGGACGCTTTACTGACTCATAGTGGCCATAGCACTTTTTGAAATTCTACTATGCAACAGAAACATCAGGGCAGGGTCATTTTTAACTGTAAGGACACCATTTGAACAAATCTAACAAAACTATAGTTGGTCATCATTATTATATAAACATTTTGAAAATCTGTTGGACCGTTCATGAGAAGAAGATTTTTTAAGTTTTGGACTATTTTTAGTAATGGTGGCCATCTTGAATTTTAGATAGAAAAAATAAATCTTTTGTATAGTCTCCTATGCAATAGAAACACCTATGTAAAGTTTCAGTTTAATTGGCTTAGTGGTTTAAGAACAGATGAGAGAAAAAGAGAATTTTCTGTTTTCCCATATAGTATCCCTATGTAAAATTTTAAGTCCCCTTACAGGGCCCCCTACAAATTTTAGCCCCTAAATTCTTATCTGCAATCAAACCCCTACACATACGGATAATTTATGCAAAATATGAACAAATCTGACATACCGGTTCTTAAGAAAACGAATTTAGTAATTCCCAATTTTTACCCTTTTGGGGCCCCTCATGACCCCTTAAGACAGTGAAACCCAGTCATTTTTACAAATCTGAACCTCCTTCACCAAACAATGCTTCTGTGAAGATATAGGCAAAATCATTTCCATTTAAAAAAAAAAAATATATATATTATAATGACATGTGTCCCCTAATTGAACCCTCTGGGCGGGGTCATATTTAACCCTAGGGACACCATTTGAACAAATCTAACAAAACTATACTTAGTCATCATTACTACATAAACATTTTGAAAATCTATTGGGCCGTTCATGAGAAGAAGATTTCTTAAGTTTTGGACTATTTTTAGTAATGGTGGCCATCTTGAATTTCAGATAAAAAAAAAAATCTTCTGTATAGTCTCCTATGCAATAGAAACACCCATGTGAAGTTTTAGTTTAATTGGCCTAGTGGTTTCAGAGAAAGTGCTGCTAACAGATGACAGACGTCAGATGACGGACGACAGACAACACGCCATTGCATAAGCACTTCTGGCCTTTGCCCAGTAGAGCTAAAAATAGCATGAATGTTGTCCCTCTGTCACACTTTTGCGACCGTAACATCTTTTGCAATTTACATACGGTTCAAAATCAAACTTCCCAAGTACAGATCATCAACATCAAGTTGGCAAATCGCTATTCAGCCGCTCACAGCACAAAATTTCTAAAAATTTCATCAAATTGTCGTCACAGGCGAAATTAAAAGATGCTGATTATTTCTTTATTATACTTCAATTGTTTTACAAATAATGCTTCAAGTCCTCCTGGATACACCAGTACCAAGTGTCTTGCTCAAACACACCTAATTGTGGCAGAGGATTGAACCTACGACCCTCCGTTAATGAAGCTGATGCTCTACCAACTGATAGTGCTAGTTTGCACACCTAGAAACATTTCTAATAGGATTTCTTTTTGTTACAAACCACTTAATATACAGTCAAACCTGTGTAAGTGGCAACCTCTATTAAACGGCCACCTGTGTTAAGCAGCCATATTTTCTATTTCCCATTTCTATGCTTTCATTGTAAGTTAACATGTATTAAGCAATAACCTGTCTTAAAAGGCCAATTTTGCCCTTCCCTTGACTGGCTGCTTAAAACTATCAGTCACATTGCAAGTTAAAATGCTTACAGTTTTATTGGTGGAAGAACTCTCCAGATGTCAACATGAACCTGAGTAAAACCAGCCTCTATATTCTTCTACAGGTTCAAATTTAAAGGCTTTTAAACCAAGATGGGCTCAAACCAATAACCTAAACTGGAGTATCATGCCACAGACACATGGTATGATACCCCACCCAGTGGCATGTCAAGCGGACACTGTGCCCCCCCCCCCCCCCCCCCCCCCCCCACTGCTGTATATAACCCCGCACTCCTCCCGCATCCCTTTTTCATACACACAAGAAGACTGTGAACTTCTATACTACAATTCTATTTCTAATTTTTTTTGAAACTGAGAAATCACCGTATCTCTGTCATCAAATGCAACAATTTACATTACAATGATTTAATCAGAGCAACAATAGCGGAAAAATGACTTTCAACCACAGGGTGCATCTGGCTTGATTAATTAAATTGTGATGAAAACTTAGATCTGTGCATGTTTAATTAGCAAAGTCAATTTCCATGATGTTCCGGTCCATCACATGGGAATTAACATGTGTTGTGTCAAAGGTCACAAATGAATAAATAAACAAACACTGATTGAAATGAAATCAGTATAATATAATAAAGTAAATTTAAAATTACTGAGTGAACTAGTAACGAGTTAATTCAAATTCTAATGTAGTTCATGAGGTTCTAAAACCTTTTTCAGGCACTTCTCAAATATATACTCCACCACTGTGAACTGTAATGCAGATTAGTAGTATTTTCATTAATTTTGTTAAAATTAGTTGTTGTTTTTTTTTGTTGAACATAAACTCTCATTTTGACAAGGAAAGTAAAAGTTCCATAAGTCAACACACAACACTCATTCCTTAAGTTAAATCACCAGCTGACATTATAAAGTGTCATATCCGGCTATGACCTTGTAAAATTTACCTTACAATTGAATGACATCATTCTTTTTTTAACCATATATTGATCAAATGTCTTTATTGTTTTAGAGGTGGGTAAAGTGAGAAAATAAGTACTGTAGTATACCGTTGTTTTTAGCAAGTGCCGCAGTATGTACCCAAAGGTTGTAAACAAAATTTACCATTTGTCCGTCATTTTTATTACGCTCGATTAGATGATTTAATTTCAATAGCAGCATAAATATCAAGTATAACTGATCTGATAAAGCGTTACTTTTACCATTAAGACAACATGGATACGGCAATTGCCAAGGAGCTGATACTCCATAACAGTACCACGGTATGTATCAGCGCAACTTAAAACTTCGGTATACCAGTTTACCAGTTTTTTCACACAGCTCTATAAACCTTAGAAACAGAACCATCTTACTTCATCCTTGTTCATTTATTGTTATATTATGACAGGCTCAGGTGATCTTTTATTTGAATATTTAGCTTCATTCTTGTACGCCTCCCTCAACCAAACCACCAAAATAGAAAAAGCATATTTTTGTATTACCGTTATTCTAAGAGAAGAGGTTAAAATTGTACAGAGTATGCAAATGAGAGTATTTAATGCCAATGTGTTGACGTCCATCTACCAGATTTTTATTTCCTTCGAGATCTGAAGTTTTGCAGTGAGTCAGTTTAAACCACAATCTTCAAAGCAGTTTGCACTTTAATCAATTTATTTTACTACTCCAGTAGAAAATAACAGCTAATTAAGTTTGTGACCATTTCTGCTCTGAACTTGAGAGCAAAACAACTTCAAAACAACTTGGATTTTATGCAGGAACCATTATCTTGTAATAAGATTATCAATCTTTTGAAGAGAGTTGCGAATCAGACAATTGCCATATCAGATTGCACAAGTAATCAGCAATGTTAACACTAATGAGTGTTGTTTCCACTCAGCTGAGCTGTTCAGCAATATTGGTCTCTCATCTCCACTTGTGGAGTTATTAACAAAAATCCTGCTTTGTTTTAAACTTATTTAAACTATTTTATTTTACACTGATTGTGAAACAAGTTCTTACAACATGGACAAATCGTGCCAAAAGTAACTATACCAACTGGGTTATTTAATCTTTCACAATGTAAAGATATGCTGCAAGTTACAAATGCAGTGGGTACCAAACTTAGTAGATTTGGATACAGACAACCTAAGATTCTTCTATACTGTAGCGGTGGTCTAGTGGTAGTATGCCCGCCTCACATATGGAAGATCATTGGTTCGATCCCTGGCCAGACAAGTCCCCCCACCCCCACCCCAGATTTGGCGCTCAACATTTAGAGGATAGTTTTAGATCTAGTCTCTTCTGTCAGTATAATGTGACAGGATAAGATATCATACCATGTGTCTGTGACATGATACCCCATGCATTTTGTAGTGCTCAAAATACTGTCTCAAAGTAGACACTGTCCCGATGACTGAAAAATTGTTGAAACCAGCGCTAATCACCATACAAGTTTGTTCGGGTAGTTATTTGAAAATTTAATATTCAAAATAATCAAGAACTCTCTCAAAGTTTTCAAGAGCTGGAAACCAGGAGAATTGTACAACCAAAGGTGTGCAAACTGCTTTTGTGAAAAAAATCTTGTTTTATTCATTTTTGCAATCACCTGACATCGTCTGGAAAACTATTTTTCATTGGTGGACAGAAGGTGTTTACCAGAATACGGGGAAGCACTATAACCTTATAACCAGGTTTGGTGGTAGTGTGCATGTTGTGAGGGGTGGGGGATGATGCCCCCATGCTGAATGTGTGTGTCTATGAAGATTAACTTGAGAGATATGCCCTTTAAATTCAGTTACCCAAATTATAAATAAATATGTATCATTATACAATTTTTGTCAATATTACAACAGACTCAGCTAGTTACTTTACATTTAGCAAACAGGCCTCAGAATGTGTATTCCATTTTCATTTCACTGCTCCGAATTGAAGAATTGAAGTGTTTTAATATTGTATTTTTGTATAACTCCTACTTTTTATACCTCAATAGAGGAGCGACAAATAACCTATTTGCCTAACACGGACAAATTCCCAAATATTTCCCCGAAAGTGACGTTAAGTATTTAAGTAGTGAATTATGATAAGATTCTTAATATTAATTTTAGACATATTGATAAAAAAATTGTCAGACATTCATAGCCATCTCCCCCGTATCCCCAACCCCATCATACATCCTAAACATACTAGTATTAACCAAATGTACTGATCTCAATATGACAGTTCAATACAGAAACGTGCTATATATATATAAATAATTATAAGCTTTACAAAATATAAGTTCCCGCCAGCGGATATTAAGTGATATTGTCTTTTATAATAACAGAGCAGTGATACACACAGAGACAAACTGCCTGAAAAGCTCCAGACATTTATAGCTGGCAGTCACTATGAATAAATAATCCTCTCATTATATCATATGCTGTGATGGCACAACATTTCTGAGACTTGAAGTTGGCAGAGGATTAACTTGTCGATGTTTCGATGCTTTTTTAGTATGAAACATTCGCAAGTACATATGTATCAAATTGATTGAAATTCCATGCTAGAACAGTTTGTAAATCCTTACTATGTCCCACCTCCCCTAAAATGACCAAATGTATATTCCGTGGCTTTTTATAATAATTTTCGTAGAATTACTACCACACCATGAACTACAAAATATCCATGAGTTGTTTTTCCAAACCTCAGAATTTTGTGTCTGAATATTCTACAGTTCAAACTACGAAATACATTTTTCCGAGCCATCCCCAACATGAAATTATGAATTTCTATAACATAATTATACTTTTAACCAACTTTGCTTTTGGACTGATCCATTGTTATTAAAAGGGACATTAGTTACCTTATAATTATAGAGCGAGAGCCAAATAACATACACTGATCAGACCAGATCAGCAAGCTGTTCTAGTTTTACAGAATGAATGAATAGGGTTTTACGGCGTATCAACACATTAAAGGTAATTCGACGCCAACAGGAAGGAAGATTCCAGGTTAACTCTACATGTACAAAAACAACAAATTAACATACAGATTTAAACAAAAAAACACCAACAAATAAATATGCAGAATGAACCTAGAACTATAATACCTGCAGAACTGCAGAGTTTCAGCAAATTCTATTGTATAACTCAAATTGTTGCTTCTTACGACATACATAAGCCACAGTGGTCCTATTTTTGTCATCACTCGATATGCCTCCCTGAAACCACACAGGGGTTGATAATTTAACCACAATAGTGAACATGAAAAATGATAAAATGAACATGACACCCATTCTGAGGATTCCTACCACTCTGCAGAGATCGGCAGTGATTCTATTCCTAGCCGGAACCACACTGGCTTAGTTTTACAGTATTTGCAAAACAGTATCATTCACATAAATGGGAAGCTAATAGGCGAACATATTCAAGTGAAGGATTGCCATTGATGTCAGACGTCTATTACTATTTAATTCCCATGTGACTTTCTTGTAAATGATGTCATTATGTAGCAAAGAGCAAGCTAAAAGGCAGGTTATGTGTAAATACCGGGAAACTGACATATCCAGGGAATGTATATAAATGAATGGCAATGAAAGAGTTAAGCATGTATTTTTTCTGCTATTTTTTATGAATTTTTGGTGAATGAACGGGGTTTAATGCTTTTGTTAACACATTAAGCCAGACTTAATCTATTGGTGTGTGTTTGTTTTAACTGTGTTAGGTTTTAACTTTTGACCTCAGCAATGACAAAATCCTAGAATTAAATCAGTGACGAAGAACCTATAAGCATCAAATGGTATCCATTATTTAATGTTAGTTAAGTGTATTTAATCAATGTAAATTTCCTTTTATCATTCAGGCTTAGACTTTGAAGGGGTAGAAAATCACTGGAATATTCTTTTAATTTTTATTCAAAACTCTCATTTAATACTAAAATAGGTTTAAAAATTGTTGAACTGCCACAAAATATGAGCCTTCCGAAGAAAGAATATATGTCTTCATTCAGATTGAAGTTTTGAAAGTGTAGAAACTCAATTAACTTTTAAAAAAAACACCAAAACAACTTAATTTGTGATTGGTCTTTAAGGGTTATTCTATCTATTTGCCAGATTGTGCTCAAAATATTTTCCTCTTAAAAAAAATAAAAAAATAAGCCATTACGGAAAGTGCTGGATTATCTATAAATTCATCAAGTAATGGAGTTTTCTATATAAAGCTTAAAGCCAGTCTGTAGTTGGATGTGTCTGCTGATACTAGCAGCTATGGACCGATCAATACAGGCCATAGGACTAATAAAAACCATACACCATTGTTGTATATTGCATAACACCCGCGTGGAATATTTGGATGTCACGTTTCTACTGAAGTTATAAAGTAAATGTTTGCTGTGGGCGTTACAAGAAATTGCAAACATTTGACATTAAGGAATAGAATCATCCCACTAAGGTCATTATAAAATAATTGCTAGATTATCAACCATTTTCTTAAAAAGGGGAAAGTGGGGAGGATTTTATTTATTTATTTTTTTAAATTAATGTTGTTTAAAAAAAAAAATTAAACATTCATTTTTAAAGAAAATAAAAACGGTAGGTTGGCATATAAACAAGAGTTGTCAGTGGACAACAAAGCTCGCCCCTGGGTGTCCAAGTCCAAAAAGGGCCATAACTGTGCCAAAATGCAATCCAGAGTTATGGTTCTTGTCTCTCTGTGTTCCATTGATGATGGTGAACAAACATGCGAAGTTCCATTCACATCCAATGAGTGGTTGAATAGATATCTTAAACTTAAATGCAAAAGTTAAACCTGGGTGTCTACAGACGATGAAGCCGGGGCCGATGGGGTCATGGCAATAGCTCCCCTAGGACTTTGTCCCAGCAAGCTAAAAAGGGGGTGGACGGGGATGATAATCTAGCAATTAATTTATCATGGTCTGACCTCAAGTTCTTAAAATTCACAATAATACCAATCTCGCATACTAGAAATGTGTCCATAGCAGACAGTTACAAAGTTTACCAAAAATCCAGTTTGCTTAATGTAAAATTTGACCAAATTTGACCAACATTGGCAAATATCAAATTTGACCTATATTTTAAATACAAAAGTTATAGATTGGAAACCATTATTTTACAGAAAAATTTAATTTGAACAGGGGCCGACATTGACAGATATTGAACATGATCTATACTTGATAATTATACAGCTACATTCAAAATATTAATTAAATACAAAGACCCTTTCAGAAGTAATTGACAAGAAACCAATATGAGTTTGGACATTTTAACAAAAAGTGGCGTCTTTGTGCCAAGCTGATTACTTGTGTAGCCAGCCACATAACAGACTTTCGCCATATGAAAGCATTTTTTAATGTTTAGAAACAGCCAAATATATCTTTTTTTAACTGTTGTCTAACTGTCAAAAAAAATATTAACCCGTAATCCTGGACACTTAAATATCTATTTGTGTGTGCGGGAAAACAAACAGGACTGACAGAGGTAAACTGAAAACCAGGTACTTATTCACCAGTCTTCAAATGGCGAGGGCATACAAAGTAACGAATAGACAAAAATATTATAAATCATCCCAACACTCTCAAATAGCACTAAAACTGTTTGAAATAAGTTTTATTTTTTCATTTGATCGTCTGCTAGTCTCAGCCCTAAAACGCCGATTAAATGCGACTTTAAAACTGTAAATTTGAAATAAGTTACCGGAACTTGTGGATTTCAAATGCAAAAAAAAACCCGATAATTAAATCAGAATGGTAAAATTGATACAAAATCTTGTTGCTAAAAGAAGGCAGCACTTAAATACTGCTCAATAACTTTAACCTTGTCGTTCGGACTATATATTCTGACTTAATATCTATATGAAACAAGTTCTACAATATGTAAACCAGTGTGACAGATCAATTTGAAATGAAAATGAAATTGCGTGTCTCATTTGATAAGTCACAAAATATGTTGCAAGATTAAGCAGGATATCTATTCCAACCAGGATGAATAGGCCAAATAAGGAAGTTCATAACAAAATGTGACATTGAATAATTTCTAATTTTAGTAACTACTACATGCGACAGCTATCAACCAACGAAATATTATATCTCATGTGATTTAACATGTTCACAGCAAGATATGTCAGATGACAGAGAATTTATCCCTTGTTGACAGTTTATAATGCAGGCAATGTTAAAACAAAAACACCAATAAACATACAACACTACAAGGGGTTTTCCAGAACTTTGTGGATAAATATCATTAAATGAAAATAGAAATGAATTATATTTATTTTAAGTAAAAACTGCATGCAAATTATGAAGAAAATATAAACATGACTGTTTAACATGTATTTCAAATATGCCATGTACACCTATTCGCCGCAGGTCAGATTTACCGGTACGTTACGTTGTTGCAACGTCAATATCTTTTTCAAGTAATTTTCCTACTTTTACTCATTGCTCCAACCATATTCTTTTAGCAATCACGAACCCTACAAGCACTCTAATGACTTGCATGTAGGCCTTAATAATCATGTGCACTGTACCGTAACCTATACAGTTAAACCTGTCTTAAGCAGCTTATCAAGGGAAGTAAAAAAAGTGGCTTTTTAAGACAGGCTGTTGCTTACTACAGGTTAATTTGTTCTGAAGGTAAAGAAATGGGAAATGGCAACTATGGCTGCTTAAGACAAGTGACTGCTTAATAGAGGTGATCACTTGTACAGGCTGACTGTTTCTAGTTTGCAGTATACTTTATGAATTGCAATACAGCAATCCTTGTTGAGGCATCTTTTAACATGTTGACGTGACTTTTACACGATTTTGACAGTGACCACACCTGCTATCATCCATTATTGTTTCTCTTTCCCCGCTGTACCATTTGTGCCATCTGTCGACCGCAAAAAGCACCGTGTGCATTTTTCAGCAGCTTCAGCATTATTCAAACATTCATTTATTTTCTGCTTGTTTTATATCTTTATTCAAATATGCTCCACATTTACAGAGCAACATCTCCATGTTTCTGTCTGCAAAGTGTCATAATTATTATCAAGTTTATTCAATTAAATTCAATCATTAGCAGCCCCCTAAGGATGATCCATACATTTCTAAGCTATTGTCACAACAATGGCCGCTTACAAGACTGTTTTACATCATGTGCATTGCTCCCTCTTTATTCATTTTAGTTCTACAATTATTGTTATGTTCAACAAGAGCTTGTGATGAGAACTAAGTGTGAGGCTTGATGGAGTGCTGAATCTTAATTCTGACACATTCCCCTGGGATAATGCCTAAATGCATATATTTACGGCTAGGCTACTGACATTGTTAACACATACAATACTTTTGCTTTTTTTTTTTTTTTTAAACAAAATATATTTTTCCAAATTTTGTAGTAATATTATTATTTAAGAATTGTAATATAATTATGAAGTTGCTAACACTATTATAGTCATTGTGAAATTAAATACCGAGGTTGACTTAAGAGTTTGATTGAAATAACTTTTTTAAAATAATTTATGAAATGAAGCAAAACATTAACTAATGCAGACTTGCAATTAGCTGGTGATTATAAACAAAGGACATGCTGTTATGTTTGTATATTTTACCAAAACTTATAAGCTGAAAATAGATTTCGTGATATATTAAATGACTCATGTGATTTTAATTTGATCGGTTATACAGGTTTATATGTAGTAAAAATATTTCATCTTGGAATGAGTCTGAATGACAATACGAAGGTCATCAAGTGGTATTTAAGTGTTGTCATACTTTGTTTCAAGTTTACAACTTCATTTTAAATATCAATTTAATCAGTTTGGTTGATTAAACATACCAAACCATTCGGATTTATTTTCTAATGATAATGAGATGCTAATATCCATTTTAAAAATAATTTAATGTTTTAAAATTTTGTGGAGCGTGTGGTTTAGTGGTAGAGCACCAAACCAATAATCGGAGGGTCGTGGGTTCAATCCTTCGCCACGGCTATGTGTGGTGTCCTTGAGCAATTTTATGCATGTGCTTAGTACTGGTTCTACTCAGGAAGACTTCGAGCATGATTTGTCTAAGTTGTAAGAACTTGTTTCACAATTGAAATAAGTTTAAACTACCTAAAACAGAAGTTTTGTTGTTTCTTAAATGAATACGCAGCATCATCAATGTAGTAAGTGTTATCAATATGAAATGATTTTAGCTAGAGTAACCTCCCCTGTGGCCCCATAATAATCAACATTCTTCTCCATCTGCACACCAAGTCTCCTGGCAATATCTTATAAATAAATTCTAACAAAATTTGAAACACGAGTGAATGGATGGAAGAAAGTGATTTCTATATAGCACTCCAATATTTCGAATTGATGTGGCTTATATTTTTTAAATAAATTCCTTCATTTTTTTATAAGTTAGATCTTTGCAATGCCTACAAGTAGCTAGCTACACATGTTGGAGGGCACTGAGTGTTTTTGTAAATTTCTCTTATATAGATTTAGTAAAGTAGGCCCCACCCCAAGTCCAAACCGTGAGACCCAGGGACATGCAATTCACAATTTTTCAAAGTTTACCTTGAATTTGACTGTTTAAGCCCTGCCCCAAAGGCCCAAGGGGCATGGGGACCATGCAATCACAATATTGATTCACTCTTAGGTACCAAAGCTGCATTCAACATTTCATTACAATTGAGCTTACAGTTTTTGAGAAGAAACCAAAAATGTCAATTGTTTATGGATACACGATGACGGACCAAAGGTGTTCTCAAAAGGTCGAGATCCAAGAGACAAAGTCTCAGGTCACCTTAAAAAAACAGCGTAAGTGAAGATCTCTTGTGACATTGAAAGCGATACCTGCTTTATGTTGCAACATGCTTCATCAGTACCTCTACCCCTATTGGTGCTAATGCATTTTTAGATAGTTGTAAACTATTTTATATGTTTTTAATGATATAACTGACGACATGCGAATATCCTACTTAACCGAGCTGTAAGCCAGTCAAGCTTTAAATAATTTGTAAATTAGTAGTTTCCTACAAAAATAGTAGCACTGAATGGCCCTAAAAGAGACAATGGATAACAACTCAAGACATTCATAATTATTATGTGATTTGTTCGGTTAAACTGCATTTGGTGAATATCCAATGAAAATTGCCACTGCCAGAGTGCTGACAAGGGAAATAATGTGTATTTTGAGGAATCAAGGGAAATAACTCAAGAAATCATTAATTTAATTTGCTCAATTCAAGAACTCTCTTTGACCTTATGGTACCCATGATAAACAGCGTAAAATTAAAAAATAAAAAAAAAATAAAATAAAAACTCAAGAATGAGAGGACACACAGCAATCAGAAAAGCTCATTTGAGGGGAGCTTTCAGCCTTTCTCAGGCGAGCTAAAAATATCTAGAACAATATTTGGATTGCTTGGTGATGGAAGAATGGATTAACAGTCAGCTATGGTTATTTGTCCATAGAACATGTCAGAGCATTAACAAATCTGTATGATATATGAGGGTGTCAACTTCCAATGATTGAAGGTTACCCACCTGTGCCTGTAACACATTAAAGAAAGTAGAAAACATGTCAATAAGGAAGTGCCGTATATTTAAAGTCCTTCATTTAATTAAGTCAATCAGTGATTTTAAACAATAAGATTATGATTTAAAATGTTGAAAATTCAAATGTTAATTACCATGAAAAGAAAACCAAGAAGGTTAATTCTCTAGGTTTTAAATTTAGATGAAAGGTGTGGTACATCATCAAAGGTGACAATATCTAATGTACTTTACATAACATAGCAGAGAACTATTTTAAAAACTATATGAAACAAGATTATGAAATCAATAGTTAATATTCATCTATACTCACCCATGGACATTTCCCCGAGTCAGGGTTATGTATGCTTTATATAACTACGGTGAATGCAAAAATCTGGAAAAAATAACGACATTCACAACATTGGTACTAGAAGCAGGACTAGACCCTGGAGAAACATCAGAAAATCAAATGGTAGAAATAAAACATGCATTGACTACGAGAGGAGACATTGAATAGTAAATGAAACTTGGTATGTTTCTTAATTCCCCACAGTATCACCATATGAATTATTTAAAATTCTAAGAAATAAATGCTCTTTCTATCCATAAAAAGTACAATATACTGTCAAATAGATATTTTTAAGCAAATATTTTAGGGCAAAAACAATCCACAACCAACCTTGACCTATTACATGTATATTGACCTAATGCTAAGAAAATGTTTATGAAATAAAGATATAAAGAATTATTTAAAATCTTTTATCCAAGTTCAGACACTGTTAAGATGGGTTTGCTAAATAAGAATTCACAAATAGAGAGACAAACCATGTACATCCTATTAAAACTGCAGAGTTACATGCAGGTTAATCTAGGAATACATATATAATTTGCAAATTACAGTGTCCACAAACAGCTAGCTTGTAACAGTCCAAGTTCAGGACTACCATGGAATTTTCCAACTGGAATTAAATGAAAAAATTTTGATTGATATTCAATTTACAAAATTTATATATATAATACCATTGTTGTTTACTGGTCAATGTCTCATCCCCAGTCTGTAACTGAGAACACGTTTGTGATGACATAAAGGAACCAGGATAAATCACCACAATATGATTATACTTGCCATAATCAGGGTCCTCAGTGATCTAAGGCACTGTTGTCTAAATGACCACTTACCTCTTACTTCTGAGGTTGCTTCTTTGAGCCCAACTCGGTCCAAAATCTTTTATGTGAGAAATTTTGCCAGTTACTTGCTGAAGGATGTGTGGTTCTGCTCAGATTCATTCTCTGAGCGTCTTCCTCCACTGATAAAACTGGATATGCCATATAAAACTACCACTGGGAAATAATAACTACATCATGCAATACCTGTATTCTTGTAATAATCAATTGCCCAAGTATTCCTAAAATACATTTTCATAGTAATTACCATGATATATTATTACAACTGGGATAAATGACACTGCATGGTAAAGTTTTAACACTAGAACCGGCGGGGCCAAAAAATTAGTCACCTCACTGGATTAACAAATACCAATACAGTCATCTAAATGGATTTATATATACAAATCCAGTCAGCTCACAGGATTAACAAATACCAATACAGTTATCTCACTGAATTAACAAATACCAATACAGTAATCTCACTGGATTAACATATACCAATACTGTCATCTCAATGGATTAACAAATACCAATACAATCATCTCAATGGATTAACAAATGCCAATACAGTCATCTCACTGGATTAACAAATGCCAATACAGTCATCTAAATGGATTTATATATACAAATCCAGTCAGCTCACAGGATTAACAAATACCAATACAGTTATCTCACTGGATTAACAAATACCAATACAGTAATCTCACTGGATTAACATATACCAATACTGTCATCTTAATGGATTAACAAATACCAATACAATCATCTCAATGGATTAACAAATGCCAATACAGTCATCTCACTGGATTAACATATACCAATACAGTCATCTTACTGGTTTAACAGATACCAATACAGTCATCTTACTGGATTAACAGATACCAATTGGTAATCTCTCTGGATTAACAAATACCAATCATGTCATTTCACTGGATTAACAAATACCAATAGTCATTTCACTGGATTAACAAATACCAATAGCCATCTCACTAGATTAACAAATACCAATACAGCCATCTCACTGGATAAACAGATTCCAGTAGTCAACTCGCTGGATTAACAAATGCCAAAAAATTCATCCCACTGGATTAACAGATACTAATACAGTCATCTCAATGGATTAACAAATACCAATCCAGTCATGTCATTGGATTAATAGCTACCAATACAGTCATCTCACTGAATTAACAAATACCAATACAGTCATCTCACTGGTTATCAAATACCAAAATAACCATGATACTGGATTAACAGATACCAATACAGTCATCTCAATGGATTAACAAATACCAATACAGTTATCTCAATGGATTAACAGATACCAATACAGTCATCTCACTGGATTAACAAATACCAATACAGTTATAAACAAATACCAATACAGTTATCTCAATGGATTGACAGATACTAATACAGTTATCTCAATATATGACATATACCAATACAGTTATCTCACTGGATAAATAGATTGACAGATACCAATACAGTCATCTCACTGGATAAACAGATACCAATAGTTATCTCAATGGATTGACAGATACCAATACAGTCATCTCACTGGATTGACATATACCAATACAGTTATCTTAATGTATACACAGATACCAATACTGTTATCTCAATGGAATGACAGATATCAATACAGTTATCTCAATAAATTAACAAATACCAATACAGTTATCTCAATGGATTGACAGATACCAATACAGTTATCTCAATGGATTAACAAATACCAATACAGTCATCTCACTGGATTGACAGATACCAATACAGTTATCTCAATGGATTAACAAATACCAATATAGTCATCATACTGGATTGACAGATAACAAAACAGTCATCTCACTGGATTAACAGATACCAATACAGTTATCTCAATGGATTAAAAAATACCAATACAGTCATCTCACTGGACTGACAGATACCAATACAGTTATCTCAATGGATTAACAGATACCAATATAGTCATCATACTGGATTAACAGATACCAAAACAGTTATCTCAATGGATTAACAGATACCAATACAGTTATCTCAATAGATTAACAGATACCAATACAGTCATCTCAATGGATTAACAGATACCAATATAGTCATCATACTGGATTAACATATACCAGTTTTGTCATCATACATGTAACAAGTACAGCATTATTGTCATACTCATAAACTCCCATTATAAATTTAGCATTAATGAAACTCTTTTTACAAATACTATATAAATTAAGTTACCTCTAAAACAAAAACCAAGTCAGAAAAATAAAAACACACCTACCTTTCACAGTCTGGTATCATCCAACAGCAATTTTAGTACTAAGCCCGATACGTTCTGACAATTACAATGAAGGTTACTTAACAAGTCATCAAGATTTTTTATTCATTACTATTTCCACGTTTTACTCTATCCCTGTTGCTTTATCCCATATTCATGCACTGTTTATAACACTGTCGGGGGTCTACTTATTGATTTTACATAATTGATCAGTTGACACAAGTAACTTTAACAGCTCAGTTACAGCTACCACGGCCAACCAATGTAACAGGTGGACCACAATGATACTAGTATATTTACTCAGGCATTTTGCTCTCACAAGTAGCAAAGCTTTTAGTTGAGCATGAGGAAAGTCAATGTGGGGGTGGAAGAATGGATTATTAAATGAGAACATAAACTAGAAATGTGTCCATGTGTTTGAAACTGTCAGCCAATCAGAGTCCAGATCACGTAATTAATATGTGCCAATTCAAACCATTGTCGAACTTCACCTGGGACTAGTTGATATAAAGCCAAACATAAATTTTCTTCAAAAACGGTCCATAAATAAAGACTTTCGAGGTCGGAAACTATCAGCCAATAAGAGCCCAGAACACCTAATTAATATGCAGCGATTTAATGAAAATCTCACTTGTGCTGTAGTTTATCACTATACATCTTTCTACCAAATATGAATCAAATCCATCCAATTCTTCAAGAATTATCGAGCAGAGACCAATTTCTTGACATTTGTCAATAAGTCCAAAAAGGGGCATAACTCCATCAAAAATCATCAGACTGGAACGAAATATGAACATAACCTGTATTACATGAATGTGAAGTCACACACCAAATTTGGTTTAAATCTGTTCATTAAATCTCCCCCATTGAAAATGGCTGGAGGCATAAAAATGAATCAATCGGCTTTTGAAAATTGTTTTGAATTTTCAGTATTAGTTTAATGCACCAATGTTCAAGAAGTTGGTTAATTTTGAAATATTTATCACCAAGTTTTTTGCTGATGCATTATATATAACATTTCTAATTACCTTAAGATTGTTTGTAAGTTTCATCAAGAATGTTGAGGTCTTGTGAAACAGATTAAACAGATTATATAACGAAATAGAAATACCACCATGTACACAATTATTCAACATTTGTAAAATCTTCCAGTCACTTTTGTTCAGAGAAATTTTGCCTGTTATGAATAGATGGACAATGGTTCTTTTCCAATTAATTCCAAGATATTTCTCCACCAATAAAATTGGATGTGGCATATATGAAAAACGCATGAAAACCTAATTAAACAAGAAAATATCGGTGGAACCGATGGATGTTCCCCAAGTGAGTGGTTGACTCTGTACCAGCTACTTGGTTGAAAAATACCAAACTGCATAGCAGGAACAATATGTGGCTCTGCACTTCACAGAACTCATTCGCAAATCATTGAACTGGAACAAAATGACAATAAGGGCAGATCCTAGCTAGTTTTACAAATTAAAACCAGAGGTTGTAGCGAAATATCGTAATGACGACAATATGCAGATCTCCACTTGGTAATGATGCATTCTAGCAAGTTTCCTAAAATTCCAACCACAGGTTGTACAAATTTTGTAGAGAATGGTTTTGATTGATTGACTGATTGAACTTAACCCATAACCACTGTTTCCTGGGATCCTGAAATGTTTACCAGTACTTCAGCACACCCAATCTCCATAAGTAAATGATAACTTCCCCACCTGAATCAGCAGTGACAACATATGATAACAAGAAAATATCGGTGGAACCGATGGATGCTCCCCAAGTGAGTGTTTGCCTCTGTACAGGCTATTTGGTTGAAGAATACCACCAAACTGTACAGCAGGAACAGTATGTGGCTCTGCACTTCACAAAACTACATTCTTACATGTTTCACAAAATTCCAACATGGGGTTGTAGAGAAACAGTGCGGACAAGAATTTGGTCACAAATAGAATCAAAGAGCTATAACTCCGTGTAAATTCATCAAACTGGAACACAAAGACAGTATGCGCATCTGCACTTGATAATGATGCATCCTAGCATGTTTCATAAAATTCCAACCAGAAGTTGTAGAGAAATATCCCGGAAAAGAAATTGGTAACAAATAGAATCAAAGGGCCATAACTCTGTGTAAAATCATCAAACCGGAACACAAAGACAGTATGCACATCTGCACTTGATAATGATGCATCCTAGCAAGTTTCATAAAATTCCAACCAGAGGTTGTAGAGAAATAGCCCGAACAAGAATTTGGTCACAAACAGAATCAAAGGGCCATAACTCTGTGAAAAGTTATCAAACCGGAACACAAAGACAATATGCGCATCTGCACTTGGTAATGATGCATCCTAGCAAGTTTCCTAAAATTCCAACCAGAGGTTGTAGAGAAATAGCCCAGACAAGAATTGGTGACGCACAGATGGACGGAAGGATGAACAGACGAAGCGGCGACTATATGCTTCCCCCCTTTGGGGGAGCATAATGAGACACAATGTCGTATATCAATCATCATAGAGACTGTTGCCGGGCAGGGATTCGAACTCGCGATCCCTGGATTGATAGTCAGATGTGAACTAACATGCAACCATTTGAGCTAATTAGGCCCAGAGAAGATGGTAAATGACACTTAACTAGAGAAGATGGTAAATGACACTTTACTATGTACAATTACATGCAGAATGCCAGAGGTCCTCCCTGGAAAAAGTCATTTATGACATATACCCAATCCAGAATTACAAGACCGGGTGTGGTTGAAATAATTTGGTATGAAGTTACTATCAAATGTTGCCTGTTAGTATAGAGCTGCATGGACACTGGTGGCTGATTTGTGCCATGGGAGCTTTTTGTTCTGGTTGAGCAAAAGGATGACAGGACAAATCCACAAATTATTAGATAGAAAAATAATACTTCAGTCAAAACTGTGTTAGTGGTCACCTCTATTAAACAACATATCATAAACTGACACATTTTCTATTTACCATTTTTAATAATTTTGGTAATTATCAATCTCAATTAAGCAGCCACCTGCATTAAAGTGTCATTTTTGTTACTTCCCTTGAGTGGCTGCTCAAGACAGGTTTGACTGTTTATGCAACTTATAATGAATGTAAAACAGCTTCATGGGATAGCTAAATCCTCTGTCTCAAAACCACGCTTACCTCTCTCTGTTTTCACCTCTGTTCCACCAAGTCTCATCACTTCATTATATTTTTATTATCTAGGTTTCTTCGTTCAGGGCTTCTTAAAAGAAAGTGTGTGTGTAGGGGGGGGGGGGGGGGCATTTGAAGTACTCTGTTACCGAATAAAATGTACTCTACACAATGACAAAATGGTTTGTAGGTTGGTATAGTTCAATTTCAACTAGAACTGATACATGGAATAAGGAAGGTTTTACCAATGAATTTACAATGGGCTTCTTTAACAGCTTCACACCAAATATTAATTAAACATAATTATATACCTTTTTAAAAGTTATTCATCGGAAACCAATTTGACATACAGACTGCCTGAACTACAGATTTGCATTTAGTTACATCCAAATTATATTTCAATAGGTTATGAACAAAAAATTCAAACCAGAAACCCAATATCATCACCTTGAAAGGTTAATTTTATAATCAAAATGACTAATTATGAGATACCCACCAATATGAAACAGAGGATGCTGTTTTTCAGGAATACAATAACTAAGCTTTTCTGACAAATAAAAACAAAAACAAAACAAAACAAACAAAATGGTATTAAAAGAAAGACAATCAATTCATAACAAAAAATGTACATTTATTGCAAAAAAAAAAAAAAAAAATACAAAAAAAGAACTTCACAAACATACAGAATTAAATCATAAATAATTAAACAGCATTTTATTTATAAGAGTATCGGCCACAAAATAAACTTCTCATGGATGCCATGAAACCTGAAAAACTTGATGGAATGTTGTAGATCTCTGGAGGTATTAATGTCCATATTTTGAACAAAATCCTCATTTATTTATGAACCAAATTAACATTGTTAAATTTTTATATAATGATAAATAAGTTGTGCTGAGTGAACTATAAATTTTATGAATTATTTTCATCTAACCCTTTCCAGTTTAAGTAATCGCAAACTTGGGTGTGCTTTTATAGATAAAGATAAATATTAAATGATTACAAACACAACCATGAATACAACAAGAGATTAATATACTTGGAACACCTCCAGTTTGTGAATTCAATAAATCTGTGAAAAAAATGACTCGACTAAAAATCTGAGGATAAGACTTGCTTTTCTGAGTTAATTATGTAAGTTTGACAAAATTATAACAACCCATGGAGTTGCCATGGTACCTTTTTTTAAAATTTGCTATGGAGTTTGCCATGGCAGCATTTTGTGGGAATCATTGACATGGGGCTGTCAAAACAAGCTTTTTTTGAAAAGAAATTTGCCATGGAGTTGGCAAAGCAACCTTTGTTTTACGCCATAATATCCTAAATTTTTTACCAATAGAAACATTTTTAGGAACCATCGATTTACCATGGAGTTTCCAATCAGCCTTTTCTAAGAAATATTTGCTATAGAATAACCAAATTACCGATTGGGGGGGGGGGGGGGGGGGGGGCATTTGTCATCGAATGCCAAGAAAACATTTCTCTGAAAACATTTGCCATGGAATTAAATACACTGGCCACCTTTCTAAAAGACATTTGCAATGACGTTCTAGAAAACATTTGCCATGGACTAGTCTATCATATGAAATCAAACAATCAACAAAACTGTTTGAGAATAAGAAAAGTAAAGTGGATTTAACTTAGTCTAACTTGGCACATAATATAATGTAGATATGTGTATATTTTAAATGGTTTCTGTTAAGTTCTTTTATCATGTTCATAACTAGCATATAACTTCATTTAGAATGCATGTTTCACATGATTGTATACATGTTCACATTTTTATTTACCCCTGCATTCAAATGCTGAAAATTAACTACAACTGAAAATATTCTACAGCACCAAGAGTATAAAATTCTTTATTTCTACAAAAAATAATATAAAACAGCACTTTGAAGACACAAACTCAGCAGCCATGACATTTATTAATGTTTATAAAAAAATACTAATGCCAGCATTTTTAGGGGTGTTATATATATAATGCTAAACACTGATGAATCATTTTTATTAGCTTTAAAAGTCATTTAACTAGTATTTATTTCAGTAACATTGCGCAAAGTACCTATTTCATTAGAGAAGTACCTATTTTATCACTGAGTGAAATACCTATTTTATCACTGTGTGTGAAGTACCTACTTTATCACTTTGCCTATAGAACCTACCTATTTTATCACTTCTGTTTGTATTTTATTACTATAAGTATGCATTTAAATATATCTTTTTTCAGAAAGTATATTATCACACTGTTCGATAAGTACCATTTTACCACCATTTATAGTTATGAAGTACCAATTATATCACTGTTTATAAAGAACCAATTTAATCACTTTTTAGAAGTACCTGATTTATCACCTGGATAAATGGTTATTTTTATTATTATTTTAATACACCTATTGTGTTGCTACTAAGAAAGATGTTTCCCTATTCTGCAGAAGCGTATCTTGGGAAATTATGCATTACTCAGCTAGAACATTTTTTTTTTATTTACCTGGGATTATCGGCGATACCACATCACCTATTTAAGCCGACTGACTATTGGTCAACCATAGTAAATCTGACCCCCTCAACTGAAACAAAGGCCTGAAGTTACATCCAGTGTACAACAGTCCCCTTGTGTCACATGATCATATTAGGTCAGTTTGGATTAATAAAAAAACTCCACGAGATATCTGTTTTGCGAAATGTCATTATTTTCTTCTTTTTTTTTTTTAAAATATGATTGACATTAAAGCCAAGTACATGTACATAAAGTATAAAGTGGCATCATTATGGAAACAGAAAACAGAAAAATAGATATAAACAGTATAGTCTGTGCCAGGGAACAATGCAAGTACATCCATTCCAATACATACAGATCTAATTAACTGATTAATTATTAATTTAATGAGCAAGCTCGTTTGACATACATATACATGCAGGATATAGACAAAGGGATTACCAGGCCTCTAAAACAGCTACAACATCCATCATGCCGCGATTGAACACAATTTAATTACCGTTTCTTTTACGGACATTAATTCACGCATGCAGACATATTTTATCACAACTACAAACACAACAGCCAGCCGCATTTTCTCCAAATGTAATGTTATTCAAGTCCGAGCCAATATGTTAATTTTCGTTCAGTCTTATTCGGAGTCCCGTCATTTTATCCTTCCGCTGCTTGATGAATTGTGTTTAAACTGAGCAACAGTTAGTATTGACAATGAATGGAAAAAACACTTGATGCTCGCTCAAAAACGATTGATCAAGTTTGAACAATCAATTTAAACAGTGTCTAAGATTTTATTTTATTTACTCGAATACTTTCTTAAATTGCTTTTTATGGTGAAGTTAGAGTGGAGATTTTGTTAATATTCAAGAGTTCATTTTCTGGGTAGGTACAACCAGCACGTAATTTTTAGATTTATCTTTTTCAAAGAAGGCATCACAAGGATTTAACACAGTCTCCTAACAAATCTAACCGAAATTTGAAACTTGAGTAGGATAGTATTTGTTTTAAACTTTGTTAACGTTTCATACTATCCTCATAAAAAAATGTTTATGATATATTAATAAATTCTAGCAAAGAATCAGAAGTATGATATTTCATTCCAAATGAAGTGTACTAAATACCACACTGAGGTGTACTGGTTATAACAAGCACAATTAGCACAATTTTTTTTTAAAATGGCATTTTAATGTCTATAAAAATCAATAGCAAATTGTTCGAATTCAAGAACTTTCATTTTGTAAATTCAGCATGTTTACCATCTATTTCGGCTGGAAGACTAGAAAATCAGATCTACAATATTTTTCTATGGAAAGTTCTTTATAAAAAAATATATATTTAAACTTGTAAATTTAAAAGTAGGTTCTTTAGATTTGGTTGGAATCTAATCTGACCAGATTTTTTTTTAAATCTGATATTTAATTAAGCAATTACATGAAATTTCGTGTAATCAATGAATATCAAAATCCTGTTTGAAATTATTTTTTTTTAACTGAAAAAGGTTGAAAAAAATTAATTAAAAAAAGGTAGCAACTATTGTAATGAGTAATGAACAATCAATACTTCTCGACCATGTTACAGCTATGTTGCTGTTACCTTCCTTATTTTCACATTTTATAATCATTATAAAAATATATGTTACATTGTGAGTGATACATGTGACTCCGTTACCTCATCAAAATACATATTTTAAAAAGCAAATCTTGTATAAATATCTTAATGCAGTAATATAATTTGGTTCAAAATAATGAATGTTCAAGGCACTTCTTTTTTACAAATATGCATTTTGGTATAATCATACTACAGTTGCTAGTATCACTTTTGAGTGCAGCACTATAAGTGTCACTTGTATTTTACCTAAATATTTATCAAGTCTTATTGAGCTTTTTATAGAACTTGACACGTTTTCTTCTCCTTAAAGGGGTTTTCCTTGACTGGATAAATGAGGGGATCCTCTGCCTGGTGCTGGTTACAAAATTGAATCATGTCGGCAATGGTCTTAGAGACCTTATGACGGTCCGTTTTTAAATGGCGCATTAGGGCATCCCTCTCGTTTTTCTTTTTAATAACCTGCTCGGATTTGTTCTGGTAGGGCATCTCGAGTCTCGAGTAGGCAGTGAGGAGAAAATCACGACCTGTGATGCAAATAAAGAGAAACTGAAGAACATACGAAAGAGTCAAACATAAAACAACAGGTACAGGCAATCATGCAACATTATGTAATAATAAATAAAGTAAGGCCATCCTTCAATCATGGTTTATTTGCTTGCTCCAAAACAGATTTTTTTAAGTGTGTAGGAAGGTAGCATTATAATTTTTTAACATTTTTTTTAAATAGAAATACACTGATGTAATTAAACAAAGAAATCAAACTTTTTGCAATTCAAATAAAAATTTTGCATTTTGTGCAGATAGGTCAGAGCGGAGCAAACAATTATAATTCAAGGATGTCCTAAACAACCATGTACAACCAGCTTTGCATTCTGTTATAAAGAAATAAATGAGTTTTGGATTTAGTGAGTTATCTCCCCTGAAATTTATAAATGTGAAATTATGATTTTGCTTTTTTTGTTGCTGTTGTTGAAACAGATTCTAATTTTATCTTCTTTAGTTCTCACCCCACTCACAAAATATTTAATCTATTTTTGCCAACCTTGAAGCCATGTTGTCTGTTACAAGCAGCTTCAAAGACATCATAGTCTTTTGTAAAGTTTGGAAGAGTCTGTTCTTATCAGAGACATATTCAGTTTCTATTCATGCAAAATATTGAAATATGTTTTAAATTTCGAAATTTAAAATCAAAATCACCATTTTTCTACTTTTGTAATTTTAATAAAATTTGCAATTTTTAACAAGTCATTACAGCAACAAGATAATTTTTATATGATTTGAGAAAGTTTACCCTACCATAATATATTCCCAGAATTTTTTAACAAGAAAAGAAAGGCTTTTAAATTCTCACTTTCAACTAGAAGTTATAACAAAAATGCAATATACTATCCCACAACCCTAAATTTTATCAAATCAGATCACCTGCATTGCCAGTCGCACATGGTGTTTTTTTTTATAACAAAAATTGCAATCTACTGAACATTCTATCTATTTCTAACATCATCTGAAATTGCCGCCATTTTAAACCAGTGGAACCCTTTCTGACTGTAAAACAAGTTTCTAAGTAAATGTCAACAAGCATGCACAGTAAGGAGTTGTTTGTTTAGAGTGTAGATAGTATTTAAAGGATGATGCAAGCAAGGCAAAACAACTTTTAAGCGGGAAATAAATCACTCACGCTCGAAACCTCAAGTTTCAGTACCAATCACATGAATTGACCATTGATTCATTTTAATTGTTATTAGAGGTTGGTTGGAGGTATTGGTGAATTATTACTTTACCAAAATTGATACGAAACAATATTTGCATGCAAAAATAGTTTTAATCATTTTTAACTCGGCACAGGAGAATCAAAATAATAGTCACATGACATAGTATTGTACACGTATAATATTGCAAACACCATTCAGGTATTAATCTAGCAAGAACCTGGTGTTATATAGTATTCTAACCTCTATGAAATGACCCCAGGGGCATTTTACCGTTATAGTAAAATGACACCCCCTATATTAAATGATCCTTTTCAAATCAATTTAGCTAAAACCAATGAAAACATGTCTTGAATTGTAACATGAATTCTCATTGGATAATTTGAGCTGAACAGTTAAATATAAAAAAAAACACACTTTCTTCCATACAATTATGTAATTGCACAACCTCTAGGTTTTGTTTTTTTTTTTTAATAAAGATTTTCCAAAAATTAATAATTTTGCTAGAATCCTAGATTTTTATGATATTTTTTTCCCATAGAGGGAGAGGCAGGCGACAGACTTCACACTGACAGTAAGCATGCTGTCTTAGCTTTTAATGTTTTCCTCATCGACTCTGTCGGTTCCTCACCAACTCTGTCTCAAACGGTGTGTCGTCCTGTAAGTTTTACACAACTATCTACCACAGACTAGGTAAACAAAGATTTAAATCCATCTTTTAATTAAATAAAAGCATCCTCTAGGTTGAAACAACCGCCTTGGGACAGATAAACATGAGATCTGTGGTGATATTGAACATCAGGAAATATTCAACAATCCTACATAATGCAGAAGCTGTTAAACTCATAGGGTAATGAATTCATCCCCCAGAGAAGGTTAACTTTCATCTTCCATTTGCTAGTGCGCATAATGTAAACATGCAATTTTTGGTTCTAACTTTTATAATCCATGTATGCAAATAGACAAATACAATAAAAAGATTGAACATTCTTTAATAATGTTATAAATGAACGAAAAATAAAAAGAACATGCAACTTTGTTGAATTTGAGTATTCCGCCAACAGTTGGGAAATCTAAAAAAGAACATGCATGTGCCTGTAAAGACACAGAATGCCGGGAAAACATGAACATGTCCATATAAGTTTTTCCTACTCCATCCCACTTCTGGCAAAATGAAATTAAATATTTTTAAAAAGATTCTGACCAGTGGGTATTGGATAATTGTCGATTTTTTCTTGTCAATTTGTCACTGGTGGGAATATTTTCTGAATCCTTATCCCCATCCCAGGCCACTTTTAAAAAAAAATATAGGGCTATCAACATTTTTTTAATCCAAGATCTGTGCATGTACAGTGCAAATCTGCAGCTTCGCCAAATACTTTTTTGAATACAAGTCTGTGTTTCATAGGAGAATACAAAAGTCATAATAATAAATACAGTCGTATTCCATTCCAAGTATTCATTCATGACATCTCAATTCTAACATCGATAGAGTCAATAATTTAGGGCAACTTTGCTGTACAAGAATTATTGATTTGCTGACTCAAAATGACAAAACCGGGTGACAGGCAGCTGTAGCCAGTATAATCAGTGAACCAAATGGCAAACTCTACAACCATAAAGTAACTACTCTGGCCTGTGAGATGAAACACAGAAGAGAAATGCAAATTTGATATCTGAAAAACAAAATTTGATATATATCTAAAAAAACAAAAATTTAATATCTTTCCATAATATTATTCTCCTGTAAACCACAGGAGAATATGGAAAAATATTAAAATATTTTTATGTTGTGAGGATTTTCAGAGAAATATTTTTTAAATTTTATTTCAGAAGATACAACACACTTCCTAGTTGACCATGTCAAGTGGCATTAACCTAGAACCTTCATACCTCTATGGAAGAACCAAGATCAAATAAATTCTTTTTTACGTACTGCCAAGGGGTGGATCCATACTTTCAGTTTAGAGTGGGTGAAACAAAACAAAATCTGAATGGGCACAAATAGTTTTTAGTATAAATATAGTGGATTTTAATAAAATGGGGGGGTTAAGCATTAGAACTGCCAACTTATATGTTTAAATAGGGTGTAATGGCAACATTTCACAGACAACTTAAAACAAATTATTCATAAGCTTAACATTATTTCTGAATTTACAGTGAATTTGAACTTTAATAACATATTCACAAACTCTGTGCTTTAGGCATTAGGAGAATATTCTACAGAATGAAATATTAAGGAGTTTTGACTATATGAGCAGGTTTCACTTCTATAAACCCAATATTTGAAATCTATAACTGAATAATGAATGTATGCAAGAGAAAATAAAGATTTGAAAAATATCATGTACATGTACTTTATGTCATTAGTTTACAATAAAATATATATGTCCTAACAGGTCATTGGGGAACAATGAGCAGGCGACATTTTCAGCAAAATGTGCCACAGTATGCACCTTACTAAAACGAGCCTTACCCCTGCCCTACCCCACCCCATTCCCCTCATGAATAGGCAAGACTGCAGGAAAAAGTAGTTACAAACTCCTATGTTTTAAAATTTACATAAGAAATATTCCTTGCTGGCATACAATATATTATCAAAACATTTTTTACATTAAAGAATATGAAAATGAAAAAAAATCATTTTATCTCCCCCACCCCCATCTCCACTCCCCCTCCCCACCCACAAAAAAATTAAATATCAACTAGCAATTAATATAAAAATATAAAAAGCACCAAGTCCCATAATGCAAATACCGGTAATTTTGAAGAAAGAAATCTCCCCATTATCATATGAAAATAAAAACATCTGATGCTCTAATGCTAGTGCAACGTGATCACATTCAAGCATCAGCAACAAACTATGACCGTCAAGAAAACACCTCACTGCAGATTTTAAATCGTATGACTGTATTGTGTAATGCTATGACATCATCAATAATCAATAGTCATTGTCACGCATTACCGGATATTTCAGAACTGTTGACTATGATGCAGATATGGATTCTATTTCATACTTCGGTATCTATTATCCACTAATCTTCGAAGTGGGGGGAAAAAACAATGACAAGGTAGTTGGACTAAAAAACATTTAGATTGTAGGTGAAGGGATGGGGAAGGAATATGGTCTCAGCTGTAGTTGTTGTGTGGTGTTTAGCATTACTTTCAACATTTTTTCAGTTATCCCTTTACTCCATAGATACACGTTTTCCGACACCAATCACAGAAGGCCTTTGAAAACAGTGCAGGAAGAGTTCAGATTGCTCGTAACGAGCAATCTGAACACTTCCTGCACTGTTTTCCACTCTGTCAGTTAATATAAACATAGTTCTCCCATTGCTGATACGTGGTGAATTAATGCTTTCAATATTAGAGGTGTCCAAAGATGTCTTTATGAAGTAAAGGTTTAAATCGTGACATGTACTCGAGACAGTAATCTTAGTACTGCCACACTGAAGTATCCCCTACCTTGTGGTTCATCTCTGCTGTATAATTGTGTGCTGTGATTTGATTAAGTTACAGGCTTATGAATTAATTAAGATTTGACTTTGTATGAAACTATACAACACCAGTCATCAAGTCTATTTATGAACAGCCTGATTTCCTTCATGTATAATATTCCTGAGATGGGATCTGCGCATTATCAAACCAATTGAAAAAAAAACACTCTATTAGCCCAATAAGATTACCAGTATCTACAATTCAAAATAACTTACTTTATTTAACCTGTAACCCAACTTATCTGTTTAATGTCATGATAATTCAATAACCGGCTGTCATTCAGCGATTTTATTACATCAATTACAATAAAATGATTTGATCACATCAACAGTGTAGTACAGTCAGTTCCTATTTACAAAAGAATGTCATCAAGCCTTTGATAAATGTGCTTGATTTATAACATTAATCAAGAATGTTATTTTTAATCAAATTCTGCATGGCAGGACTGATTGATTAAATTTTAGTGTCATTTTAACAATTGAGAGCTATCGGACGACCAGTTAACCTAACCACTCTTTCCCGGGATCCTTGAAGGTTAACCAGTTATCAAGCACATGCTTCTCCGCAATTAACTGACAACTTCCCAACTTGAAAGAGAGAAGCAAAAAACAAAAAATTTTGATAATAAGATACAATAAGTCAAGCATGTGGCTGGACGGGGACTCAAACTCGCAACCCCTGGATTGATAGTTAGACATGATAGCGACAGCTCATTAGTCCCAGCGACAGGGGAGAAATATTTTGTAGCAGAGTTAAGACTGCGTTGTTTATTTCCTCTAGCCAGATTAGACTCCTGTTACAGGATTTTCCTCTAAAACAGAGCAGCCTCGCTTTGTTAAGTGATATTGCTCTATAGCCATAAAAAACTTTAGTTTGCTGGACCGGTTCCCTCTATAATAGAGCAGACTCAATTTGTTACGGTCAATTCCCTATATAATCCTATAAGCCTACTTATTGCTAATTTCCTCTATATGGTCAGATTAGCCACTTGTTGCTAGATTAATTTCCCTTGCCAGATTAGCGTTTCTTTGTTAAACAAAAAGTGCTCTATAATAGCTAGATAAGCCTCCCTTTGTTAAACAAAAAAGTCCTCTATAATTAAAAATTGACAGATTAGCCTCCCTTTGTTAAACATAAAAGTGCTCTATAATAGTCAGATTAGCCAACCTTTGTTGAACATAAAAGTCCTCTAAAATAGCCAGATTAGCCAACCTTTGTTGAACATAAAATTCCTATAAAAGCCAGATTAGCCTTCCTTTGTTTAACATACAAGTTCTCTATAATAGCCAGGTTATCCTCCCTTTGTTCAACATAAATCTCTCTATATAGTCAGATTAGCATCCCTTTGAATTAATTCAACTAAAAGTGGCCGTCCATACAGCTTAATTAGCCTCCCTTTGAGTTTGTTTAACTTAAAGAAATCCCCTCCATTTGCTAGCTTAATTCCCTCTACAGTAAGATTACTTAACCTTTCCATACTAGTTTGATACCTTCTAGTTTAACTATACTTACACACTATATACAGGTTATAACTGAGGGAGAACTCCATTGCAAGTTAATACACCCATTTAGAAGTATGGAAAGGAGATACTATTTCTAAGCCCTATTTTATTTGTAATTCTGCTCAGTCTCTAGTCACATGGTGACTGATAGATAATTAATTAACTATGTCTGACGCTTGTTTTTGTAAACATGATAAAAACTTTGCTTATTCAAATGTCTGCTAATTAATAATTTTTTAATATTGGAGAAGATGTAATGCTGTGTACTCAACAAAAAAACTTCCTGTTATGCCTGTTATATTTTCCACCAAAAGTTGCATATGTACCAAGATTGTACATCTGTAACTCGCTGTATAGAATATAAATCTCAATGAAAAATATACAAATGAAATACAACAACAACAGTAACTGTATAAAAGGTCAATTGTTGATAAATGTAAAATACTCGATAGCAGCAACTACAGAAGCCACCCTGCAGTACTTATACTGGCAAGATCAAAAACATCTTACCTCAGTTTTTCGTTTGTTTCCATCAAAAACAGTATGAATAGTATCAAACCTTAAGTGACTAAATCGTATAGCGTAAACTACTATGGAAATATACGATTTACATGTACCTGGATAGGGTATTCCTCTCATAGAACTTCAGTCTTGGATTTTCTTACCTTTTTTCTGCATCACATATGTGCGATATGTTTATCTTAGTCTTTATAAACATAGCAAGCTTAAAAATGATGCTTATAATCTAATATCTATACAAGATACCAAACACCAAATATTATAAATAACTATCAAAGGTAACTATCAGAGATATCTTAATAGCATAAAATGACCCTAAAGTTGTCAATAAAAATAATGTTGTCATGGGGGTCATGGTTCTTTCTATCAAAATGTGCATCTCATGCATTATTTAGTGTGTGTGTACACTACATTTCTAGGATGAAAGTTGATCTCCTAGGTGTTTCAAATTGTCAAGATACCATTCAGGCCAATTCACAATTCATACAGAGATATTTTAGAAATGACTGAGTAGCAAACAGTACAATTTACTTCTGCCTATCAACTGCTTGAACTCACTGTACACTATATCTGGCAACTTTATCTACATTATTATTATATAGAGAAAAAAATTGCTTAACAAGAAATAAATTGTTCAAGAACACATTGCTGATTTCAAACCAAACAAGACACATGACCCAAATGACCATATTCACGCTGAGATAAAAAAACACACAACACATATCATAAAATTACACCATCAAAACAAGCACAGACAGACGAAAGATAAGACAACAAACAGGTTGACTACAATAAAGTGTAACACTGTACACAATGACATCACAATACCTGGATACTGGACAAGAAAACCGTCCTCTTCTCACAACTGTACCGTCTAACACTTCACTTCACCAAACACTTCAACAAGATCACTATCAACAAAACACCTGCTGATGAGAAAAATAAGTACATACATAAAAACAGATACATACAAAACAGATTTGATTGTACGGACAAAGGATCTCAATGAAACTTAATATAAAGCATATATTGGGGATTCCCGCTCCCCTGCATACCCCCTCCCCCCAGGTGGAAGTGTGAATACTACAAGCAATCCTGATAATTAGTTTACAAATACACCTTTCAGTTACCATAAAGAAAAAACAAGAGACGTGGAAATTCCCCAGAAAACCAGGTTTTTCAAACATTGTAGCTATTCTGTAACTATAACTATTTCATTCCCGAATTTTATGTAAATTGAAGCAGAAAATAAAAAAGCATACAATTCAAATTTGTTTTTTCATTTGTAAAACATTGATGCAATAGTTTTGTTAAAAAAGCATGAAATAAAGTTTTTCTCTTGTTTCTGTGCTATTAACTGGTTGTTTGGCTAAAATAATACTTCTGTTATTCACATTATGAAAGATGTAATGTGATTATACTCGGAAACAAACATGCACATTCATAAAACAATACATCAATATTTTCACACTTTTGCATTGAGGCTTAAGTGGTGGTATTGTTTCCAGTGCCCATTGATAGGAGGTAAATCACACATGCTCAATTGATACCAACAATTTCTTAATCACAATGTTTGATTCTACAAATATATTACAAAATGCATCAAACATTATGAGAAATTCAGCTGTGTTGTAAAAATTTTAAACTGACCTGTACATTTCTCTAATAAATCATTTATATATTTTATAATATTCTTTGCCTCATTCACATTTTGCATTGAGGCTGAGTGGTGGTATTGTTTCCAGTGCCCACCGCTAGGAGGTAAATCACACATGCTCAACTGATACCAACAATTCGTTAAACACAATGTTTGATTCTATAAATATATCTCAAAATGCATCAAACATTATGAGAAATTGTGACCAGCTGTGTTGTAAAAAAAATTAAACGGACCTGTACATTTCCCTTATAAATCATTTGTATTTTTTATAATATTTTTTGCCTCATGGCTGTCAACTGAGCAAGGGCACCACAAACCATTTTCATGATAAATATGTGCATGTTAATTGAGTTTCATTTTGATATATATATCAATACATCAATCCAAACTTTTTTGTATCTTCATCAAAAGAAAAAGATTATTTTACATTACCGCTAGAAAAATTGTATAAATTTTTGACTAATTAAAGGGCCATAACTCTAAAGATACTGGTCAGAATTTGCTGGATATCAATTTGGCTCAGATTTTATAGAGATATTCACTTTGTGTAAGTTGGCTTTAGTTCAGATAAAAAATACTCTAGTAATTGAGCAGAAACAGTAAATTTTAGCATTTTTGACTTATAAAAGGGCCATAACTCTAAAGATAATAGTGTGAATTGGCTGGTTATTAACTTGGCCTAGATTTTATAGAGATTCACACTTTGTGTAAGTTTGCTTTAGTTCTGATAAAGAATACTCTAGTTATTAAGCGGAAATGCACAATTTTAGCATTTTGACTAATTAAAGGGCCATAACCCTGAAGAAAATGGTCTGTTTTGGCTGGTTATCGAAGATGGCCTAGATTTGATAGAGATGCACACTTTGTGTAAGTTTGCTGCAGTTCTAATAAAGAATAATCTAGTTAATAAGTGGAAGTATATTTTAGCATTTTTGACTCATTAAAGGGCCATAACTCTAAAGATAAGTCTAAATTGGCTGGTTATTGAACTTGGCATAGGTTTTATAGATTCACACTTTGTGTAAGTTTGCTTCAGTTCTGATAAAGAATACTCTACAGGCTATCTAATTAAAGGGCCATAACTCTGAAGATAATAATCCGTATTGGCTGGTTATCAAACCTGGTCTAGATTTTATAGAGGTACACACTTTGTGTAAGTTTGGTTCAGTTCCGATAAAAAATACTCTAATCATTGAACAGAATCCAAAAACTTGACGCCGCCCGCCTGCCTGCCGACTTCGCCAAATTTATAACCAGGTTTTCAACTTTGAAAAACCTGGTTAAAAACTGTTTGAATTCTTTGATCCAAATTGGAGAAGGCGTGGGGGAGGAGCTTTAGTTCAGGGAAATATATATATGATATACAAATATTGTTAGCCAGGCCAAAATGGGTCATTTGATAATGCATTAGATAGTCAATCAATTCAGTGAATTCCAATCTTCCAGTCCCGGAGGTTTAGAATGCTTTAAATGTTCATGTTTTCATGATGCACCTATTAAAATGTCCTAATTCAAAGATTATGAGAGACTCAATATTTAATTAAATGTATAATTTTTGCTGCCTACAATTTCATTATCCTCTATGGAAACTATGCATACAATCTGTGTAAAACATTTATTAATCTACTGAAATCACGGAAATTTTGCAAATGATAAAATTATTAAATCCTGATATTCAGGGACATTTATAATTGAAGAAGCAATTAAATATTTCGATGCAGTATTTTTTTAATGATGGATTCAGAATATTGCAGACAAGATTTGTTTTATAATTACAGAATCAAGGAAAGACCCAGCTACTCATGGAATTGTTATAATTCTGGGATGTTGTTGCTGACATGTACATCATAACTATATATCAAGGATTTAGCATTTGGGAAGTTTGAAAGCGCTATTTGACCTATATCAATATCTTCAATCCACAGATATCAAACATGTGCATCAATCAATAATATATTAGGTCGTCCTTAAAAAATAAATTGTTTGCCGTGCTCCTATCTACTCACTCAATATTGCAGCTTCCCAAACTTTTTGTTAACTTTCAAAGTGTTTTAATTTTTTTTCATGATGTCTGTCTATTTTTCTTTAAAATGACTACACAAAATCAAAATTTACAGAGAAAAAAATACCTACCTACCTACCCACATGATAAATACTGGGTCGGAGTACAGCAAACATATACTTTAAGGAATGTCTTGTTTTTCTAGATAAAAGCCATATAAACATACCTTTTACATAAATGCAAGGATGTACAATTTCACACAAACTGGCGAGACGAAGTCACAGTCAAGCAAGTAAGAAATTTTAAATGCAAATCTGATAGGGTCAGTAATATTTCCGCTGTTGCCTTCAAATATCAACTACAGACCCAAACATTGGCAAAATTCAATAAATCCTGAATTGAATGAAGGCGTAAACATACATCCTGGGTGTGATATTAAACATTCACTGCATGAAAGAGTAGCACTGCCATTGGTTAAAACTTCTCAAAATGGCCAGACTAAAACGATCAAGGCAGCAACTGTTACAGCTTAAGTAAGTTTTAATATTCATGTATGCTTTGTAGCCTTTCCCTAGATAAATAAACAGTGTTAATCGGTCAAGAAAGATTTATGACAACTTTCACTATACCAATCCCATAATGGCATTTCTCAGCCATCAACCATCGACTTATCTTAACTGTATTGACAAGCAACAAATCAGGCATAAACGAGATTCCATGATGAATATTAATTATAAAATAACATAGCGTCACTCAGATCTGTTATAAGGAACAATCATGGTCAGCATCAGGCAACTAATCAGCGAAGGGAGTAATCACTGTATACACGTGAACAAAAATATGTCACAAAATTATCTAAACAATTAACATCAAACAAAACGCAAACTGAATTTTATTTCAACTCTTGGCTTGCCATTAACATCAGCAATAACAATCAAAGCAATGTGAGTATTCTAAGAGCAACATCAATCATAACCAACTGTTTAGCAGTCTACACTGTTTGACTCTCAGTTATACGGTATATATACTTCTTACAATGAATAAATGAATTGGAGGTTTACAGCATACCAACACAAAGAAAATGCAAACCTGTCTTAACCCTTTACTCCATAGATACGCGTTTTCCCGCACCAATCACAGAAGGCCTTTGAAAACAGTGCAGGAAGAGTTCAGATTGCTCGTATCGAGCAATCTGAACACTTCCTGCACTGTTTTCCACTCTGTCAGTTAATATAAACATAAGTCACCCAATAATTCAAAAGCCTTCTATATAAGGTGTCCAAAGGCATCTATATTAGAGGTGTCCAAAGGCGTCTATATGAAGTAAAGGGTTAAGCAGCCAGTGAAGGAAAGGAGCAAAAGTGGCCTTTTAAGACAGGTTGTTTTAATTAATGCATGTTAATTTTCTCTGAAAGCTGATTGAGACAAGTGGCTCCTTAATAGAGGTTATCGTTTAACCAAGTTTGACTGTAAACGCGTACGACGTCAACAGGATAGAATATTCCAGGCTAACTCTCCAAAAACATATTAACACATATGTAACTAAAATGAAAATTAAAAATGAATAAAGATATACTGAACGATGAACATTTTCACTGCTCTAACAGTAAGACAACATATTCCATTGGGTAAAATAAATATATAACTCAATGATTAAAAGAAACTTATCTTACCCTGCTATTAACCAAACTTAAAATTGATTTTTCCAAGTGTTAACACTTCAAAGAAATAATTTCACAGTATTGATGCTCAGTAAAATTCATAATCACATTATCCGTTTTGTATTTTATGTGTGCTTTTAAGAAAATGAAGTTTCATGTTTACATGACCAGCCATTGATTAGCTAGACTATAATGGAAGCACAAGATGATTAAATCTATAATACTTGCTAGCAGTACAAATTCACCTAGACAAAATGTGGGATGGTACTGTAGCAGCTCCAGTGATGGACAAGGAAAGCCTGATTTGTAGCAGTAGCTGTTCGAATGAAATAGCGGTGCTTGATGATACTCAGACATATTCATATTTCTGACAGCATGTGCTAGCCAAGTTATGGAAGTGATTGTAAAAAATATAATTTTAAAAAAACCTGATTTCTATAACTATCTTCATGTATTGTATAAATTTTTATTCCATTAAGTCATTATTATCTTTTTTTTGAACGGGGCTTAGAATGATTGAATATTTAGCGTAATTTTTATGCCATCAAGGACTAACAGACAATCAGTTAACCTAACCACTGCTTCCTTTGATCCTGAAAGGTTAACCAGTACTCAAACACATCCCATCTCTGCAAGTAACTGATAACTTTCCTGCTTGAATCAGTGGTGAGAGACAAATGATAATGTGACAAAATGTTTTATATCAATAATCATGTAGACTGTTGCCTGGCAGGGTTCAAACTCATGACCCCTGGATTGACAGTCAAGGGCTAGAATTTAACTTTTTTGCTCACTGGCAATTTTGGCCAGTGCCTAAAATTTCAACCGGCCAAATTTGAAACCAGCCACCGAAACCAATTTTTGCAGAAACTTGTAGTCCTAAATGTCTTAATTAACCCAAAATTAATTGTTTCAAAGCCTGCGTGTTATTTAATATGCATTATTAGCTTGTATTTAGTTTATAAACAATGGTATCAAGGTTATTAAATATGTTTATGGTACAATTCAAAGCAGTACTTTACGAAACAAAATATTTTTAAATATAAAATTGTCTTTGTTATTTATTATACTACCATAAATAAATGCATACAATGACATATCATAAATAAACGCGTTTAACTAAACAAAAATATGAATCATGGATTTAACAATAACAAGTATACAGAGACTGGGATTGAGACATACACACATTCCTATTTATAGAATTAATATAGCCAATGGCCATTCATTTTAAAATTAGATCTAGCCAAGGACCATTGTTAAATATGAGTAAATGTTGAGCTGTCGCTTCCATTTCATAACCGTATTAACGGAAGGATTATTTCTCTTTTTTCTTGTTGGGACTCACTTCCATTCGTTGGTTCAATGGAGAAAAAGATGTTATTTAATCAGCCATTTTAACAGCTGACAAAATTTGAAAACAATAAATTTGACAGGTTTCAACTTTACTTATTTTATAGAGTGAATGTGTGATCGATCAAACAACATGCAGTCTACTCATTATGTTGTTGACGGGTTTTAACTTTACTTCCTTTTTGCAGAATGAACTCGAGATCAGAAACAATTGGACGCAGTCTTCTCATAATATTTAATACATGTTATTGACAATCGTGCTGCTAGGGGGTAATTTGGCGCGAGAAGCAAAAGAAATTGAGTAAAATTGACAAGAACTCATTATTTTACCAGGATAATACTTGTTTATTTTCAAAAATCAATAAAATAAGTAATTTTCTCAACTTGAAATCCACTCGCAAAAAAATGCCAGCTTAAGTAATTTTAACTCGCATTTTCAAAATACAGCTCGCATTTTGCGAGTGCTTAAATTCGAGCCCTGCAGTCCGATACGTTACCGACAGCTAGAATGGGGTTAAGCGCCATTTTCAACACATTTCAGGTTCAATATGATCACCTCGGCCTTTATGCTACGCAATAAACCTCTGACATAATAAGGCGCCATTTTGAAACTTCTTTCAGCCACATGATAAAATTAAATGGCGGCCCTCTTATGCCACCTTTGTGGAAGTTATGGCAGAGACTTTTATTTACTGTCTGGGAGGGAAAACATGGATATAAACGTGACCCATGTCAAGTGAATAAAAAAAAAATCGATATAATAACGCCATATATTCAACTTAATGACAGATACATTTGATACTTTCACATGAATGAACATAGATTTGTAACACAGGCAAATAGTGTTTGGTGTATTCTAGAGCTATACACGAGGTGTATTTTTCGAAGGATACAGAAATACCCGATGTTTCACGATTGATTTCAGGTAATATATGGCATATCCATTTTTAATGGTGGAAGAGTACTTCAGTAATTAACTGGTAAACACTTCCACATAAACTTTTCAGAGTGAACGAGACTCTAACCCACAACATAAGCGGTGAGGGGTCTTAGTCATGAGAAGTGATCTGGAGACGGGACTTTTTAAAATGAGTGGTAATAAGAAATTTACTGATTGGGAGTCAGACAATGTAAAACACTTTAAACCGTGAGTAGTACACAAGTTCATCTGGGACTACAATGCCTGTATGCAATGTGTGGTTTATTAGCAAAGCAATACAGAATCAGAGCCCAGATTTCAATCCATCGTCTCTGCCCGCTGCCATGTATCCTTGTTAGGAAATGTTGGGCCATGGGTTCGATCCTCTGCCATGTCTATGTGTTGACCTTGAGGAAGACACCTAAACTGTAAATGCTTAATAGTGGTTCTACTAAGGTAAACTTTGAGTGTGATTTGACTAAGTGGTAAGAACTTGTTTCATAATCAATGTAAAATAAATAAGTAAGTAATGTTATCACTGTTGTTAACAGCAAGCTCTGACTAAATTCAAGATTATTATTTAAATATTGCAATTACTTGATTAAACAGAATAGTCTCGCAGGGGAATTTGTTGTTTCTCTGCCTGTAATAGGCTGTATAGTAGGGCATTACTCAAAATACAATTCATAAAGATTTTACTGTTTATCCCTTTACTTCATATAGACGCCTTTGGACACCTCTAATATAGACACCTTTGAACATCTTTTATAGAAGGCTTTTGAATTAATTGGTGAATAATGTTTATATTAACTGACAGAGTGGAAAACTGCAGGAAGAGTTCAGATTGCTCGTAATGAGCAATCTGAACTCTTCCTGCACTGTTTTTAAAGGCCTTCTGTGATTGGTGCGGGAAAACGCGTATCTATGGAGTAAAGGGTTATACATGGTTTTCCAAAAATTTTTGCGTTTGCCACACTTTTAAAACAAATATCACATAAAATTTTCAATCTGCCTGTATATATGGCACAAATGACCACCATTTTCAAATTGTGCAGGAAAACACTGTTTTTATGTTTTCATCAGTTAAGCCAGGTGTTTAGTGCACATAATCATTTTCTTAACAGACTATTAACCAGAACTGGACTCACAATATCTCTGCAAGTCCTTGACTACTTCTTCGCATATTCACAGGTGGGTGACTCACGTGTTCATGACAAGTAACAGTGACTGTTGCTAAGTCAGGATGCAAAGAATTGACGCCTGAATTGACCGTAAAGACACGTTACTGAGTCAGGCCCAGCTATATTTACAAAGACTACAACATCCAAAGACTTTTAAGTGCTAGAACTGACAGAAGACAATTCACACAGACTGAGATGATTTGCACTCACTGTTGAACCTGTCTGCTTTAAGTAATTTTCAGATTCAGTGCATTTTTCATGTCATTGTTTAGACAAAGTTTTATTTTGCCTGTTTAGTGTTAGCCTTATATGGTACAAAAATGATGCTAAATATTCAATTGAATATTTGGCGTCATTTTTATACCATTGAGGACCAACAGACAATCAGTTAACCTAACCAGTGTTCCCTGGGATTAACCAGTACTACAGTACACCCCATCTCCGAAAGTAACTGATAACTTTCCCACTTGAATCAGCGGTGAGAGATGAATGATAATGAAACACAATGTCATATATCAATCATCATGGAAACTGTCGCCTGGCAGGAATTCAAACTCACGACCCCTGGATTGATAGTCAAACGCGAAACCGACTGAGCTAATCAGGCCCGCTAAATATTCAAACAAATTAAACAGTTGAGTTGACCAATTTACTGGTATTCCAATAGTCAACTTCTATTAATGCAATACCTTCCATTATACAGATTTATCAGTGATAAATGAGATAAAACACACAAACAAATAACATGTACAAAATACTCACACTGTGGTTCAAATGGCCTTTGTACAGCTTCAGAAAGACACCTGGATTGAAGAAACTTGGGGGGCGGCGGGGGAAATCTGAAAAATAAAAAAAATTGTACATCAAACTTAAAAAAAATGAAATGCCCTTCGCTGTATAAAAAAACGAACACTTGTTTAATATTTTTTTTTTTGTTTTAACAAGTTTTTGAAATTTTGGACACTACAGATTAAAAAAAAGAAGAACCCTGTAGATGTTATTAGTTTTTACATCATTATTGCTAAGTCTATCCTGTTTTCGATTCAAGTTGGAAAGTTATCAGTTACTTGCAGAGATGGGGTGTGCTCGAGTACTGGCTAATCCCAAGTAAACAGTGGTTAGGTTAACTGGTCGTCTGTAAGCCCTCAATGGTATAAAAATGACACTAAATATTCAATCATTCAAACAATCAATCATTCCCTATTTCACTAGCTTTTTAGTCGGGCCCGGTAAGCGCAGTCAGTAGCGAATCTTACTATCTATCAATCCAGGGGTCAGAAGTTTGAATCCCACAGGGACCATTTCTACAACCTTTCATACATTATGACTAGAAAACATTTGGTCGTTTTATAACACATTTCCAACATAAGATTTCTGCCGGCAGTACTATTTTGATATTAAAATACTATACAGCTTGCCAATGAATATGATTGATCAAATTTGGCACAATTAATTAATTAGCCTTCAACAACTGTAATCATAAATTGATGTTCTCAACTGTGATCAATAGGCCCAGTAATTGTGATGATATAAGATACGACATATTGCAATATATATAGCTAAAAATAACTGACTGACAACAGATGTGTACTTTGATGATAATAATAATAAGTGAATAGATAAATAAATGTACGAGGCACTTGTTTGCCAATTTTGGGCTGTTTAGATTGGCCCCATTCATTATGTCAAACAGAATCTTATTTCTCAAAATTACCAATTTCAAAAATCAAAGAAGCAAAAAACGTGTGTGCCTTCTGTATTGATCACTTAAACCACACTGTGAATGATCTGCCTAAATGTCCTCCTGGATAACAGACTCACCATTGCTTAGGGTTATGTATACATGTTCAAGAAAGGTTGTGGAGAAAGTGTTTTAGCAAACAGAGTGGGAATGTCTGAAACTGTCAGTAGCAAAGGTTTGGTCCCAATGTTTCACCACAAAACCCAGGGCTGTACAAATACCATAGCCTGACGTCCCGGTAGAAAATGGCTACGGACAAGCGACTCTTTAAAAATTTTTAGTCCCAAGCAAGTGACAATTTTCAAAAATTTAGTCCCGGACAAATGCCATTTTCAGAAATCAAGTATGTTTAATTGATGCGCCGCACATGAGAATTGATTAGCTGTGACAAGTTTGCAACTAACAAAGGCCGATTATCTTTGATTATCTGCAGGGGCCATGCCATGGCATGCGTCGATAAAACTCCTGTATTCACAACATACAGTGTTAACGCGACTATGTTATATATTCAGTTAACCAACCAGATGCGTCGTTTTACAATTTGTGTAAACCGAAGCGGCCAATAAAATTCGCCTTGCTGTTAGCCCACTTGATCTCGATATGCAGGTAAACAAACAACCTAATTCTGGCTGATTGGTGACAAGTTAACAGTGCTCGAAGAATAGGATAGCCCGATGCCCAAGGCTTGTCAAATCTGGATCTGGACATGTGCCTTTTTCAAAGCTACTTGCCCGTCGGGCTTGTCTTTAAAAATCAGAGCTAGTTTTCACAATACACAGGTCTGCAAAAATCTTTATTCGAAACAACACAGGTCAAACTGTTGTTTATAGACCGTAACTAATCAGTATAAACAATTAACCCCCATGGTGTTTTATCACACCACATGCCCAATAATGCGACTTTGGAAAACCTCTCATGCATATTCAACTTTCTATTTTTATTCATTTAATGTGATTTGTGGATAGCTTTGAATATAAATTAATCTATTTTTAATAACCGCTCTGATCAGTCAGATATCTACGGCCAAGGTACATGTTTCTTACCACCTACCTGAGCAAAGATTTAAAAGCTTATTGCTTTCTGATTGTGTAGTTTTAGCGTATAATTTTCTTTGGCATGATTTAAATATAGTATTGAGAACAACAATTTAGATCAATTATGTGTTTTTTTTAATATTTGAAATAAAGATGACTAGTTGCACGTTCTAGACATATGAAATCTATCATAGACTGCATTTATTAATCATATTGCCAAGTTCTCTTTGACAGATTGAATAGCTTTGTGGGCTTGACATTGTCATTATTGTATGTTATGACAGCAATAGTTAGAAAATAAGAGAAAGATATTTAAAATAATGTTTTAAATAAACTCCTGCTCCCACACTGCCACAGAATTGACAGACCAGAAATGATAATCAATAAACAACAAATATTAAATACAATATAATATGTTGGGCAAATTTCATGAAAGTGAGTTATAAAGTTTTGAAACTTTTAAAGAACTTTCTGTCCCAGAGAAATGTGCTTAGCTGTGTGTGTAAATAGATATAATAATGTTAATTTATTAAGACGACAACGGACACTCTCGCCAAGATTGACTGATTGATTGAATATTTAACGTCATTTTTATGCAATCGAGGGCTAACAGACAATCAGTTAACCTAACAACTGTTTCCTGGGATTAACCAGTACTCTAGCACACCCAATCTCCGCAAGTAACTGATAACTTTCCCACTTGAATCAGTGGTGAGAGACGAATGATGAGACATAATGTTATATATTAATCATCACGGAGACTGTTGCCAGACGGGGATTCGATCTAATGACCCCTGGATTGATAGTCAGACGCGTAACCGACTGAGCCCGGCACACTCGCCAAGAAGTGTGATACATAATGTAAATATCAGATTATCATAGTATTTATTAATTTGATTTTTAACTATATCATGATGCTATGTTGCTATGCTTTCAGACAGTAGTTTTTATGATGAATAAATAAAACAAAAAAGTAATTGATATTGTATTGATTGAATTTAAAACAAAATTAAAACTCTCTATATATTGCAAGAAGAAAAAGTTACCATCTGAATTTGTCCAGGTTGAAAATAATGCATAAGCAACTTTATTATGTATATATAAAAACCTGGACAAGTCGCTTTTTTTTTCAGGACATGTGGCTTTTTAAAAGGCACTTGTCCTGGACAAGTGACTAAAAAAATTTGTACAGCCCAGAAACCCAATACTTCTCTAATATATCATGCATGAAAATTCATGTTCTGAATTTGAAAAAGTGACCAATTGCAATACCTGGTTTCCTGCAGCATTAGACAATGTTTAAACACGGATGTCAGTAACGGACAAGACATTTAATCCATTGATTGTGAGGTCAAATCTCCACCCAGCCAAAGTGATGATTGGTTTATAAACTTTTTTCTACGAACATTTATGAGTCTCTTATATCTGAATATGTGGGGAAGTAGCCAGTTACTTGCAGATATATGGTGTGTCTCTAATTGGTTAACTGACCAGCAGAGACTAGGTACACTGAATCCCATTATTAAGTAACTGAAATACCATGTTTTTTCTCCATTTCTAATATTTTGAGGATCATTGGGGATCATTAACAGTTTACTAAAAATGAATGACAAAATAAGAGATGTTAAAAAGTAATTACATATTTTACTTAAACAGTTTTACTATCTGTTTCACATAAATTTCAAAATAAAAATTGAAATTATTGCTTTTTAAACAAAATTGATGGTCTCAAATTCATGCATCAAAGGGTAAAAGGGTAATTCTTCCCTTCAAACGACAGCCCCATATCATTTTTCCTTGCCAATTACCCAGCCCAATATTTTAATTCAAGCCATTTATCATGAAAGTATCACTTTCGTAAATGGATTTTGAATGGCAAAGCTCAATCTGAGATTGTGATGTACAAAAGCTAGATTCACTTCTCTGATTTGTTCAAAGAAACTAGTCAGATGCTGTTGGTTCCATTTTACCTTGCATAAAAAAATGTACTGATCATAATTGCTTATGTTATAGCATCAATGCAACACATATAACAAAATAAGAACTCTATAAGATCCAATTTTTCATTCTGATCTTTTTCATATTGTGTACAAATAGATTGTAATGTTGTAATATATATACGAAATAAAATATGTTTAAACTAACAAAATAAAGTGCATAACCATATGATCGAGATCGTCCTTACATACCAGGAGGACCGTCAAAACAGCCAGCATTCCAAGAGTAACAGTTTTTATGAATGTGATGAAGCGGTTGCTGATGTAAACAAATCTGTGTAATTTGAAATTTTGTTTGTCCAAGGAATGTGACTGGAACAACAGACAGATCTGCTTCTTGGGAATTGGACTGACTGTGGCCTCTGGCCATCAGACCACTGGCTAAATCAGTATCTTGCATCTGTGGCACTCAAGAATTGTTTGTAGAATTTTTGCCCAAGCTGTTGTATGTTGGCTAACTTTGATATCAATATGGCATCGACTGTGTAAAAATAGACAGTTTCAGCATCTTAAGTTAGGGCAAAACATATAGCCTTCTGTCAATCAGTGGTTTCGGGCATTCTTAAAAATGTTGTGAATTAACATAGGTCACAGCTCTGCTGTTTGGGACAGCTTGAATAGCAACATGATTGAAGTGCACTTACTGTATTGGAAGGTAGACAACAAACTACATGAAATACTGTGTTAGTTTCTGGGTGTACAACCGTTCTCACTAACATATAAGTATGTTTCAACATATTTGCAGCATGCCTTATGTGCAATTCACTTCATGCTTTTGTCAGCTACAGAACTACATGTTATTATAAAGTTCCCATCTCAAGGTATACAAGTATACAGACTTTTCACGTCAATGGAGGCTCAGATTTCAGTCTTGATCAATAATTTGTAAAACAAGTTTATCATAAAGTGGGTGGAGAGCGTGTATAAATGTATTTGCAAATGTGTGAAAAGCGCGACATACTTATGACAAAGCACTTCCGATATTACCTCCTTGAACGAGGTATCGTCATTATTCCTGTGACTCATAAACACAAATGTCCATCAATTTATTCTGTTGAATCTGACGTTTGTATCACAGCGATCAAAAACCGCTGTCAATCAAGGTAAGAACAAGCGTTTAAGAAACATGATTATTATATCAGCGGGCCACCATTACCTTTATTATGATTTCTTTTGTTTTATCGAGTTAAAATGTTGACGCTTCCAATCTTCTGCTGTCAAATAACGGTTTTTGTTTGCGCACCGCCCTCTTTCCGTTTTCTTTCTCTTTCCAATATGGCTGATGTCTGGAAGTAAATTTGCCTCGTTCTGGATTCTGTAGGTTAAAGTCTGTTTCAATAATCACTAAGCCGAGAGGTGTTCCGTCCCATTATAGTCTATATTATATTTTACTTTACATGCTTTATCGCCTTTTTTTTCAAGGACTTATATTTTTGCTTTTCTTATATACATGAAAAAGGCTGGGCCACTGTGGCACAAGTTATAGAACATTAAAACGGACCCTTCCTAACAACAAATTATTTACATAAAAACAATCCCGATGGCACCATATATCATATAAAACATATATCTATACAAGTCCTTGGATAAAGGAAGAAAAATGAAATTGGGACGTTGCTTGAATCAGAGACATAAAATCATAAATTAAGTCACAGCTTGAATAATCTCATCAGTGAATTTCCGGTGGCACCTAAATAGTATTTCTGTAATAACTTTTTGAACATTTGTTTGAATTTAATATGTTTTTGTACCAAAGTTAAGCTAATAAAGACGTCTACTTCTTCCAATTATTAATTATTTAATATTTTTCTTCTGAATTTAAACTGTAACGGGTTGAAAACGAAAAATGTTTGAATTTTTATGAAACAATTTTTAAGGAAATAGGTAATCTACTTTTATTTTAACATAAAAAAGGCATTTTAACAACACATCACAGATACTATAGTACATTTTTTAGTTAGAAAGACGAAGAAGTACGTTATCCATGGGTGGCGAAAATTTCATATTGGTAAGTTTTTCTTTTTCTTACTTTAAAAATGGGCTAGAAATCAGAAAAATATCACAAAAAAATCAAGGATATATTAGTCCTTGCAAAAAATAACTGTAAGGGTAAAAATCTTCATTTCTTTAGACTGACAAACAAAACAGATGTTTACCACACAAAGTTATAATCAGACGCTTTCTGTTGATACCAAAATCACAAAAATAGTAGTGTTTCTAAAATTCGGAAAACGCCAGTTGTGCAACCCGAAATTTAGACAAGCACCTGCAGTCACTTATCTTTGTTATAATGTGTCTCTGGATATGGTCAGCTACCACCATTGAGACGAGCTCTCTGATTGGCTGAAAAAAGTATAGGGCATATAATTTTATACTAAGCTTAATTCTGGTTGGATGAAAATGTTAAACTGACAAATGATCACAATAAAATATAAGTTTATTATGTATGTTTCAATAAAAAATTAGAATTATGTTTCTGTGACTGACTAAATTCATTTTATCAAGGAATCTGCATGGAAAGTAAAATTGGTGAATTTTACTTTTTTTCATGCTGAAAGTGGGGGTACCCAACTTCAAGGGGCAAAAAGTGGTAAAAAGTGGTACTTTTGACCCCATTTTTGGGACATTTTAATTTGAGTCTAGGACAGTACTTTAATATGATATAGGACTTTTTGGTCCGCAAATGATAGAAATAGTGAAACTTAGGTCAAACGTTATAATGTAAGTCTATGGAAAACGCAATGGTGGTAGCTGACCATATACACCAATCGTGAAACATCCATTCCGTATCCTCCGTATAAAGGACGAGGTGTTCAGATTAGCGTCCGACGCTGACCTTAGCGGTGAGGTCAATACTAAAACTTAAAATTAAGATTTAATGTTAATTTAAACGATTAGTGTCTTTAATATTAGTTTGGAAATTGTTATATATAATAATATTTCCATCGTTTGAGATATTATCACTCCCATGTAACAAGGTGTTAACACTTAACGGATGAAGGTGACGCTTAGCACGGAAAAGACAAAGTCCATCGTTTAAGCAAGTTGGCTGCTTTTAAAAAGCATCTAATGGTTAGGTCTTATAAACGATGTAGCAATTAAAGTGAATGAATGTGTAAGTTTGGTTCCTTGTGCATGGTACTAAATACACGGGTGATACCAAATGTGCCTGATAGTAAATTTGATGTTTAAATGTACTGATCTCAATCAATATGTATTGCCATTTGCATATTTATAAAAAAAATTACCTTATATATATTGTCTAACGTACTTACTGCTATGTTCTATACAATTTACTACTGTGATAATAATATATTTTAAATTAATTTGTGGATATATTATTTTTAAAAACAACAGTTAGAAATTACTGATTTTCCAAAACTCGCGCATTCGGCGATATATATGATTCTGACGACGTGCTGAAAATATGTCACACCGGTAAACTATCTTTATATTTCTTTAGTATCGAATAAAATAAACAACTATAGCTGTTCAATTTCGTTATTATTTTCATTGTTATGGGTTCAGCATATTATAATCATTGAGTAAATGCATCGTTATTTGAAAATTAAATACATTAACTCGGTAAGAATCTTTCAGAAACGGCGATAAATTGTCAAAAAAGATAAGTTTCAAAACCTCATTTACATTGCTTTAAGGCATTATCATTTTTTTCCTGATTAAATATTCAAAGAACAATTCATAGTTATCTCAATTAGTGCATAAAAACATCACAATCAATTAGTACACACACCGCATTTGAATTTTCCTCTTAGCCGGAAAGTGGTCGGAACATGACTAGGTTTAAATATCAATAGCGGTTTGTACATTCCCATGATGCACTGTTTTGAAAAACAATGGCGACCTCCATGTGGCGAATGCCGTGTTTTTAAAACGTGAACGTGACGTTTCAATATGGCAGCGCCGAGAATCAATTTCTTAGCTCGCCCTTATATAGAGTTCGGTCGCTCATGCGACCTAACCAGTAACGCTAATTTAGAAATATGTTGACAAATAATTTTTCTTTAAACCCAGAAATAATCTTATTTTGTTGAATATTTTATTTTCACCTGTTGAAATTATGGTTACTTATTATTTTTTTTATTTAAACTTATTTATTTTACATTGATTGTGAAACAAGTTCTTAAAACTTAGACTAAAATCACGCTCATATAGGCCTGTGCTGTCGACTGACCACGATGTGATCCTACACACCAAGTAAAAAATTTACATTTATGTTACTCATAATATGGTATATTGTGATATCTCAAAAGCGGGTGATATGCTACAGCAGGGCATCAGTCTCAGGATCGAAGGGCCGTAAGTACGATCCCCTGCCGTGGCAGTGTGTTGTGTATTTGAATAAGATACTTAATCCACATATACTTTGTACTGGTTCTACTCAGGGAGACCCCCAGAGTGATTTGTCGAAGTTATTAACTTAAGTTTGTTTCACAATCAAAGTAAATTAAATTCCAAATGTGAAATTTGACAATGTCCCTATAAACTACACAGACAATCATACACATCTCGTTGTAACATTAAACAAAACGGGCAAATGTAACTACTGTGTGGGAAATATTCTAGAATATATCTCCAGAGTTATTGTAGTGGGATTATGAGAAATATGATATTCACTTTAAATAGGAATGCATTTAACCAAATCCATATATCATATTATATACGACCAATTGTTGAATACAGCTCAGTGGTTTGGGACGGTTGAGCAAAGTACAATTCTGACATACTTCAGCTAGTTCAGACGGATGCAGCACGCAGTGTTATTGATTCTGTACATAAGCTAACTTACACCGAGAGTGCGGCTATACCTCACTTTTGGAGAGAAGAAAGCAGAACGAAATACTCTTTATTATATGTACACATATATGCATTTGTTAAGAATATAATGCCGAAATTTATTTCTGAATTGTTCTCTCCTTTTGCTCTCGAAACTGTCGCACACATTAAAAATAACACGGATATATCAATTTCAATGAAAGCCTATGAGTCGAACAGAAACAAGTAGGAAATCACGTATGCCCTCGTCCATAACAAGCTAAAACTCATTGCCAAATGCAGACACAGACCATAATTCCATACAGAGCTCTCCACAGGAAGGAATGCAAGCGCTTAGGTAAGAGCGCATAAACACCTTCAACACATTTTCAAGCGCTGTGTAAGGCACTCATTGAAATACATTTCACTAGTAAAACTTGTATTAATCAGTTAAAGTCATCATATTTAGTATGGTTCATTTTAGTCATTAAAATGAGAAAAGATATGTAAAGAAAAATGATGATTAAGAGGAAAGAGAGCTCTGCAAAATTTTGTTAAAGAATTCAAGCGCTATGGGAATACCATTTCTGACAGTCGAGCGCTTGGGTGCCCCTGTGTTTAAATTGCCTGTGAAGAAGCCTGTCATATAAATCTTTAAATCTAAATCGAAAGTCCATCTCAGTTTCTTTTATTTAAACTTAGGTTCATATGAACAGCATAAGCATCAATATACACATTTCTATATTATAATAACATAATGGCGACATGTAATAAACGCACATACAAGCATAGCTTTAGGAAACGGCTATGTAATAATGTTGATATCAAATATCAATTGTAAGTATAGATAATCATATAGAAAGTAACGGTTAGTGAATTTATAATACCTGCAATAAGTTTTAAGAGCGCAATCTCGCCTGACCCCTGTTATATAAAATAACTACCTTTTGTGTATTGCGTTATCTGGAGTGTAACGTCTGTTACTTGTGTCAACTTTTACGTGCATCTTTTGTTAAAGTGATACTCAAATTTAAATGGATAACAGAGGATTATCTAATTTCTCCCGCGGTAAGTGCGCTTTTAAAACTTGTATGCATATACCTTAATAAAAGTATTTGAACAAATGTCTGTCATGTAAAACATTTTTACCTTTTCACAAATTTCGATATTTTGTCGATAAATAAACTAAGTTTTTTTAATTCTGTATAGTTTTCGACTAACAAAAGTGAAGAAAATTTAATAATATTTGAGCGTGTATAGTAAAATTGTTTTTTTTTTATATTTTTGCCTTAAAACTGCTAGTTCCGGGCATGCTAAAAGATAATGAAATTCATCACCCAGTTCGTTACACGTTAAGCATTTCCTTTCATTTATGAGTACATGTACACCTGTCCGTTTACCTACTTCGATAGGCATGCGATGATTTCTAGTTATAAAAAGCATGATATTTTTACATAAAAATGAAGGTAATAATCTTATATATTTACTTTGTTCAAAATTTGTTTTCAAAAGCTTGTATAAATTTGTATTCGAAGTTCTTACAATTTCAGCACGCCAATTTTGAATAAAGATATCTTTAAAATTTTTGTTGACAAGACTTAATAAGCCATTTTTTGTTAACAAACCTCTGGTTGTACCAGATACCTAAATATCCTGAGGAACAAAAAATATTTTTTTCAAATGTTTCATCCATGCTGATTTAACTGTATTTGATGAATACATATCATATAATAAAATATATATTATAGATGATAGTTTATTACGGTCATTCGAATTGATATGTTCAATTATGTTTGACCAGTTGGATACTATTTTGTTTTTAATGTCTATATATAATGGGGATATTCCAGTTTTGCCATATACCATATACGAAGGAGTCGATTTTTTTAATATTAAAAACGTATTTTAAAAAATTAAGCCGGTACTCTTTCTATAACATCTGTATTTCCGTGACCCATACCTCGCTACCGTATAGTAAAATTGATTCTATGTTTTTTTCGTAAATATCCAGTTGTAATTCAAAAGGAAGTGATAGTGATTTGATCTTTCTCTACAATGAAAAAACTGCCTTATTGGCTTGTCCTGCTATATATTTTTTAGTTTTTGTAAAACTCCCACTTCTTGAGAAAAATATACCTAAGAATTTATATCCACGTACAATATATATTTTATCAATACCAACTTTAAAATTACAATTTTCTAATGGGTTACCTTTACTAAAAATCACAAACTTAGTTTTGCTTATATTTATTTTGAGTTTCCATGTGTCTCAATATTCTTTAAAATGGTGAATTGCATTTTGTAAATCCAATACATTATCGCTAAAAATAACAGTATCATCTGCATATATATAAAACAAGTATCTTAAGGTAAATATGTATATCATTTATTACCGTATGTTTGCTAAAACCATTAACATAACTATTGGTAAGATATTCTTCTAGGTCGTTTAGGAAAACTGAAAATAAAAAGAGCGACGAATTTTCACACTGTCGCACACCATTTAAACAATAAAAAAATGAGCAACCGTTTTCTGTTACTATTTTGACTTTAATAGATTGGTACATATTTTGAATTACATTTAGGCATTTTCCATATATTTTCATTGATCATTTTTCTCCACAGACCTGCACTCCAGACCGAATCAAAGGCTTGTTAAAAAACAACAAAACAACAAAGAAGCTTCTTTTTATTTGATTGTACAATATCAATGAGTGTTTTAACAATAAAGATATTATCAATGTTTTCTAAAACCTGCCTGATTTGATTTGATCATACCTACTCTTCCTGAATAGGTTTTTAATCTTACGCTGTAAATAGTTTTCCAAAATGAAAATGTTTTAATTGCTCATTCACAATATTATCAATGTCTGGTGATTTGCTGTTACTTAGCTTCTTAACAGCAGATAGTATTTCTTGTTCAGTTATTGGTTTGTTAATCTCGTCATTTATTGTATTAAGTATTTCATCATCCATTGGATTAAACGCTTGGTCCGAGTTATTTTCAACTATGACTTGTTTAAAGTGTTTGTATAATTCTTCTAATGAAGCTTCTGTTTTTGAACAGTTTTTATTTGAATTTAAAATTCTCCAATACTGTTTGGGTTTGCCTTTCGTAATTCTTTAAGTTTTACAATTTTGTCATCGTTGTATTTTTTTCAGTGTTACATTTAATGCACTTTTATATTGTTTACTAACATATTTTAACAAATATTTATAATATTCCGTTTTATATTTATTATAAGCTTTCATTGTTTTATGATATACATTTCTCATATTTTTACATGTCTGGTTAAACCATGGTTTTTTAAATTTATTTCGCTTTATGTTTGGTTTATTATTTACTGTGCCAAATGATTCCTTCGAATATGTTTTAAAAAGGTTTGCAATATATGTAACTAAATCATTGATGTGTGCATGCGTGATTTCATTTTCATCGATGAGTTTATCAAGTTTTTTTATATTTCTGCGAGTTTTATCATATCAAAATTGTCCATGTAAATCTCTTGCTTTTCAGTATCCGAAAGCTTGGTTGTTGGATTATTTTCTTTTTGTAATTTAACAGTTTGGCATGAATTAAAAATGTTTTTTTAGTGTCAAAGAAACCTGACAGTGCACATCCGAGTATAAACTACAAAACTCTTCAACGTTTAGCTTGGATATTTGTTTGAATAAAAACGATGTGGCCAGGAAGTAATCCACCGTACTAGAAATTTTGCATGTTAATTTAGCGTTAAGAAATTCAAAGTCTCCCAGTTAAAATAAATAAATTGTTATTTTTGCAGAACTCTATCATTTGATATCCATAAGTATTTACACTATTATCTTTCGTGGTTCGTTTTAAAGGAACATTACACATTTCATAGTTATTGCAAATTGCAGCTTCTTCGCTTTCTATTTCTTGTAAATCATACATATCAGAAATAAAACTATCAATACATAAATAATCATCAAGGTTTTTATATCTTGAATTAAAATCACAAAGTAACAGAGTATTTTTACTATTTCTACAGTATCTAAACAATTCATTTTGAAGTTTTGAAAATGGGTCATCATATGCATATCTTGACCCACTTGGGGGAATATAGGCTAAACCACATTTTATATCTTCATTTGTACTGCTATCATTGTCAAACAAAAGATTTGAAATCGTAAAATATGAACCAATTTGCAATTTATATTGGTTTCTACTGTCACAAAAGGTGCAATTTCGTCTTTAATTAAGATTGCAATACCACCAGACCGGTATCTAGATAGTTTTTTGTCTATTAAATAAATGCACTTTAAATCCTGGAATTATTATTATATCTGCTAAATCAGTTTTTGTCTCCTGCAAGCAAAAAATATCATATTCATTTAAAAATGAAACAAATTCTGGAAATTTAAGCTTTGATACTAAACCACATACATTTAAACTTAACACTTTTAGTTCGTTTGGTGTATAAGAATTGTTTATTGTATGGCCTGCACGCTGACTGGTGAATAATTATTTCTATTGTTCGGTGAACAATAGCCGTCCCCCGCTAAATCCTATACAGTACTACCATTTGCTGACTCAGAACATGTAGTGCTTGGTCGTTGTTTGACTCATTGTCTCTTTGATTTTTTAGTATCAAATCACTATCTAGAGGTGAAGTAGCCTTCTTTTCCCCAGCAAATAATGACCACTGCTTTGGACTAAACTCCAGTCCTTTTTTAATTTTGGTCACAGATTGATAAATATCAGTCATGCATGCCACTACGAAACAATTGTAGCAACTTAATTAATGTCTTTTATCTTAACTATCTTAGGGCATTTTTGTACATGTTCACATTTTTATTGAAAAGTCAAGGAAGTATAAAAGAATATCTCTAATTCCTTGAAAAAGTTGACCATTAATTCTACCATTTTAGGTCTCACTACACGGTTGTGTTTCTTTTTTATCACGGTAGCAAGATTCTTGCACTTAAAGATAAGGCCTGTGTAATTTGGTTTGAAATATTTTCAAAGTGGTTTATAGCGGCTGTGTTTTCTTTCAACAGTTGCATGTATTAATGAGAGTTTGAGGAATTTTTAAAAAAAAAAAATCAATCACAAGGTGTCACTGCACTGTCTTTAGTCAATCTACCAGTTATTCATGTGCGGATACATCCTGCTACGGAAAACATACTTTAAAAATGATGCTATATTGGAATTAATTTTACTGCGAAAATCCTTTATTTTATATAGAACACATTTAACTTTGTAGTTCATTAGTGAAACGTGCAGAGAACTATTGTATTCGACTCAATTAGAGAATTTTACTTTGAAAATATCTGGACTCTTCATAGATCTTGGTTTTACAGTTTTTAAAGCATTTCATGACTTCATACGCTCTTCCAATATACTTATGTTACCGGTTAACAGTTCTAATTGGAAGTTTTAAATTATTCAGGCATTTTATGATCGAAAACCTTACGAAACATTCGAAACATTACAACTATCAGTCTGTAGAAATGTCATTATCTCTGTCTTTCTTCTTCTTCTTCTTCTTCTTCTTCTTCTTCTTCTTCTTCTTCTTCTCCTTCTTCTCACGCTATTCGTTTCTTCTTTAGAGGGCCCTTCATGGCCGAGTGGCCTAAGGCACCGTCTCACCTCTTACCGCTAAGGTCGTCGGTTCGAATCCCGATTGTTTCGAAATCTTTATGTGGACGAGTTTGCCAGTTACGTGCGGATGTACGAAGGAAGTAGAAATGAAATTTCAGTTATTTTTTTTCAGGGTTTTGTATTGCAGTGATTTACTTTTTTCCTACCATGAATTAAATGGTCAGTATTTTAGAAATCACCACTAAAAAGTTATGCAGATACCAGATTTCTGGGCAATTCTGTGAGGTTATTGAATTGTTAGTTTGAACCGCATAGGGCGTTGACATACTATTACTCTGGAAATTGATAGGTATCACAAAACCATTGAATTAAAAAAAAAATCCAAACTGATTAAGGTATGATTTTTCCTTTATAATTGCAGATCTTGAACCAGTGAGGAATTTGAGCCCAAACACATGCTGCAGATTTTTTTAATGTGTTTTGGACATACATGTTACAATGGAGCTCTATGGGAAATGCGAAAGTGGTGTGCGACGTTATACCACAATGTTAAGGCATTCGGACATATGTTGCTTAAGTTATTTTCTTTATTTTATAAATACAACTTCAGTGATATATATGCCTTTTGGATTTTTTTTAAATAAAAACTATAAATATGACGTCAGGGTATCAATCTAGTTTTAGTGGTAAATAGAAATGTTTTATCTCTGAGAGTCGAGTAAAAGGATTTTTACTGCTAAAACTTATTTTAGATTAGCAAATCAATGCAGTGTTTCAAGAAGAGCAAACATTTAGATAATTTGCAATGATTTCTGATAAACGTAAACGTTGTGATAAAACTTTAATTATTTCTTAATGTCAACATTTAACATATTTTCAAATCAAATTTAGCGTAGATTGTTGATTTTCCTTCTAAAATTTTCATCATCAAAATTTTGCATTGAAATCTGCCCATGTGAATCATCTTTTTTTGTGTAATATTTATAACGAGTATTTAACTGATTTTGAACAGTGTTTTTTATTTACCTTTAACAAAGTATTATCTACATATTCACAATTTACATTTGTCTTCCATATATTGTATTCACAAAATACAGGAACGATGAATTCGAATCCCCACCCGATAATCTCTCTGTGACGAACTGTGATCTACCACCATGGGTGTTTCGCTCGTGATGTATGTAGGGCAGTAGTCGACGAAGTTGTGTTTATATCACTAGCGGATTCCAGACCCAATGGCTGGGTGCTAACCGCTGTTAAATAACTGAAATACTGTTTTATAGACCAGTAAACAATATGGAGGGATGGGGCGTAACTCCACCAAATTGTTTTATTGTAACGGTACAAGTTCTCTACCCTTGACACTATTTGATATAGTGTATATAAAGACTGCGGTGCATCTATCACATACGGGCATTAATCATCATCTGCACAGTGGCTGTCTATGTTTGTGGCGCATGTTTCAGATTTTTTTTATTTTATGAATACCTTTTCAGTGGTGACATATTTCTTAATAATATATCAACATATCAATCTTGTTTTTGTGGTTAATAAAATGTTTTAGTTTTGAAAGCCTGCCAAGGAATATGCATTTTACAGCAAATAACTGATTTCAAATGGAAGAAAATCCAAGCAAATATAGTGTTTCAAAAAAAAAATAATCCCAAAACATTTAGATATTTTGCAATGACGACTTCTGAACGGTGTAAGATACTGGAATGATTTTACTATATGCATTTGAAACTTAAATCAAGTGTAAAATCAATTTTTGAAAAATTTTGCATTGGAAATGGCTCACCAAAATACTCTTACTGTGATATTTTAAAACAAATATTCAACCCAATTTAAGAGAAAATACGTTTTTTTATTTACTTATATTAAATCTAAAGCAAATCATTTAAAAAACACGAAGTATTTTCATTTACCGCTAATTCATATTGTTAAACTGGTACATGGTGCATATTTTTTCTCCTAAACCAAAAAACAACAACGAACAACCTTGACTGAAACAATAGTTAAGTAGGCCTAACTAGTTCAGTGAATTGGTCTGGTTGGAAGTTTAAAAGGACGGGGTTCACAAAGCCCCGAAATTGGCCCTGTAAATTGATCTTAATTGCTCCAGTAGAATCCAGATTTATCACAACCTAACGTGAAACCGCAGATACACTGTTTTTATCGTAAAATATATCCGAAGCTAGAAGTGACCGTTCACGGATGTGCGTTCGTGTGATACGAACGACTTAGTTATATATAGGCATTGAAGGAGTTATGTCACGATTACGTTATATCAAGTCTTAACTTCTTCAATGAAATGTATAACGTACTTTTTCTTCAATGAAATATCTTCAATACAATGCATTATGTTATAATTTGTAGAATGTAAATGATAAATTTGTTTTTATGAAATGTTTCAAATGTTTCTTAACTGAAGCATATGGACTTGTACCACGAGCCATTGGATCAAAATGGTAGTAAGTATAGAAAATAGTTCCATAGAAAATTGACAGAAGTTGTTCAAAATGGTGCGAATGTGAAAGTACACTTCACAGGTAAATACATTATTATAATCTCGACTAGTGTGGATAGTATATTTTTATGCCCCCCCCCCCCCCCCCCCCCCCCCCAAAAAAAAATATTTTTTTTGGGTGGCATATAGTAATCGCAGCGTCCGTCCGTCCGTCTGTCCGTCCGGGCAAACAATGGATAGTTAAGTGTCTAGGGTTTAGGGTAAGTATTTTTTATGGACAGTTGAAAAGCAGTTGAAAAATAATTACGTGGCTGTTTCTAGCCACTTAAAAAACAACATTTAAGTAGCTTTTTTTTCTCTTACGTGGCTAAAATTATCTAAAATTTAGCCACACAAGTAATAAGATTGACGCAAAGAAGCCACTTAAATACCCATTCGTGAGAACGTCCGTCTGTCCGTACGTCTGGAGTGGCAGTTGTGGGTTGCGTTGCCAGTACAGAATGGCATTGTGGGGTTTTTTGGTACTTGTGGGGTGCAATGTTCACCCAACAAGTGCGAAAATGCGTCCAAATGGCATTGTGGGGTTAATTCCATTTTTTCACATTTTTCTGAGGATGTCAACGAATATTCGGATATTTTTTTTTACTTTTTTTCACCTTTTTTTTATTCATTTTCAGTGTCATTAGGGTTGGATCTCAAGGTTTGTGACATTAGGGTTAGAAATAAAATAGGTTTTGTTTTGTTTTATGAAAAAAAAAGATGTTTTATAACATATAAAAACCGCACCCCACAACATCACTTCCACCAGAACGTCCGTCTGTCCTTCCGTCCGGTATTTCGTTTCCGGCCTGTAACTTTGTCATGCATAGATGGATTTTGTTGATACTTGCTACAAATGATCAATATAGTATAACGACTTGTCGCGAGTAAGACCCACACCCGTACCTCAAAGATCAAAGTCACAATTTGAGTTTGTTTGACAACACTTTGAGTTTGTGTGAATTTCGTTTCCGGCCTGTAACTTTCTCATGCATAGATGGATTTTGTTGATACTTGCTACAAATGATCAACATAACATGAAGACGTGTCGCGAGTAAGACCCACACCCATACCTCAAAGGTCAAGGTCACAATTTGAGTTTGTTTGACAACACTTTGAGTTTGTGTGAGATTTCGTTTCCGGCCTGTAACTTTGTCATGCATTGATGGATTTTGTTGATACTTGCTACAAATGATCAACATAATATATCATATATTTTTATTTTCACAGACCATTTGGGGGGCATGTGACACTTAACAGTGACATTTCTTGTTTCCAGAGAATGGTGCAAAACCTAGCTATAACATGGAGATGAGACTACTTCTTAGGCGGTAAACATTTTGCATAATTTGGCTGATTTGACTCCTGTATGATGAAACAGTGGCACCTACTTTCACTTTGAGTAAAATATGAAAAATGCCCATGTTATTATGTTGTTTTTGTGCTTTGCTTAAATTGAATACGCATTCTGATTATTCTACTTGGTGTTTAGATTTATAGGGTAAGTGCTACAGTTTGTAGAGCTATTATTATGTACATGTATATGGGAAATTAATATTTGGCCAGTTACATATCGCCTGGTGTGATAGAGTGTATTTTACGGTTACAAAGGTTCATAATTCAAACGTTACATGTCTGTCATATACAGCGCAACGGTTGTCTTTCTTAGATCGCCATTTGACCAACTATAATTATATTTTCAAGCATGTATTAATCATATCTGAGGCGCTATCTCAAGAGCACTTACCTCTCACCATCAAGGTCGTAGGTTCGAGTCCCGCTTGCTCCAAAAAAAAAAACAAAACGTTTGCCAGTTACTTGCGGAAGGACGGTAGTTCTACTCAGATTAATTTTGAGGTATTCCTCCGCCAATAAAATTGGATAAGCCATATTTAACATGAAATGTGTTGAAAATGGCGTTTAGCCTCATAAAAATAAAAATAATCAGAAGATAATTTCATTTAAAGTTAAACTTGTTTAACTATCGCCTTGCGGCTAAATGTTGGACCGTCGGTTCGACCCCCGATCAGGACCATGTGCTATGTCCTCGAGCAAAATCACCACGTATTGGTTTTGCTTACATGCAGTGAATAGTGTGCTGGCCGCTCATGTCAGTGAGTTTCGGTACAATTCCAGGCTAGACCTGATGGTCTCTAAGAAATTACGCCCAGTACAGGCAAAACCGAGGAAACGGACTCGAGAGCGATCCATTTAAGCTCAGGAGCTATCATCGCAGTCGAGCTAAGATAGTGTTGTAGGAAATACATCAGCAAAACTATTACTTACCCTAAACCCTACACTGTTTCTAGACTCGAACATCATACTCGATCATGTTTTCTTTGGTAACGATTTACTGATATAAAATATGTCAACGTTTTCAAGGCACTTACGTTATTTGGAACAACGATGCGTTACAGAAATAAGGAAACGTGAAATGTGACTACATTTGGTTTATAAACGATACAAAATATACTACATTTAGTTTATAAATGATATCAAAATAGTTATTCAAGCGGATATAAAAAGGGTACAGGCGGTCAAGACCTGTAACGACTGGAATTTTCACAAATCACTAAAAACATACTCACCGTTTGTTTAAAAACTAACGTTTTGGTATATTCAGTCCCCACCCTGTAATTTGAAGTGCATCTCCACCCCTGACATGATATCCTGGATCTGCCAATGAGTTTTCAATCAAATAGAAATAACAATGACGAAAACGTCAAAGATTATTATTGTAGAGAGTAATTGTGGTGATATAACCTGGTTGAGATGCATACACTTTATTATATTAACATGACAAACACAAGAAATGATCATGATGCACAGTTTTTTTTACTAGTAACTTATCTATATAACAAAATACAACTACCTCAGCATTTAAATTATCTTTGTAATTTAAATCCAATTAAAATACGGAGAATCCAATCAGGGAAATATCAAATGACGAACAATTTAACTATAAAAAGCAGTTGGAAATATAAACAGAAGTTTGAAATGAGTGAACATTCGAATTTTAAGCTGAACTGCAATTGACAGCTTACTTAGTAAGATGTCATTGTTACAGACTGTGGGACAAGGCATAACTCTGTTGGAATCTTTAGCGTTATCTTCATGTTATCGAGGGCTAACGGACGGTCAGTTAACCTAACTACTCTTTCCTGGGATCCTGGAATATTAATCAGTACTTGAGCGCACCCATCTCCTCAAGTAACTCACAGCGGTGAGAGACGAATGACAATAAGACGTAATACCAAATACTATTCATCATGGAAATTGTGGCCGGTCGGGAATTCGAACTCATGACCCTTTGATTGATAGGCAAACGCACATACGACTGAGCTAACCAGGCCCGGAATATTTATACAAACATCTATACACCTTAAACTAATTTAAGGATCACAAAATTAAACCCGTATATTCCATGAGTTTTAATATTCAAACTAAGTATTCCATTTCAGATGAAAATTCATAAAAACCTTTTAACAATTATGAAAGAAATCAACAAAACAAAGCAAACCTATTTGAGAGTTTAGAGATCACCAAACGTTGCATAGAAACGAAAAGTATTCAACATTTTTTTTTGTTTATATTTGAGTATATATTATGTGTCACTACATACTTGTTAATTTTAAAAAATGGTCTGTAAGTGTGTATATCCAAAATTCATTCTTGAGTTAAAGTCTAAAATATTCTTAAGAATGGTTGGTGAATATCACCCCTGTTAGCTAGAGAAACTGCTGTCTGGAAGTTTAACCAGTGTTTAAAGTGTTTTAATCTATCATCTTTCTTTCCCCGATAGTCACATCATAAAACGAGCCTGCAAGATAAACAGTGTACCGTTATACTATCCTGTAAATAATGCCACAGCAACTTCCCTGTTTTGTGTATTGTGAAAACACAAATATACTGAATAATACTGAAAAAGTATATACTTAAGCGGTGGAATATGTTTTTATAATAATAGTTTTATCTTATGAACAATTTGAAGAAGTTAAAAAGATGAAGCGGTATTGCAGACGACCCTTTTTTTTTACTCCGTGTGTATTTTTGAAGAATTCAGTCATTTTGCCAATGCAGTTCTGACGATTTCAATTTACACATATGTTAGTATTGCATTTACAGCAAATACGAAAATACGATAGCCACGTTCCTCTTCTTTGTCACTCGTCATAATGTGTCTCCGTGGGACGAATGTTGGTAATATTCATTCCTAAAAATGCCTAGTTGTATGGCATTATGCTATTTACATCGTACTTTAGACAAATTTCCTTCCGTCGTTTACTATTCATGTTCACCGGATCAATCTGAAATATTTACATGTCTAAAATTAAAACTAAAATACGTAATTCTCGTCTGATAAAACCTTTTGTTGATGGCATTTTATAGCCGAGTGATCTATGCTTTCGTCACAAGATCACTAACCCTCACAGCTGAGTCAAACTCTGACCAAAGAGAAACCTCAGATTATGTATGTATGCATGCGAGGTTTTCCTCCACTGATAAACCAAGTTCATTCCAATATACATTGCAACGACAATGCTTTGAGTATTTTCACAAGCAGATATTTTGCAATAAACTTTTATCATTACAACAGGAATCATTAACGACTGTTTGAAGTGTATTTAAACGATATTTGACTTGAAACAGACATGAATGGTGTCTGTTTCATCTAATCAGTATATTGCATTTAGACATTATTTATTTATTACGATGTTATTGCCATATTTTCTATTGTATGCTTTCTAGTTAGTTGCAGCCGTTTAACTCTATGCACACATTCCAAGTTTGAAGATTCCCAACAATTTTCTTTATAATTATATTTATTCCAGCTTCTGTTCTTATTTATATTGGTCATATTCCTTAGATAATACAGTAACTATATGTCCAGTAAGAGAAACAGGGCTAAAATTCATAAAACTTTTGAGTTTAAAAACTAAGATTCAAACTCAATTTACCGATATCTAAACAGTACTTTATAGCAAACATTTAGTTATAAAATATACTTTAGATATTTTCTGAGAATGTTACATTGAAATTAACTGTTTTTGCAAGAAAATGTTGTTAATTTGTTGTATTTAAGAATTGTTTTTAAAGTTAATTGCAACATTTCATATTTTGAGTTTGAGTTTGATTTTTAGACTCAACAGTTTGTTGAAGTTTAGCACAGTATTCAAAGAACAACGTTACCATAAATGAACACACACTTTATACAGAACTATCATATAACGTGCAATACATGCATACAGGTCTACTTAAGAATTACCTTAGTAGTAGAGAACCGAACCCATGATCGGAGGGTCGTGGGTTCGATCCTCCGCTACGGCTACGTGTGGTGTCCTTGATCAAGACATTTTTTCCGCATATGCGTTGTACTGGTTCTACCCGGGAAGACTTCGAGCGTGATTTGTCTAAGTTGTAAGAACTTGTTTCACAATCGAAGTAAAATAAATAAGTTTAAACAATAATCAACTCCCTTACATGACGGTACATGATTCTTACGCCCAAGAAATTAGAGCTGTGTAACGCGGTTAGGTATTATTTTTGTTGAAAATGCATAAAATTGTCATTTCTTTGTGCGTATGGAACATTAGAACATTTTCAAAGTTTGGATGGCAGTGGGAACTGTTTGGTAAAGCTATAACAGTATAAAGATGCGTAGTGATACATTGCAACATATGGACAGAGTTGTCAAAAGTGAAGGGGTGCCATCAAACCATCGAAATTGTGAAAAAGCAACATCGTCAACCCCATGTTTTTCTACATACTTGGACCAACAAAGGACTGTCTATGGGTACAAGGTACTTTTAGAACCATTGGTAATGTATCCAGTGTTCCAAAAGTGCATTTCTCTATATATAGAACAGTACAAAATTAATTGTTGTGTTGGACGTACAGAAGCAATGCGACATGAATGAATGAATGAATGAATGGTGTTTTACGGCACGTCGACACATAAATAGGTCATTTTGTGCGCGCAAATAATGCGACATGAATCGACACCTTAGAATAGAGCTGCAAACCGTTTATATATATATTTATATATATATATATCCACCACCTAAGCCTTGATATTTCGCGCAAAATATGTAGTTTTTATAAAAGTTCTGAGAAAAGTGCAACACAGTTTTTTATTCATGAAAAATTAGGCGTTGCAAACATAATAATATTTTTTAAAAAAAGGGTTCTCGTTCTATAGTTTTAACTAGTTTCGTTAATACACAATAATTTGCTTTTGTAAGACAATGCAGTCATTCACCTTGATTATTTTACAAGCAGAAAAGATTGCACTTAATTTGATCAGCTTGCTGGCTGGCGAAATCCAATAAAAGTCATTTCTTTTGAAATCATAGTCGTCTCATCTCCGTGTTTGCGTGCTATTCCAGACATTGGTCTACACATCATGGATAATAAATCACAGTTTCCATTAACCATTGTGCTATGATAGGAATTTTGTCGAACTGCTACTACAGGGACATAACTCTACTGATAAAAATGAAAAATAAAAATAGTTTTTCGTGCGCATCAAAGGGAAGCAACTATGCCAACGTGCCGCGATGCAGCACTATAAGGATGGTTAACATGCGCCTGTCAGTGTCATTACGCAGTCAGACAATGACAAAATCTAAAATTGTCTTTATAGTAATAATTCGTACTTGTATGTTATGAAATGTTATATTTCATGAAAGGGACATGACTCTAGCAATATAAAAATTATATGCTTTGACGTTTAGCAAAACATGTGTGATATATATACTGTATGTCACTGTTAAACATACTTGCTATATGAGTTTTATTCTTGATATTGTGCACACATCATTTTATATTTAAAACACGTATTTTGTGTTTGCCCTACTATTTTAGCCAACCAAATAGCAAAGATTCCCAGCGCCACAGTGGTTACGAATATCTAAATGAAACCAAAAACACGATTTCAATAATAATGAAACTTGTGGAAAAATTAAAAGCTATTTAAAATGTACACACACACATGATTTTATTGTATCGTTGGTATTCAGATAAGAAATGAAATACATTGTCTACGAATATTCATATCAACTCTCATTTACTAAAATTAACATTACGAGAATTGAAAAAAAAACAAAACATAACATTATCAGTCGGCTAAGATATTCTGACAGTCTTTTTGAATTTGGAATCAATATCTAAATAATAGTTATAAATGTTTTTATGTTTGTTATTAGCAAACGCGTCCTTATATTTCTTAACTCGTATATCCAGCAAAAATGTTGAATGTCTTAATGTACATATCATCCAATGTTATTTCGTTTCAGATTAAACTTGTACATGATATTATAAAAGGTCTTAATATTTGGGATATTTAATATACATATTGTCATATGTTCAATTGTTTGATACCAAAATTGTGCACACTATTCTATAACGATCTGAATACGGTTAGATACACTTGCATGTTTTTGGACTTCAGAAGCTGTAAAATACTGCGATGCTTGAAACAGTTAACCATTTTGATAATTGCCATAATTAGTAGCTGAATTAATCCATCAAACAAAAAACGTAATTAGACAACAGCAGAATTAGAGCCATCTCACATTCCAACATTAAATGTTGATATGCTGTATTGTTAGTCGTCTTGACACACTCTCTGGAACATGCATTAACCTTACACCACACTAGCGCGGATGTAGCCAATTGCTGCTGTGTCTTTGATTAGTGTGGCTACAGAAACGGATTCGTGTAATTGATTGGAATGCATTGTACCTGTCAGAGCAGTCAATAGTTGTCATAAGTAATTAGTATTTGGCACCTGCTGTAAATTTGATTTTGAATTATCTTAAGTGTGCAGCACTCAAAGTAATGACTCATATACACAATACACCTTCATTACTAGTATATAACGGAATGGTTAGAACATAAACATGAAGACTAGTCGGCAAATAAGTAAAAACATCTAAAAAAAAACATTGTCGGTTCAGTCTGTAATGGAGAGGACTCGATGAAGAAAATCGAAAAGACGATTGATTGATTGATTGAATATTTAGCGTCATTTTTATGTCATCGAGTGCTAACAGACGATCAGTTAACCTAACCACTGTTTCATGGGATTAACCAGTACTCGAGCACATCCCGTCTCCGCAAGTAACTCATAACTTTCCCACTTGAATCAGTGGTTAGAGACGAACGATAATGAGACACAATGTCGTATATCACGAAAAGACGAAGAACATAGTGAGACCAAAAATGTAGCCCTTACAACCACCCTATAATATCACTCTCATGCGATCTCAGACACACTGGTGAGAAGATTTCTGCTGTTGTACCTGATTCCCCAACCCTACTGCAAAATAAAGACTAATCAGAAACGCTGTATGATGAAGACAAAGAAAAATCGAGGAATAGAGTTTGTTTTCCTTTTATTGTATTAATCGTCCTAACAATGTTTTTAAAAGGAATAATAAATCCTCAAGTTACGTTGGGTATTCTTATATTTAATTAGATATATAAAACACTGTTATCGAATAGCTGATATCAAATTGATGAGAGAAAATACGATGCAAGCAAACCTTGTTAACACAACATGTCTCATCAACGTTCGTGCGTGTGACAGAAGATCTAGCTATCCTGGTTTGATCAACGCCAAGAAAAATTATTGTTTTCATCATTGATTTTTTTTAATATAATACTAGACTACAGCGTGGTAGGTCCATTAAGGTATTGAGATGCTATAGTGGCTTCTGTGGCAAAAATTATTAGCATTGTTATAAATACACTGCAGACATCAAATGGAATCAAAGAGAAGACGTCATAAACTAAACAAGTAAGAAGAACACTTAACCTAAAAAAGGAACATGAATGAACTCAGACATCTTTGACTAGCTCCCAGAATATAAGATAAAGGTAATGAAATCATCAGAGCACTTAACAAACTGTAACTGTGCACGCGCGATGCATGCACGTAATCAGTTGGCGATATCATCATTTGAACTTTAGTTGCCCCGTGTTTATCATGCTATACAACTTGCCATATCGAAGCAATGACGTACATTCCTTTGCAATCGTTATCGGCGTTTAATCTAAATGACTATTTAAAACATCCATGCACACGATCAGATATAAATTGAGACAATTTGCAATATTTTGAAAAAATAATAATCTATAATTGTTATAATGGTGACGTCAATTTGTTTTTATCTGCAAACAAACACTTAAACGCATTCCTGCAGAAAAATAGCACATATTTTGAAACACTATCTGTTATGTTTATAATTCTTGGTATCTTTTCAGTATTTTATCGTATTGTTCGGCCAAGAGTTGATTAATGTGTCTATTTTAACACTCTTGAGTTAAGATGCAATAATAATAAAAATATTTGGGTATGGGAAGATCCGAAAAAAGGTATACAATATTGTATTAGCCTAAAACCAATGCTACATGGTCCAACCCAATAATTACACTTTTTACACTATACTACTGTTTGATATGCATATAAAATACGTGCATATAAGAGACCCATCAGCCAAGTTACTTTGAGTATATATATTGAGGAATTCCAGTATCGATTTGTACCATGTTGTACCTATGATCATCAAGACTTTCGTCATCAGCAGAATGACATCTTAAGCAGAACTTAAATCATAGAAAAATGCCAATATCTAAATCACAAAGTAAAGCCAAGATCTGTTCGAAGAACAGCGTTCTCGACCGTTCGAAAATACTTAATACATAAGTAATCAAGGTCAATACGTGTACAGAGTTTCAAAGATACCAGGTTACATACCAAACTTTATCTAATCTCACAAGAACCATAACATTTCAGAGAAAATTGAATAGTTATAAAATCGTTTTCTTTTTTCATGAAACTTCTGTAAAGTTGGCTTCCATCCCGTTGGTTAATTATTAATATACTTGCTTACTGACAAAAACTGGAATTCTTATCTTAAGTGAAACATGGACCAAATACAGGAAACCAAAGAAACTTCGAAGTTGACTGCAAAAGCTGTACTTGATTATGAAATTGTCAAATATTATATTTGTTAAGAACATGTTCGATACGGTACCAACACAGAAGCTTGACGACCGAAGAATTATCCGCTGAAACATGTTTTATTTATTGCATAATATACATGCACAACAAATCTCTAAATATCACAATTCTATTTTATTTTTACAGAAAAAGACAGGCATTTTTTAAACTTTCATTTTTAAAACGTTTCCAGCATTATATTTTAATTGCTTTATTGTGATAGCATTTTATTAAAGACAATTTTTTTTTCATATTGTGTGTAATATATTTAAATGTAGTTGATGATTTAGTATCAAAACAAATATTAATAAAACAAATATAAATGGTTTTAGGTTCAACCCAGCATTCCTACGGCATATTATAATAATATACTTTACTTGTTACTTCCTTGAGACCGTCAATGGCAAGCACCGCTACTGGAGAGCTTAGCATTGGTTTCGGATGCACCGATCATATCATTTCCTCAGACTTCTCGTCACATAGCGAAACGGTGTAAATATAACCATACCGCGGAATATAATAATTATATAATCGGTTTCTTTCAAATTTATATTTATTAAGAAAAAAAGGGAAACGGGTTCATGAAACAGCTAAACACGCAAACTGAACATTTTATAGGCCAAGGTAATTATGTAAATGTCAAGGTGATCCGAAAGCACAATGGTACAAACAAACACTTAAAATATAGTAACTAGGTTAAATATTCGTAGAGGTCATGGTCAAGGTCATTCGAAAGAATATTTCATGGTACTACCCATTGAAATATTATGGACATAATTAAGTGGCTCTAAATCAAACAGATTAGTGAAATATACCTAAACGCACACACTTAAATATTTGTACATTAAGTTGAATACCAGCTGGAAATCCAGGCCAATTTCATCTGGAATGATGATGCATGTTTTTTTAAAAGTAGTACCTATTACACACTAATGGCAAAGTAAAGAATTATGATAAAACAGTTTCTGAAAATAGGAGCTCAACGTTAAAAACCCATTCCATTACATGGTCACATTTCAGACATAAAGTATATTATACATTTCCACAGTCAATATTAGATCTTATGAAAGAAGCATCAAACTATTAAATTTAAAAGCGTATCCTGCGGTTTAAAGGTAATATAAATCATAACCAATTTTATCAATCTAATAAAAAGGGGAACATGGTTTGAGACCAATCTAAATTAAATAAATCATATTTTTGATCGAAAATTACACGACAGGACTGTGAAGTGCTTTGAAGTCAAACAGACATTTGCCTCAAAACTTTGTATAGAGTCGCCAACTCATATAACGAGTGGCACAGAGCAGCAGAAACTGTTTTTCAAATTGATAATGAAAGTTAGCATGCTAACTAATGTAATTAAGGAATTTCCAACTAACCATAATAAAGTTTTGAAAGATTGAAAAAGGTCTTGAAAAAATAAGAAAATTTATATCCACCAGAGGGAGTAGTATTTAAAGATAGCAGAACAAAAGGCTAGTCATAACCAGTAACAAAATCCGGTCTGGTTTACATCACGCATGCGCAATCTGTTGTATTTGCAAAAGGATAATCTGGCGGTGCTGTTTATATTTAATTCGTCTCTGTATACAATATGACGAGATGGAGAAGTGCTGCCACCGTTTACCAGGCATACGTAATTCAGTTTTGCTATTGCGAGGGTCTGTTAGAGTTTTTTTGAATATGCTAAATAGGCCCATTTAGTTTTATAGGCGAAATATTTTTTGGCATATACCATATCAGACTATTGATTTATTCCATATGTTATTCGAAAATTGAATTAAAATTCTAATACTTTTTTTTTCTATTTTGAGTCTTTTGATCTATTTTGGTATATATTTCAAGACTCTTTAAGAACTTTACACGATCTTAGAATCACCAACGAGCGCCAAAAGGTGTGAAAACTTTGTAATCTATTTTGTTACTAACGTTCGACAGTTCCATATGTTGAATTTAATGCAGTTTGATCATTTTTCTACTGCAAACTAGAGATATACATACAATTAGAGACTCGCAATCTTAAACTTAATTTTCTCCATATAGTATTAGTTTGCATATACCATATAAGGTCATTTATATTTTGCATTGATTTTTAGTTGCAGTATACACCTTTTAGAGTCATAAATATTTCAACAATTTTAAATTCAGTATGCTGGGAATGGTCTGGTTTTGTTGGGAATTCCATTGTGCAAAGGAAGAATTTTGATTTGTTTTTCTGAAATGAATGGGCGTTAGGATAGAAAATGAAATTTCGTGAGATTTTGCTTACATATTCGAGCGTTCATAACATCTCAATCACTTGCTTTTCCTTCTCTATATAAGTCATTTTATATACTTGTGGCGTGTGTGCTGATGTGATGGCTGTGTCCATTAAAGGTTACGTCTCCTGGTGGACATGTAATTATTTGTTTTTACGCGCGCAGCAATCGCCCTCTTTTTTTCTGCCGTCACAACTTTAAAATGAAACAATGTTTTATAATGTCAGTGTTTTATAATTCATAGCTGTGTTTGTTTGTACTTGTACATTATGTGCACAGTTCTCTCCCTTGTTAGAGTTCACGTCATTTGCTTGTGGGAGATACACAAACTACACAAACACGTCATTGCATAATTATTCATAAGCACAGTTTTTATGGCAACGATCTACACGTAATAACGATGCCCACATCGGTGGAACTTCTTCAAAGGCGGAACGGAAGCCGTGGGTCGTTGATGTATAGGCAACTGATGGTGACGCCAAACTGGATTTTATGGAACAAAGGTAATTTTTTTTTTTTTTTTTTTTTGTTTAAACGCCAGTTTTTTTCTGAGAGGGAGTGGAGAGAACGTACGAAAGTATGTATAATTGTATATGTATAATTGTATTTTTATTTAGCTTATGCAACATGATAAGTGCTCCAGATAAGTTTGAAGTGAAGTGGGTATTAACTCATCAAAATATTATTATGTGAATGAAACTGATATTTTAGAAATTGCATGAGTGAATATTTCTTTTCCAAAATGCAACAACTATTTTCACGCATCATTTTTTCTATTTTGAGTGAAAACACTATCAGCTGTAATGCACTCAAGTCTTCGGTTAATCTATTATATTTTAAATGTTTACAGGAATCTGGGGAGTATGTATAAATAGGGAATTGTGTAAGCTGTGGAACTGTATAACACTCGCCGTTTGCAACTAACTTTTTCTTATTTTTTTTTTCTTTCTCACTCAAAATAGTAGTTATATATTAAACATACTTATTAGATCTGTTAAATATGTTTATACGTATATGAGGCCCTGAAGCATCCTAGAGTCAATAATTATCTTAACCAGTTCATTTTATTAACATGATTTTGACATTTTGGCCCTAGGTTCAGGCTGCCTAGGTTTGTAGCCGTGACAAAATCCGTTCTGCCTTCTTTTTTTCACAAGTTTACAAGCTGCATAAGGAGCATAGTGGTTAAAAGGACACGCATGTTGATATGTAGAAAGAATTCTAGTTTGTCAATTTTATAGGAAAATCTAAATTAGTCGTGTTACCAAACCATTTTCTGAAGAAGTCTTCAACCATTTGAACGATGATTTCAATGTTTGTACCGTTTTTTTAACACTTTTTGGCCATTGTGCAACCTTAAAATTAATAGAATAAACACGCACCGAATTTATAAGTTATCTTTTCATTAAGTGACAAGATTATAACAATTTGAATAAAATCATAAACATTTGAAGATTAAATATTACCCAGCCTATCGATTATATGTTATTTAAAAAAAAAACACACAAAAACAACAACAATGATAATCTGTCACTATCAGCACCAGAACAATTATTCATTCGAAATTCGTGTTCGTAGTTTATACATAGTACGTACAATAAAACCAATTAATATCTGAAACTAGCTCACAACAGGATGTAAATTGTTTATAGAAGAGTCATATGTCTATAGTTTGTTGTTTTCGCCACATTTGATAACGTCAATAAGGTTTATTTTGTATCGGATAAGATGTCATTGCTTCATCGTCTTAAAGAGAGTAACAACACAATACAGTCAAGTCAGTAGATCGGTCAGTTTTATATATTGTGTTATTTTCGTCAAATGTGTTTAAGAGATAAAGAGTCCAATATTTATGTTTTCCTGATGTTCATTTGTTAATGACATCGCTTTGTTGTACTTCAGAATAACAAAATAAAAAGAAATGTCTGTAAATAGGTCATGGGAATTATTGGATTATTACAGTAAGGTGTATGGTTGCTCTGAAATGACAAAAAAGCAATTACCGTTAAAAGTGATTAAACAACATATTCTATTTATCTATTTAACACACCGACTTTTTATATATGCACTATATAGGCACTAGTCGAAGTCCAGCTTAAGTGATTAAACGAGATTCTCTATTTAACAAACCAAATATATGTATAATACATTATATAGACACATAGGAAAGTTAAGCGTTTAGTCCCAATGAAATCTAGCACAACACAACTATATTGCTTAATATCGTGTTTGCTATTATAATAGTTGAATGTATTGTTTATGATTTTGATGAGTTGGATGTATCGATGATGATTTTGCTAAATTGGATGTATTGATTATGATTTTGCTTAGTCGGATTATTGATTATGTCAAGATGTTGGTGTAAGTATCTTGAACTTAAAACGGGATCTTCTTTAAGGCGACTTTGTCTTCACTGGATTAAGCTGTGAAACAGCCTAGCTTGAAACTATGTTAAACAATTTTTTTCAAACTATATAATATATATGAATTATCCTCAGGCTTAGTAAACTTCAAACAAAAAATATAATAAAATGATTCTAATATTTAGAACTCATACAGACAAATGATCATACCAAACAACTATATACAGTATAATGTTTCAAACCCTTTAGAGTTGAACTAACTGTTTTCAACACTATTTTAATAATGAGACCAACTGTTCAGACAACGTTTCTGGACAGCCTATGTTTGAGACTTGTTTCAAACTCAAATTAAAACTGTATGTCTAGAACACTACTCAGTAGTTCACCTATATGTTTGAAGACTGTTCCAAACCTAAGTCTTCAAACTAAGATAAAAATTCAGTTCCAGCACAAAACTTACCTGTTTTGTTTGAAAATGGTTTCAAACTAAAAGGATCAGACTAAATTAGTGTGCATGAAATAATCCCTAGTTCCAGCACAATAGTTATTCCTATGAGTTTCAAACACAAGCCTTCCCAAAGCCTATCGCTAGAAAGAATCTTTGTCGCAATGCTCTCTCTCTCTTATAATTTGCTGAGTTGGATTTATATGATTTTGTTGAATCGGATGTATTGATTATGCATTTGCTGAATTGGATAAATTGATGATGATTTTGCTGAATTGGATATATTGATGATGATTTTGCAGAGTTGGATGTATTGATGATGATTTTGCAGAGTTGGATGTATTGATGATGATTTTACTGAAATGGATTTATTGATTATAATTTTGCAGAGTTGGATGTATTGATTATAATTTTGCTGAGCTGGATGTATTGGTGATGATTTTGCTGAGTTGGAAGTATTGATTATAATTTTGCAGAGTTGGATGCATTGATGATGATTTTGCTGAGTTGGATGTATTGATGATGCTTTTGCTGAATTTGATGTATTGTTGATGATTTTGCTGAGTTGGATGTATTGATTATAACTTTGCTGAGTTGGATGCATTGATGATGATTTTGCAGAGTTGGATGTATTGATGATGAGTTTTCTGAGTTGGATGTATTGATGATGATTTTGCTGATTTGGATGTATTGATGATGATTTTGCTGAGTTTGATGTATTGTTGATTATTTTGCTGAGATTGATGTATTAATTATAATTTTGCAGAGTTGGATGTATTGATGATGATTTTGCAGAGTTGGATGTATTGATGATGATTTTGCAGAGTTGGATGTATTGATGATGATTTTGCTGAGTTGGATGTATTGATGATGATTTTGCTGTTGTGTTGGCTGTGACATTTAAATGGTACGATTTCTATTGGGCATTTATTTTATTGTTTTCTTCTTTTGGTTGCTCTCTGTTCTACCAGGGACTTTTTTTATCAAATATTAATGGTACTGTTGGAACATTAAGTTGACCCTTTTATAATCGAGATTATATTATGTCCAATGAATCAGAGTATGCTTTCCAATGAATTATCTATATTGAGAGTTTCAACTACAACTCTTAGTACCTTCGTAACACTTTTATAAAAAATATGTGTTTGTCTGATAAATATAAGTGGTCGAATGTGTTCAGGAATTACATTTTTCTTCCTTAATTTAATCTTCTGTAAAATAACAAGTATAATTGCATGTTTTATGTATATAAGCAAACTGTCCAAACTAACTAGCGTACAGAAAGAGAGTACAGTCAATAAATTGTACAAACTGGGACGTCATTCAACTTTCCCTGAAGTAACTGCCGAAATCACCGTTCTCCAATCTCGTTGAAATGTAACCACCGACTTAAGTTGGGGAGCAGGATTCCTTACATTTACACTTACCCATCACACGATTTCACGTGGTACTTCACAGATATAAAGATATAACCCATTATTTACCATATTACATCTATACAATCAATTTATGACATCAGGGATTACCATACAATATATTACTTGTCTGAGAGAGCCACCATTAATTCATCAAATGTCATAATGCAATAATGTACTTGCAATAGATTGAAACCCCAACGCCAACAGTAATGTGTTTCTTTAATGAATGTGCTAGGCTATTTGTGCAAGGACTGCGTTTTTTCTTTCTTAATATAATATTCCGAACGGTGCTACAAATCTTTAAGCTATAGTTATATGTAGGTTTACCATGTCTGTTTATAATACATCAGTCTTAAAAGTAATTGTATTACTTACAAAGTGTGCTCGCTAAACTATCCTAACTCTTCTTCTTATCCATTTTCACTCCCCCTCCCCCCTACATTTCTATATTTGTCTCTCTGTCTCTTTTCGTTCCATTTTGAGTTCACCTGAGCCGAAGGCTCACAGCCATCTTGATTCGTCAAAAAACATGGCCGCCAGGGGGATGGTCAAATATAATTAGCAAAAACTTAAAAAATCTTCTTGTCAGAAACTACTGGCTCAATTTTAAAATAATTTGACAGAAATGTTCCTTGGAGGATCCTTCACCAAGTTTCTCAAACCGTAGTGATTCGTTATAAAACATGGCGGCCAGGGGTTGGGTTAATTTACTTTATAAGCTAAACTAAAAACTTAAAAAATCTTCTTGTCAGAAACCAACGAATCAATTTTAAAACAATTTCACAGAAATATTCCTTTGGTGACCCTTTACCAAGTTTGTTCAAGCCTTTGTGATTTGTTAAAAAACATGACCGTCACAGTGAGGTGCTAGTTTACTATATAGGCAGCTATAGTAAAAACTTCGAAAGCTTTTTTGTCAGAATCTACTGACGATATACTACTTCGATATAATTTCACTGACATTTACCAGGGGTGAACCTCTACCAAGTATAAACTCTTCTACTCATCTGTTATATCTTCAAAACAAATCGAAATTCTAACCACTTGCCTATCTCGTTTTTCTGGAATTTTGAGTGTACATGTATTATATAATCTACTTAAGTTAGGTGGCTCAACGTTAGTCAGGTGAGCGCTATAGGGCCATCTTGGCCCTCTTGTTCTTTCTTTCACTCTCTTTAAACTCAAATACAAATCGATTCGTTTCTCACTTCCATATATTTCAAAATTATTTTGGTTGTGTGTCATATTTTTTTGCAATTGTTAATCACAAGATTGTGTAATTCCATTTTAAGTATAGTATTAAAATATGTTTTAAACTAAACTTGTCAGGTTTGTAAACCGTGTTTAAAAGTTAAATTATTGCAACAATGAAGTTTTATATGGAATCAAACTTAAAATACAACTGATATTATATAATAAAACGACTTGTTTACACGAGTATGATTTTAACCAAGTTAAGTATCTTTGAAACAGTGGTATTACTATCATTACTTACTATTATAGAATAAAGAATCTAAGCTGGAGTAAGTAGTTTAAACTTATTTAATTTACTTCGTTTGTGAAACAAGTTCTTACAACTTAGACAAATCACGCTCGAAGTCTTCCTGGGTAGAACCAGTACAAAGCATATGCGGAAAAAGTGTCTTGCTCAGGGACACCACACATCGCCGTAGCGGAGGATCGAACCCACGACCCTCCGATCATGGGTTCGGTGCTCTACCACCGGGCCACGCTGGAGTAAGTAGTTTAAAGAGGCCTTGCCTATACATTTTATGTCTACGAAATTATCGAACTGTCCCTAGTCTGAAAGAAACCAATGTAATATAACTTGAAGAAATCTGTGCAATTCACTACAGCAACACGTGTTACTTTCTAGAAATAAATGTTTAAAATGTGATTGATTTTAGTGCAACCAATTCCGGATTGTTTTGGAACGCACTTCGCTAATTACCGGAAATCCGTAGATTTGTTACAACAACACTTCACAATATGACTGTAAAACACGCATTACAGAAACAGAAAAAAACACATGTTTCTGAACAAAAAATTCATAAAATAGCTTTATTTATATGCATTTAAATAATCCGTGTTAAATACCTTTCATGTAATGTCCTTCATCGATAAATAATCAGTGTTAAATATTTTAACCTAAAAATATTGGACTTATAGGCGATGCCTCTTTAACGATTCATATTTTCCGTCCTAGTGTTTCCACATCAAGGAAATACATATTACCTATTGATGTGATTTAGTTAGATGGAAATGCCGTCGACTGTGATGTGTTCCACAAGATGAGACGTTGTCAAATTTCATACCACCTTATCAAATAAAACTTCCCATAACACAGTGAATGATTAAAGTATAGCATTATATGTGATTATATGTGATTTACGGAATGTAATATATATATATATATAAAGGGAGATAATTAAAGTCACAACAACGGAATTTACGCTTTTTGGGATCTTTTCAGATGCTCATTCACAATGCATGATATATATGGAGATAATTATTTGTGAATAACCAAATTATATATATATATATATATATATATATATATATATATATATATATATATATATATAGGCCTTTACACAACTGTGCAATTTTCGGACCGGGTCACCGAATGAAATATGAGAAAAGAGAATGATTCATGATTTTCAGAGATTTATGTTTTAGTATATGCATTGTTGAATATTTAGAAATGTAATCTTTGTTAAATGATCTACATCACGAGTTTCTATATTTTTATAGGAACTATTTTATCGAACAAAAACGTAAAGCAACCACTACCATTATGATAACAAATATTGACAACATTTACAGACTTCAGATATTAGCCTAGCAATCTCTGCACTATCTTTATTTATTTATTTATATATCGTGTTTGTAATATAAAAATAATAGTTTTATTATGTCGCTTTCAACATACACAAAACCACTCTCTTGCTTAAATATAACCAAAAAAATAACAATAAAACAGCTATAACATGGCAATACATTTGCACAAGCACTAACAATCGAATAAGGTATTTTATTATCATTTCTGGTTCCTTGGAATGTTGAAGGTCAATAAGCATTACTTGTGGATCGAAGAACACTTAAACACTAGTGAGGGAACGTGGAAGATAGTGCAGGATTAATTCATATCTCACCACACAGTTGGAAATGTCCATCACCGATAAAACTGGATATGCCTCATATAACCTGTCATGTAATGTCCTCCACTGATAAAACTGGATATGCCATATACAACCTGTCATGTAAAGCCCTCCAACAATAAAACTGGATATGCCTCATATAACCTGTCATGTAATGTCCTCCACCGATAAAACTGGATATGCCACATACAACCTGTCATGTAAAGCCCTCCAAAAATAAACTGGATATGCCTCATATATAACCTGTCATGTAATGCCCTCCAACAATAAAATTGGATATGGCACATATAACCTATCATGAAATGCCCTCCAACAATAAAACTGGATATGCCACATATAACCTGTCATGTAATGTCCTCCACCGATAAAACTGGATATGCCACATACAACCTGTCATGTAAAGCCCTCCAAAAATAAACTGGATATGCCTCATATATAACCTGTCATGTAATGCCCTCCAACAATAAAATTGGATATGCCACATATAACCTATCATGAAATGCCCTCCAACAATAAAACTGGATATGCCACATATAACGTGTCATGTAATGTCCTCCACCGATAAAACTGGATATGCCACATACAACATGTCATGTAATGCCCTCCAACAATAAAACTGGATATGCCACATATAACCCGTCATGTAATGTCCATCATCGATAAAACTGGATATGCCACATATAACCTATCATGTAACTGTGCAATTTTCGGACCGGGTCACCAAATGAAATATGAGAAAAGAGAATGATTCATGATTTTCAGAGATTTATGTTTTAATATATGCATTGTTGAATATTTAGAAATGTAATCTTTGTTAAATGATCTACATCACGAGTTTCTATATTTTTATAGGAACTATTTTATCGAACAAAAACGTAAAGCAACCACTACCATTATGATAACAAATATTGACAACATTTACAGACTTCAGATATTAGCCTAGCAATCTCTGCACTATCTTTATTTATTTATTTATATATCGTGTTTGTAATATAAAAATAATAGTTTTATTATGTCGCTTTCAACATACACAAAACCACTCTCTTGCTTAAATATAACCAAAAAAATAACAATAAAACAGCTATAACATGGCAATACATTTGCACAAGCACTAACAATCGAATAAGGTATTTTATTATCATTTCTGGTTCCTTGGAATGTTGAAGGTCAATAAGCATTACTTGTGGATCGAAGAACACTTAAACACTAGTGAGGGAACGTGGAAGATAGTGCAGGATTAATTCATATCTCACCACACAGTTGGAAATGTCCATCACCGATAAAACTGGATATGCCTCATATAACCTGTCATGTAATGTCCTCCACTGATAAAACTGGATATGCCACATACAACCTGTCATGTAAAGCCCTCCAACAATAAAACTGGATATGCCTCATATATAACCTGTCATGGAATGCCCTCCAACAATAAAATTGGATATGCCACATATAACCTATCATGTAATGCCCTCCAACAATAAAACTGGATATGCCACATATAACCTGTCATGTAATGTCCTCCACCGATAAAACTGGATATGCCACATACAACCTGTCATGTAAAGCCCTCCAAAAATAAACTGGATATGCCTCATATATAACCTGTCATGTAATGCCCTCCAACAATAAAATTGGATATGCCACATATAACCTATCATGTAATGCCCTCCAACAATAAAACTGGATATGCCACATACAACCTGTCATGTAAAGCCCTCCAACAATAAAACTGGATATGCCTCATATATAACCTGTCATGGAATGCCCTCCAACAATAAAATTGGATATGCCACATATAACCTATCATGTAATGCCCTCCAACAATAAAACTGGATATGCCACATATAACCTGTCATGTAATGTCCTCCACCGATAAAACTGGATATGCCACATACAACCTGTCATGTAAAGCCCTCCAAAAATAAACTGGATATGCCTCATATATAACCTGTCATGTAATGCCCTCCAACAATAAAATTGGATATGCCACATATAACCTATCATGTAATGCCCTCCAACAATAAAACTGGATATGCCACATACAACCTGTCATGTAAAGCCCTCCAACAATAAAACTGGATATGCCTCATATATAACCTGTCATGGAATGCCCTCCAACAATAAAATTGGATATGCCACATATAACCTATCATGTAATGCCCTCCAACAATAAAACTGGATATGCCACATATAACCTGTCATGTAATGTCCTCCACCGATAAAACTGGATATGCCACATACAACCTGTCATGTAAAGCCCTCCAAAAATAAACTGGATATGCCTCATATATAACCTGTCATGTAATGCCCTCCAACAATAAAATTGGATATGGCACATATAACCTATCATGAAATGCCCTCCAACAATAAAACTGGATATGCCACATATAACGTGTCATGTAATGTCCTCCACCGATAAAACTGGATATGCCACATACAACCTGTCATGTAATGCCCTCCAACAATAAAACTGGATATGCCACATATAACCCGTCATGTAATGTCCATCATCGATAAAACTGGATATGCCACATATAACCTATCATGTAATGTCATCCACCGATAAAACTGGATATGCCACATTTAACATGTCATGTAATGTCCTTCATTGATAAAACTGGATATGCCACATATAACATGTCATGTAATGTCATCCACAGATAAAACTGGATATGCCACATATAACCTGTCATGTAATGTCCTCCATAGATAAAACTGGATATGCTACATATAACTCGCATGTAATGTCCATCATCGATAAAACTGGATATGCCACATATAACCCGTCATGTAATGTCATCCACCGATAAAACTGGATATGCCACATATAACATGTCATGAAATGTCCTCCACCGATAAAACTGGATATGCCACTTATAACATATCATGTTATGTCATCCACAGATAAAACTGGATATGCCACATATAACCTGTCATGTAATGTCCTCGATAGATAAAACTGGATACGCTACATATAACCTGTCATGTAATGTCCATCATCGATAAAATTAGATATGCCATATATAACCTGTCATGTAATGTCATCCACCGATAAAACTGGATATGCCACATATAACTCGCATGTAATGTCCATCATCGATAAAACTGGATATGACACATATAACCCGTCATGTAATGTCATCCACCGATAAAACTGGATATGCCACATATAACCTGTCATGTAATGTCCTCCATAGATAAAACTGGATATGCTACATATAACTTGCATGTAATGTCCATCATCGATAAAACTGGATATGCCACATATAACCCGTCATGTAATGTCATCCACCGATAAAACTGGATATGCCACATATAACATGTCATGAAATGTCCTCCACCGATAAAACTGGATATGCCACATATAACATATCATGTAATGTCATCCACAGATAAAACTGGATATGCCACATATAACCTGTCATGTAATGTCCATCATCGATAAAATTAGATATGCCATATATAACCTGTCATGTAATGTCCTCCACCGATAAAAACTGGATATGCCACATATAACCTGTCATGTAATGTCCTCCACAGATAAAACTGGATATGCCATATGACCTGTCTTGTAATGTCCTCCACAGATAAAACTGGATATGCAACATATAACCTCTCATGTAATGTCGTCCACAGATAAAAATGGATATGCCACATATAACCTGTCGTGTAATGTCCTTCATCGATAAAACTGGATATGCCATGTATAACCTGTCATGTAATGTCCTCCGCCGATAAAACTGGATATGCCACATATAACCTGTCATAAAATGTCCTCCGCCGATAAAACTGGACATGCCACATAGAACCTGTCATGTAATGTCCTCCGCCGATAAAACTGGATATGCCACATATAACCTGTCATGAAATGTCCTCCGCCGATAAAACTGGATATGCCACATATAACCTGTCATAAAATGTCCTCCGCCGATAAAACTGGATATGCCACATAGAACCTGTCATGTAATGTCCTCCGCCGATAAAACTTGATATGCCACATATAACCTGTTATGTTATGTCCTCCAACATTAAAACGGGATATGCCAGATATAACCTGTCATGTAATGTCTTCCACAGAGAAAACTGGATATGCCACATATAACCTGTCAGGTGATGTCCTCCAGCAATAAAACTGGATATGCCACATTTGGCCTGTCATGTTATGTCCTCGAACAATAAAACGGGATATGCCATATATAACCTGTCATGCAATGTCTTCCAACAATAAAACTGGAAATGTCACATATAACCTGTCATGTAATGTCCTCCATCAATAAAACTGGATATGACACATATAACCTGTCATATGATGTCCTCCATCGATAAAACTGGATATGCCACATATAACTTGTCATGTAATGTCCTCCACCGATAAAACTGGATATGCCTCACGTACCCGGTCATGTAATGTCTTCCACAGATTGAACTGGATATGCCATATGTAACCTGTCACATTTAACCTGTCAAATTGATGTCCTCCAACAATAAAACTGGATATGCCACATAAAACCTGTCATGTAATGTTTTCCGCCGATAAAACTAGATATGCCTCATGTACCCGGTCATATAATGTCCTCCACAGAAAAAAACTGGATATGCAACATATAATGTGTCATGCAATGTCCTTCATCGATAAAACTGGATATGGCACATATAACCTGTCTTATAATGTCCTCCTCCGATAAAACTGGATATGCCACATATAACCTATCATGTAATGTCCTTCACCGATAAAACTGGATATGCCACATATAACCTGTCATGTAATGTCCTCCACCGATAAAACTTGATACGTCACATATAATATGTCCTGTAATGTCCTACAACAATAAAACTGGATATGCCACATATAACCTGTCATATAAAGTCCCCCACCGATAAAACTGGATATGCCACACATAATTTATCGAATACTGTCCTCCACAGATAAAACTGGATATGCAACATATAACCTGTCATGCAATGTTCTCCAACAATAAAACTGGAAATGTCACATACAACCTGTCATGTAATGTCCTCCATCCATAAAACTGGATATGGCACATAGAACCTGTCATATGATGTCCTCCATCGATAAATTTGAATAAGGCACATTTAACCTGTCATATGATGTCCTCCATCGATAAAACTGGATATGCCACATATAACCTGTCATGTAATGTCCTCCACCGATAAAACTAAATATGCCTGATGTACCCGGTCATGTAATGTCTTCCACAGATAGAACTGGATATGCCATATGTAACCTGTCACATATAACCTGTCAAATTGATGTCCTCCAACAATAAAACTGGATATGGCACATAGAACCTGTCATATGATAACCTCCATCGATAAATCTGGATAAGGCACATATAACCTGTCTTATAATGTCGTCCACCGATAAAACTGGATATGCCACATATAACCTGTTATGTAATGTCCTTCACCGATAAAACTGGATATGCCACATATAACCGTTCATGAATTTTCCTTAAACAATAAAACTGGATGTGCAACATATAACCTGTCATGTGATGTCTTCCTAAGATTACACTGGATATGCCACATACAACCTGTCCTGTAATGTCCTTCAAAATGTGTTATTCTAGACATAATTCATGAAATATTTTCCAGTAGTTACGGAAACAATAATGAATAATAGTACCAAAAGCGGGATGCAGCGGATTACCAATTTGTGTGTTGCAGACGGAATCTCGTGATTTTATATTTGAACCAAAGCCAATATGAATGAAACGATATATTAAACTATTAGGTGAACTGTATATATTACTTTAATGCAATATAAGCATAGTACCACCATTGGAAACAGTAATTGCTTCCGTTGGGTAGTTGTATAATTGCGGTTATAAATAATGCTAGTGTCTTCTTCTTAAAAAATGCATTTTCCTTATGTTAATGCATTTATTATTTGAATGGCATTATTGATGTATTTTGAACATTTTTTAGTATTGTAATATCTGTGAATTAAGAAAAAAAAATGCTTGGAAAAGGGGGTATGAATACATGATTTGGGATGTCTACTTTCTCTTTGTGTACACACAGAACAGTACAACAATCTTACATGCTACATGGTCCCTACTTTTTCTCGTCATATTTTGGTAGTGCAGAGGTTGACAAACAATAAAATATAAGTTGCACTTCTTTCATTCGCGTGTCTCTATGAATGACCAGCATGCAAACTTTAAATATTTTATTTAGAATAAAGAACAAATAGCAATGGTGGCTTATATAGACTTCACATCTCCAAACACATTTCCAAAGAGAAAACAAGTTTAGGTACACTTTTAAAACTTTATTGAATTCAACACTGTTAATTGCGTTTGACAGCTGGCAGGCATTTATGATGATTGTTCAAGTCGTTTACATTGCAAACATCTGGTTCCTCGAGTGCTCAGTCTGGTTAAAGAACACTGCATTTTCAAAGTTTACAAATAACACTTTACCTTTTAACACTGATGCACTTCTTACTTAAAAATTTCTGTTTCCATGCGCCGGCTATTTATTATGCTTTCTAATTTATAACATCTAGATTTGAAAATAGAAATGATCTAGAAGATTTATTGTCTTGGAGAATCACTATTATGTGCTTTTGTATTACATTCCCTTACACTAGCTCTAACTTCCTATTTGAAAAATATAATGAACAGTTTTTCTCAATTTGCGCAAGAAAAAAGTTGTTTTAGAATTCTTAGATAAAATACATTATAATATTACAGCCTGGTGCAGGCTGTAAGTCCGGTGTAAGCTCCACATTTACGATTTTGCTTATGACCGTTCCAAGACGGCGATCCATGTTGTGACGTCACGTGTATGATTCTATTGTAATCATTATAATTATTTTATGTATGTATGCATACTTATTATGTTTGCGCATTTGTTGTGGATGAGCCATTTTAACGATTAGACATTGTATAGCTTACGCTTTTCTGTCGTCTGTTCGTCTGTCTATCTTACAGTCAGTCAACAATTTCTTTAAACGACTTCTCCGAAACCGCCGGACAGATTTTCAAAAGAAATTGGTAAGAAAAATTACATGAAACTCTCACAAGTTTGTTCAAATAATGACGCTGGGGTTTAATTTTGATCGCCCTAGGGGCTTATCATTTCCCCCGGGACTATAAGGCCTGGAACTTAGATAATTTGTATGTAGTATCGTCCAATGATTTTCTCTGTGGTTTACTAAGACCATGACTTTTGACATTTTAATTTAAAAATCTTCTTCTCAGGAACAGACCAGCCAAACTTGTTCATATTTGGCTTTAATGGTCCCCCTGACTAGGTGTTTCAAGTTTGTGCAATTAAAGAAGCTATCGTTCATTTGGGCCATGTAACTCTAATATTAACATAATACCACTAAAGTAAAACAGAAAATTATGCGTTTTCCCATCTAGGAATTATTTTCACCATCCTGAGTATTACTTAACCATAACGTTTAATACTGTGTCATTAAAATGTGGTTTAATATCCATAAGAGGTCAACAGTTGACCTAAAGGGATACAGAATGGATATTTTCGGAATAAATGCAGTATTTAATAGTAGCTGCATTGTTTGTGAAGGGTGAAGGGAAGATATTTTTGTAATAGATTTTTGATGCTTCCACACATTGGCCTCTATCCACTGTCATTGAATTCCATTCTATACTTTAGAAGATCAAATCAAGGATTTGTAAATGGTCAGAATCAAAGTACCATAACTCTGTGAAAAATCATCGAAACACCACCTCAAAGATAATATGCACATCTCCAAGCAGTTGCACATCATTGGAAGTTTTATAAATTTACAACTATAAGTATAAAATAAATAGCGCGGACAATAGAAAATAAGCAAAAACAAAGATTTGGTAATGGACCAATAATCTGTGAAAAATCTTCGCGCCGAAACGAAAAAGACAATTTTCAATATGAAAATCTCCCCTTTAAGTGATGCATCCTATAGAGATTCATAAATGTTCAACTATTTGTTGTTGAGTAATAGCTCGGACAAGGATTAGTAATGGATAAAATCAAAGGACCATAAACATCGTAAAAATCATTGAACCGAAACACGAAGGCAATATGCACATCTCTATTAGGTAGTGGTGCATTCTAACAAGTTTCGTAAAATTTCAGTTAAAGGTTGTACATAGATAACCCGGGGAAGGATTTGGAGACGCACGGACGAATCCGCGACTAATTTTATGATATAATTGTTCTTATTTTTTTTTGTCATCTATAAGTTCTCATAGACTTAGTACATTACACAGTTGAAAAGAAGTGATAAGTGAAGTCAGGTGAGCGACTTGGCACATTCGGGCCTCTCTCGTTCTCGTCTTTCGCTTCTTTCCCCCAAATAACATTTGACTGCATCGTTCTCTGTCTATTGATATGTGTCACTCTATGTCTCCTCAAGTTAATCCAACTTGTTAGTGGATAAGGATAACAAGAAGTAAAACATGTACTCAAACAGTTATATAGTAGGTGCCAGCAGGAGCCAAAAAAAGGATTAAATTGTAAATTTCCAAAAATCTTCTTCAATAACTGATGAGCCTAATTTGTATATATTTGGTATAACTTATTCACATGAGCAAAGGTTTTACGGGACTTTGGTCGATTTGGGCCCAGAAACGGGACTTTCTTTTGTACATATCATATGGGAAAACAGACAATTTTACTTTTCCAATCTAGAAGTTCTGATAGGATTTATACATTCAACATTTGAAAATGAGTGACAGACGAGATAAGGTGAGCGATTTAGGCCCAAATGAGCCTCTAGCATTCTTATTTTTGGCTTTCTCTCCCTACTTTCATTTGACTGCATCTTTCTCTGTCTATCAGTATGTATATCTCTGTTTATTCTCTAGTTAATTCAAAATGCATTTGTGAGAATAATATGAAGTAAAAAAATACATCTCCAACAATTGCATCTCCATCTTTTAGCATTACCACGATGCATAAAAAGCATTTAATACTCTGTTGTCTGATTAAAGATATATCTGCAATTTTCTTGAATAACTGAAACTGAAATGATGAGAGGAAATACCATACTAGCAAACCATGTTAACAAAACATGTCTGGTCTAATTGAATCATATTTTCATAGGTATGACAGAAGGTTTGGCTATCATGGTATGATCACAGTCAGAATATATGTGATTTTTTTATATCATCGATCTCTTTAATTTGACACACAACTACTGCTGCGTGAGAAGTCTACCTAGATATTGATATGTTACAGTAGCTTTCAGTCACGAAAATGCATTGTTATAAATACCCACGTCGATAATAAAATGAAAGATAAGAGAAGACCACTGAACAAGAAACAAAAGCACTTTAATTCAAAAAGAAACATGAATAAACTCAGATGTCATTGGCAGGTTCTCAGACTATGACATAAGATAAATAACAGCATTAAACTGTAACTGAACTCTAGCGATGTATACACGTAATCAGAAGGTGATATCATCTTTAAAACATAGCTCGCCCTTGTTTATCATGCAATACGCCTTGTCATGAACTTTAATGGAAGCAGTGACGTACACTCCTTTGTAATCGCTATCGGTTTTCCTCACAATGACTGTTGAAACATCCTTATGCACAAGCTGGAAACAATTCGTAATATCTTAAAGCAATCCAGTTCTATTATTGCTAATATGATGACGTCATTTTCTATATATCTGCAAACAAACATTTAATCTCATTGATGTAAAATTCCATTAAAATACAGCACGCGACTATATATATTGCTATATATAAATGGAGATAATTATTTGTGAACAACCAGACATAAATGTACAAACTAGACTACGGCGAGCGCGCCTATCTACAATGCAAACCATAGATACAATATCAAGGCTTCTACCAATCGAATATAATTGGTGCCATCCATGACTTATTTACTGTAATTTTACATGGAAAACATCTGGACTGGACGAACAATTTACATAAACTGATAGCTTTAAATAAGTAATACCCAGTTAAGGATGCATGACTACTCACATCCTATATAAAGGACAGATTTAGAAACCCGTTGGATTATGAAGATACAGTGAAATCATGTGTATATATGTAACAAAAGACCAAGAGCCGACAACTTACGAGGGTAAAATACAAGCATGCACAAAGTAAAATTTACAATTTCAATTTTACATGAATAAACAATTATACAAAATATTATACAAAGATAATTACTCAACAAAAAAAAACACAGCAAGTTTAAAAAGGTCCTATGATGATATTTACACTTTTTTTACACATTTCTATCTCCTACACGTATTATAATCTACATTGCGATCCAAACTGCTAATATCATTTGAATGTTAAAACTATTTTTAAAAAATCACTAATATGGTATTTAAGATACTACTACCGCGTCCGAATTATCGTAGATTTAGCATCACTCGTCCCTTGCGGCGGTGGCTATATAAACTGGATTATCTTCCCTAGAACTCTATAATGAGTTTCTGGCTTTAAGTCGCCTCGTACGGTCGTACGGACTCCGACGTCAGGACCGTTAAGTCGTCCATATGATGATTATGTGGGTTGCTGTCCTTATGACGGTACTACCACCAGCTGACTTCCTGTCACGTCTAGATACGTTGTTGACGTAGCGGACATGTACCTCGTTTACGTCTTAAAAACGGCTACAATATAAATTATATAAACTCAGAATTACTAGTTACTCAAAAATGTAATGACATGGCGTCTATTACTTACCATCTACCAATTTCGTGGTATTTTTATTAATATATGATAACAGTGCATTCTATTATTACCATCTATCAGTTTCATGGTAGATTTATCAACATATTTTAACAGTGCATTCAATTCTTACAATCTAACAGTTTCATGGTAGATTTATCAATATATGATAACAATTCATTCATTTCTTACTATCTGCAGTTTCATGGCAGTTTAAACAATGTCTCATATACGACCTTCCGTCAATCTCAAAGTAGCAATTTTATCTCTACATAATTTCTCAATTGTAATATAAATTACCGACCAATTCTGTGTCTATTCACATTGTGACTATCAGAATAAACATCAACACAATTTAATTACACATATCAATCAATTCTAACATTGTGAATTTGAATACTTCATCGTAAACACGATATTAGCAGCTCAAAATACGTTTTCAGATTCCTCGGCCTATATTCTAACAAAACTCTTCTTAATACTGTGGTTGTGTATTAAATTACAGACATTATCGTCGGAATGGATATGAACAATTTATTCAACTTTACATAGATCTGGTTATGTCAAAAATATATCTATCAGACATTGAAATACAACATAATATAAAATTCACATATCCATCGGCCGTTATGTACTGGAACAGTAACATGCTCAATCCTTCTCAATCCTTCTCGTCACGCCAACTCCAAAGATGTTTTGCTATACTGGACAGTCAGAATATATAGCAAAACAGGCCACATACCTTAGTGAATTTCGTGCAAATCATGAAACAAAAAACTTTCCAATATCGTACGTTGCAGATTTTACATTATTAGGCCAATGTAAACTTAAATGAGTTTTATGACCAAAAAAAAAAACAACGTTTAATTATTCTAACTTTCTTAATACTTTATGCAAATTGATGAAATAAACTTTAAAATGATTTATTCTTTAATCAAACAATGAAAATGTAAAAAGATCTTAAAAACATTTCTCCCATCGAGCTATCGGTACGTTTTAACATTTCGACGCTACCTGTTCTAAATATAGCCTATATCACTACAATGGACACGTACTAGCTGACACTTCTAAATAAGGCCACAAAAACCTAACTATTTTGTTACAATATATTTCATAAAGACTTCATATGTCTGTTTCATATAAATTTCATATGATTTCACTGTATCTTCATGTACACATAAAAAAATTCCAAAAATATATATTGCAATGCCCCAGATAAGAATTGACTGAATAGGGTGAAAACTCTTCAAAATTAAAATAAATGAAAAAAAAAAATAATTGGGTGATTTTAACTCAGTAAGTTTACCAATAATTAAGTGAAACATGGAGTATTGTATAAATGAAAGTATTCAAATGCTTTACCTTTATTAAATTGGTGTAAATGCACAGTATTGTGAAATTGTTGCTGATTTGAAATATCAACATTGTATGAAATGTATTTACCTATAACTCTTTAATGATGAACACACTAGTTGCTTCCTGCACTTATGTAGCTGCCAGCAACTCAGAATTTCTGGTCTTATCCGTTGGTGACAATGTCAAATAATATTGGTTCAAAAATACGTATTAAGGAAACGTGCGTTGTGAGATATTGATCATCTACATGTATATGCTTTCATTACAATATACAAATAATTAATCGACTCCTATATAAGAAGACTGAATAAACTGATACTCCTCTCTTCTTTCACTCTGCTTATAAATTGAGAGGTACAAACAGTAGTAACCGGGAATCGGTTTTGTTGGTTGTATGTAAATAGAAGAAATATGAAACAGCTTTTTGGATACGCATGCATTAGCAATGTTTTGAGCAAAAGAAAAATTACTTGCGTAACAGCAAGTTTTCCACCAATTCATTTCACGCAGCTTATCCAGAGCACTGTAAAAAGTGTGTCTCTTAAACAATATCGGCGAACCTGTCACTTTCAGAACAAATACAATTCTTTCATTGATGAAGCCCTATTTGTGGGGAATAAATAGTACGTATATGTAAAACCATCGATACATCAAGCTATTTAACAAAGAGATGCAAATTGCTCACAAAAGAAACATCTGTCTTTATTGTGTTGTTTTCATTAAATGTGTTAATGCCAAAGGCTCCAATAAGGTTTCCTGATGTATTGGATAAAATGTCACTGCCCCATCGTCCTTCAGAGAACAGCAAAACTTTTCTGCATTTCAGTCAATCGGTCATTTTCGTTAGAGGTGTAAGTCCACCATTGATTTTTGTTCTTTATTCTATAGTAAATAATAATAGTTTGAAGGCTTATCATTCATAGAGAGACACAAATAAAGAAGTGAAACTTACATTTTATTGTTTGTCAACCCCTGCACTACAAAACTATGATGAGAAAACTAGAGATCATGTGTCGTATAAGAGATTTTTTTCTGTTCAGTGTGTAAACTGTTGACAAAGTGAAAGTAGTCTCCCAAAATCATGTATTCAAACCCAAATTTCAAAGCATATTGTTTTTTTCTAAATTCAAAATTCAAACATGACAATACTTTCTAAATGTTCAAAATACACCAGTAATGCTATTCAAATAAAAAAGAGCACTAAGCTAAGGAAAATGCATTTTTAAAGAAGAAGAAACAAGGATTATTTATAACCCTCATTATGCGACTACTCCACAAAAGTATTTCCCGTTTCAGTGGTGGTACTATGCCTAGGTTTACAAGCTTGTTAGAGTAAGGCGATTGTTTGTATGTTAATTATCGTCAAAGGTTTAACTTATCAATATTTCCTATTCAACACTGCGTCTTATACATTGTATCATTTGATTTTCAAAGATTTACTGCATTTGGCTATGATCTGTTTTAAATTTACACTTAATGGACACACGTTAATATTGATAAAAATGAATTTGATTCTATCTTTGACAATGACCACCTGAGTGATACAAATTCCTCTGTCTGTATTCAAATCCGTGACTTTTTATGTTTTAATTAAGTGACTAAGTAGATGGAGTTTATCTGCTATAATCGGATTCATGTATTACTCGAATTAATTGTTAATCTGTATGTTCTTTTGCACACTTATATTCCTCTATGCCAGTTTTTATCAGTATGATACAGAGAAATCAAAGGAAATGTCAAAAAATTGTATTTTTAAGGAAATTTGCTCTCATTTTTATAACTGATGAGACATTAAACCACCTGCTTTTATTTCTTAATTCTATAATGAGTAAAACATTTTATATTAAGTATTGGTAATTTTCCTAATAATTTGATATTCCTAGGCGGGACTTAACCCTAGGACCATGAATGAATAATAGAGCATCATTGATATAACAATATATTGTTTTATTACTGAGTATGCATGTATATTGTGTTATATACTTTATTGGCTGCGATCACTTACTGTATGCTAATAAGTCTGGACAGTTTGCATGCATAAATAAAACACAGCGTGTAATTATACTTGCAATATTGTACAGAAGATTAAATTAAGGAAGAAATATATCATTCTACAATGTTTATTAAAGAATATATATCAGCATTGGCAAGATTACCATCTTTTGCATGTCCATTATTTGATTATGATAATACAGTAGTTGACTTTCTCCCGCAGTAAAATCCGCTGTATATGACGTGATAATATAGAGAAACATATAAATATCGAATTACTAGTTGCATCTGTAAACAAGTTGAACTAATATTCCAAGAAAATATCCTGCATAAATGTGTTCGGATATCATATTTGAAGTCGTGCATTTATGGCAAGAGCTTTTATCTGATTTAGGGTTTAACGTTATTTCCATCCAGCTTTATTGATATTAGGCCTGAGAGTAGATCATGCATGCATATGTTCGGATATCAAATTTTATGCGATATATATGTGGTAAGACTTGATTATATATAGAGACTTTTCTTGTCTGACTAAAAGTTTAAAGCCATTTCCATCCAGTTTTATTGGTAAACGACCTCAGACTGAATGTGTAGAACAACTTACCAAAGTGTCTTAGTTAAACTTTCTTCAAAAATAATAGGTGATAGTTTTTTTCATCATACCTGCAAACACTGATGAAAATAGTATGACATCGAACGTATGTCGCATGCGGAAGATCGTTGGTTCGATCACTGACTAAGTCATACTAAATACTTGAAAAATGGTGCTAAAAGCTTCCTCGTTTAACGCTCAGCATTAAGATGATAGTTCTGGGATTGGTATGCCCGCTGTAAGTATAATGTGACTTGGTGGAGAATCATACCATGTGTCTGCGGCATGATAATTTAGCATTACAGCGTCCAGTATACTGTTCCAAATAGACACCGTCACGATATAATTAAATAAATGTTGAAAGCGACGCTACTCTCTAAAATAAAAATATAAATAAGGGTCAGCACATAGTTGGGTTCTAATTTTATATATTGATATATGTAGATATGAACATTTCAGAAATAAAGTTAAAGTAAAACTATTTGTAAAAATCCATTTGTTTAAAATAGATAATTGATTATTGAGAAACCTTATGATCAATTGAGCCCAACTTTATATTCTTTTTGATGTAATAGCAAGTATACACATATGTCTTTTACAAGTATATTTACACCAACAAACTCACATTTTCATAAAAGTCTGTTCCAGCCCCTGATATCTCCCGAATCATATCTATTCAACCCAAATGAAAACACAGGGAATTATATGCCGGTTTCACAATTCATAACTTTTTAACTCCTATGATATAGCCAAATTGCGGCATTCAACTTTCAACTTAAGCAACTGACCAATTACCAGTGCTCAAATATCTTTGCTATCATGTGGCGGACCCATGCGTGAGAGCTGGCTCCGTTATAAAGTTTATTTTCGAATAACAGATAGGTACGAAATGATTAAATGTTTTATGGAAACTTATTTGTACTAAAATCTGAAAGAAAATCTGAAAAATCAGACAATTATTAAAACCAGACTAAATCTATAATCTCTCCCAGATGCTTGCAATTTAATCCACTCTCACAATTACCGTTGATACCCGTCAGCTGTTAACGCAATTAACGGTATTGTATTCAATGAAGATAAAAGGTTTTGTTTACTTATTTATCTTCAAATGGACAGCCAGTATCACAGTATGCGCTCTTTTAATTTGTTTCGGAACGAAAATAAATTTTCATAAAACCTTTAATTGCAACAGTAAATTTCAGCTTTATGATTAGAAATGAGGAAATATATTCAATGGAACCGTACTGTAGCGTTTTATTGTTGCTATATTGCTTTTGTTCAAAGAATCCGTCTAATATGCTTCAACTGGCATACTAACTGCACCGTGCTTTTGATTGTTTTATTAACCATGTTTACAATTCTTTCTTAATTTTGTTTGTATAAAATTACTATTTATATTTACAGCAATAAATATTAAATTTAACTTTGATGGTGAACAAAAATCTAATTTGTTTACTGATTATTTTTTATATTTATTGATACTTGCTAAACATAAAACGTATTACAACGTATTTGTTGTATATTCGTAACCGACGTTTCCTTGCTTTACTAATCACACGTGAACATATTGATTGTATTGTTCGTGCCATTTGTTCTTTCTCGTAAAATTAATTGGGTGGGGGCGTTAATTTGATTAAAATATTTAGGCACAGGGAAGGGATTGAATTAACTTTCCCCAAGTATGATAACATAATCATCGTAGAACAATTACTGGTTTTCGGCAACACATTTTACTACTTTTAAAGATTAGTAATCCTTGTTTGATCGTTTGCTTATTATATATAAACAAGTATTCTTCTTCATTATATTTTGCCATGAAGGTGTACTGTGTATATGAATCTTTAGTTTGAGTGTTGCAAACTTAAGATAGTTCAAAATCAAATATACAGCAGGTGCCAAATATTAATTACTTATGACAACTACTGACGACACTGACAGGTACGATGCACTCCAATCAATAACACGGATCCGTTTCTGTAGGCAATCTAATCACCCGCGCTACTGTGGTGTCAGATAAATTCATTTTCTACATCTCACGCTCCAGTTGATTTGGTACTGTTCTACATATTATAGAGACATGTACTTCTGCAACAATGAACACATTGCCAATGGTTCTATAAGTGTCTTGTTTCCATAGATTGTCCTCTGTTAGCCCAACTATGCAGGAAAAACATAGGGTTGACAAGATTGCTTTTTCACAGTCTCGATGTTTTGATTTCACCCCTTTATTTTTGACAATTCTGCCTATCTGTTGCAGTGTTTCAATACGCATTTTTAAACTGTTATATCTTCACCCAACAGTACCCTATGTCACCCAAACTTGGCAGAAATAATGAAAACATGTCAACGTTCTCATATGTACAAAAACAATTTAACCATTTTAAGCATTTCCCACAGAAATAATGCTCTAATTTCTTGGGCGCATTGATATTGCTACCGCCACTAAGGAGAGGTTATGCGTAAGTAAGACCTTTAGAGAGTGTGTCAAGATGACTAACCATGCAGCATATTCATACTTAATGTTGATATATAAGATGGCTCAAATTCTGCTATTATCCAAATATGTTTTTTTACTTGATGTTTTATTTAAGCGACTTATGATGCCATTTCTCAAAATTATATATTTTTACTGACATAAAAATATTTTTAAACTTTTTAAATTCAATTATATGAAAACCGTATTTTAACCATGTTAAAATCGTTAAGTGTTTGTTGGTTGATGATTATTTTAGCGACTGATGATGATGTTTCTCAATATATGATGAAACTTCAGAGGTCGAATTATATGAGTAGTGTGCTATAAACAAACATGTTCTACTAATAACAAAAAAAAATACAATGAAAATGTTCCTACCATATAAATATCGATATAAAACCACTTGCACACTTTTAATGAAAAACGAATAATAATTGATGATATGCACATGAGATTGCCATAAAGTTTGGAAAATGATATAAAAATTCATTAGAAAAAAACGTATTGTATATCTAAATATAGAAAGGTTTGATTAAACGATCAGTTTAAAGCACATGATAAACCTAAATAACCAATAAAACGACTCGTTTTTAGCCAGTTTATGAAGGATAATGAAACATACATCCCTTCACAACTTAGTACCGGCTTAAGGTAGTCTATCCCAGAACCTGATATCTCTCGAATCATGTCTATTAGCCACCAATGAAATAGCATGGGATTCTATGCCTGTCTCACAATTCATAGAAATTGAACGCTTATTAAACTGTGACGTCATTCAAACTTTCAGATGAAGCAACTGACCAGTCAACATGCTCAAATGCGGCTTTCCAAACATTGCTATGTATCGATCCAATCGGAAGAATGGGTCGGTACTACAGATTAGGCTTAAGGAATATTCTTCAATAAGCAACACTGAATGAGAGTCAAGATTTAGAGGAATCAGAAATAATGAAAAAAAAACTTTATCGTTTTGATAATGCCGTGTAAATAACTATGGAAAGTGTATTGCTGTTGTGTTGTTTTTCGTATTTTCTTGTTTTGTTTATTTTAGCATGGACGTTCTTTTAATATGTTGAGAACGCCATAATGAAGACACTATTTTCCTATCACAAACATGATATATAAATAAACAACATTGCAGAGATTGTCAGAATACCCCTGATCTTTGCTTATCTTATATTTGTCGAGGCCTGTTCTGGAGATATCTTATAATGAAAGTGTGTTCACTTTGGTTTTTTTTGTTCGACAATTCCACTTTGTGTCAAAATGATAACGATAGCCAAGTATCGGGCACAATACATTTGATCAGTGACACGAAAGTGATCTGTAGTGTGTTCGCATATTATACAACAGTTGCGTTAGACACGAAGTTAACATTGGTACGTCTAAATATTTTACAAAACTTTAAAAACTTTTGCAGACTTCAAAACGAGCAGCACCAGTGGTGGCAGTCGTACAGTAATGTAATGACAAATGCAATCATCGTCCGAATTTAAGATAATTTTAAAACAAGAAAAAAAATGGGAAATTATTGATACGGCATACAAATTAAATGTAAAAAAGTTTGGAAATTAGCTAAAGAATGTAGAAAAGTTTTGATATTATTGGTGCGGCATGCTGCATCCTCGCCTTCGTCCGTGAACAAAACATGTAACCAGACACCTAGGAATTTGGTTGGTGCTAGTATCTCAACTAACTGAAATTTGATTTTATCTGAATTTTGAAGGGATTAACTTATATGTTATGGTAAATGTCTGAATTATTTTATTTGTTTATCTGATAAATATCATTGTGAAATCTTAATGTTATTGACAGCAGTACTCAAATTTATTTACGCAAAACTCGATAATCAGCATAAGTAGCGAGCGTGGAATCCGATCGCCAAATAACTTCTTGGCAGCGACTCCTCATGGAGATAATGAGTTCTTCAGTTACCGCTGAGGTTTGGAACCAGCTACCTCAGTGCTACTTCAAGAACTAACTGAAAATGCTTTTTAGACAATTGACATACCATATTGTTCTTGTTTCTTTACAAATTTGGATAAAATCCGGTTTCAATTAGATTACAAATCAAAGATGTCTCTTTAATATATAATAATCATAAATAATCATTGTTTTTTTTACTTAATACAGTATTTTTGTTTCAATTGCCATTTTATGACCTGAATGGCAATTCTCTGCCTTGAAACATTTTGTAAGCGCCTTGATGGTTCAATGATATAGAACTTTCAATATTGTAGTCAACAGTGCATTTATTTCAACCCAAAATGGAGTATCTAAGATATATCTGATAAATTTCTCAAAATCAAGGATAGATGAAGATATATTTATATCTGATTTTACTGAGTTCATACATTTGGAATAAAATTTGTCTAAATGCACTGAGATATACAATATTAATGTGTCTACAGTTTATAAGACATATGCTAGACGTATTGTCTAAGATACTTTCCCTCTTCTCATATTAAACTTGATGATGCGACTAGAAAATAGCACGTTTGTGTCGCAGTCGGTACCCATATCATTCTTTAAATCTCATTTAATGCAATACTATAAGCATTTATGCACTGATTTATGGAAAGTTTTATTTGTGGAGAAGATCTGTATATTGACAACGTCTCATCATTTCTATTACGGACTGGTGCATAATATCGTCGATGGCATTATAACATATTTACATAACTGGATGACGTATTTCATGGTATCCTATTGATCGGACTTATCAGTTTTCACATCAAATGACGAATGAACGGTTCAGTTTCTGGTCTGTACATTTATGTCTGGTTGTTCCCAAATAATAATCTCAACGTATACATATATCATGTTTCAGATTTAAGTTGATGTCATACATTTGAAGCTAAAATTTATTTAAATGTGTCATAGTGTGTTACAAAATATGTAGCTTTAAATAAAACCAGTAGCTTAGTTTGGTACCTTTATTACTTCCCTTTAAGCCTATGATATAAAATAACTAACACAGTGCACGGACCTTTATATTGTTGAAAACAACTATGCCATATTCATTTTTGCGCGTTTATAACCATATATACAATGAGATGAAAGAGCATTCGAAGGAGATGTTAGATATTGGAGCAATACGAGAATAATCAAGTTCAAGGTCGTCAAACAGCGTCATTGTCAGAAAGAAAGATGACAAAATCAGATTCTGCATTGACTTTCGAAAATTAAATCAGAAAACACGTAAAGACTCTTATGCAATACCTAGTGTAGACGACGCATTACATTTACTTGCTGGAGCACAATATTTTTCGAAATTAGACCTGAAGTCTGGATACTGGCAAGTAGAGATGAAAGAAGAGGATAAAAAGAAAACACCATTTCAAGTTGGACGCTTAGGTTTTTTTTAATGCAACAGAATGCCCTTGAATTTTGTAATGCCTCTAGTACTTTTCAACGACTGATTGAAGACCTCAATTTGAAAGATTGTTTAATTTATTTCGATGATATAATCATATTTTCGAACACTATTGACGAACACATTTCACAACAAGACACCGTATTTGAACGACTCTATTCATATATTTAAAAGATAAATCCAGAAAAATGTGAACTATTTAAAACAGACTATTTACCTTGGGCACGTGGTATCTGCAGAAGGAATTAAAACGGATCCGAAAAAGGAGACTCCAACATCAGTTAAAGAGGTTAGATAGTTTTTAGGATTCGCGGGATATTATCGGAGATTTATAGATGGTTTAGTTGCCCTCGCACGTCCTCTAAATGGATTGTTGATTGGACATGAGAAGTTGAAAAGAAGCAAAACGAAGTCCGTTCAGATGGGAAGCTGGCCAGGAACAGGCATTTAACACATTAAAAGAGAGACTTGCCACACCACCCCCAATATTTAGATATGCCAACTATCAGCTGCCATTCAAAATCCACATTGACGTATCATCGAGAGGTTAGGGCGTATTTCTGTACCAGAAACAAGGAAATACATACCGTGTGATAGCGTCTGCAAGCAGAAGTTTAAAGATATCAGAGAAAAACTATCCGGCCTACTAGCTCTCAAGTGGGCGGTAACTGAAAAGTTTCATGACTACTTGTATGGTGCTAAATTCGAAGTTGTGATCGATAAAAATTCACAGCAAAGCTTGACGCGACTAGTCAACGATGGATAGCTGCTTTGTAATTTCCAGCCTCGTTATCGGAGTGGCAAACAGAGTGCTGACGCAGATGGACTGTCTCGCATACCATGTCCTGATTACGACACAGAGTACATTGTTGAACCGTCACTAGTTCAAGCGATGTCAGTTGCAGTTTTATATTTTAGTTGAAATGTCGGGACGCCATTTTTGAAGAAGGAGGGATGTGTCATAGTGTGTTATATACAGAGTATGTAACTTTAAGTAAAACAAGTAGCTAAGTTTGGTACCTTTACTACTCCCCTTTAGGCCTATGTTCTAAAAATAACTAACACAGTGCACGGATTCCACTCTCACTATTGTGACTTTTACATTGTTGAAAACAACCACGTCATATTCATTTTTGTGCGTTTATAACCATAAATGTAGGAAATACTGATTATGGCTGCAGGTTATTATATATGTTATATTTTTCAATAAACCGTAACATATCATTATGTGCAATTGGAATCATTGAAATCGTTTAATATAGTAAGTAAATAAGATATTTGTAATATACTGAACTGTCATTGTGTAAGCCACCATCACCGAATACGTTGTAGAGTAACTGTTTTATTGTTTTTTCATCATAAAAAAAAAATTAATTGTTTCTTATATTTGTTTCAGAATGCATGGTAGATTACTAAATAGATGGAATAAGATGATATATATATAATTATATAAAATGATTGGATAACATAAAACTATTGAAAAATCAACATGTGTTCAAGTATCTTAATATCCCATCAAATTGTTCTACTGGATCCAGCCCATCTAGCGCTAGGAGAGATGGCGGTGACAAATGCACTAAGATATTTATGGACTCAAGCGGGGAGAGATGGGATCATTATTCAGTGTACGAATAGAAATACATATCAGGTTTTACTTGATAACGTACTTTTGAAACTTAAATTTATTTCAATGCACCAAGGTATTAATGTGTCTGCAAAGACATATGCTAAAATTATAGTCTGAAGTGATACCATCTTCTCATATAAACTTTGTGATGCAACTGGTAATTGTACTGAAGGATTAATATATTACAGTTTGTGAATCACATATAATTCTAGACTAAAGACATACTTTTATGATACGTTAATTCGAAAATGTTGTTTATATGTCAACAGCATCTTATCAGCTACATTAACGACTTAAACATATCACAGTTGACCCCATTTCCATCTTTAAATCTAATATGAGAATGTGTTTCAGTGACATCTAAACAATACGATTGATTATCTGATCCGTTAGTTAAATTACTTGGTTTGATGGGTTCTTCATTCTTCATGGCGTTGTTTCAATGATTTTATTGACATCTTACTGAAATGAAAACAATCAGCCAAGAAGACAGGAGCAGATAATTTATCAAGACATTCTGTTAATCTGTGTAAGCCGCCAACTCTATTGAGGACCCACTTATTGTAAGCCACCACAATTTTTATATTCAATTTATATGCTTTCAGAGTAGATAAACCTGCATTAAGCAACAGCCTGGTCACATTTTCTCCTTTCCCTTTGCTGAATGCTTAAGACAGGTTAGGCTAGGTTAGATTGTATATAAAGACAGTTGCATTTTATATGTTTAATTCCAGATAGAACTTGTTTGGTGCAATTCTAATCTTAAAATGTTGTACTGAATCATGGCAAACATACCTATAACTTTACCATTGCTCGGAACCAATATAAAAAAAGACAACGTAATCCTTGCACAAATAGTCTACCACATTCATTAAAGAAACACATTAGTGTTGGCGAAGTTTCAATATAGTGTAAGTAAATTATTGCATTAAAGCATTTATTGAATTAATGGTGGCTCTCTCCGACAAATATTTCACTGTACCTCCGGTATCATAAATTTATTTTATAGATGTAATATGGTAAATAGTAAGTTCCATTTTAATTTCTGTGAAACACTGCCGCGAATAACATTGTACAGATTATTGATACTTTAAGCAAGATTTAAAATAAAATGGATAGGAACAGCACGAACTACCTTAATTGTACATCACACAAGTCAATGTGTTTATGTTATACTGAATGCACCTTTTACTATAGTCTATGAATAACTGACTATCAAATAATGTAAACGTATAAAAGCACTTAGCAAGCCGACTGCATTAGACCAAATTTGTCATTTAAGTTTCAAATTCGTGTCTTTTAGATAGATATATGTAGATTTAAACGTATGTTTTATACAACTATCAGTTTGTACTATTACCTTTTAACTTATATTATACGATTAGGAGACAGAAAGTAGCTCAGTTTCACCAGTGTTTCATTCGAATTCCTTCTTACATTGAATTCACCAACACGCTTGTAACGAAACCAAATGTATTTCAAAAGCCAAATTAACAAAGCAAAACTAAATAAGAAATAATGATTAAAAAATAAATGCCCACCAGGAGACGTAGCATTTAAAAGACACAACAGCACAAGAGTTACTGCATTACAACGATCAATAGCATAAACTCCGTTGTGAACGTTAACCTGGTTACCGGCGTTGCATACAATCTCGATCTTTCCCTCAACGTCACATCATAAAATCTAGCGTGGCTAATTCCACTTGAGTGTATAGCTTTTTCAATCGTTTTCTTGAAATTGAATCAAGTATGTATGAACATGTGTTATTCTTTTGCTTCTCTGGCTTTAGCAAGGTCGTTGAATTCATCTACGTATTGCATCATCTGTTTCTTTATTGAGCATTTCTATCTTTTACACACAAATGTTGATGTTGTTGTATTTGTAAGGTAACATATGGCGTTGATATTTTTATTTTCATCTATATATACACTATATACCGCCTTTTGATATAACTGACGAAGGAAGCGCGAGGTTGGATGCACCCGTTAACTAGATTTACGCCCCCCCCCCCCCCCCCCCCCCCAGCACGCCCATCCACCCTACCACCCCATTGGCGCACTATAATATAAACCGTTCCAAGACGGCGTCCCTTATTCTCACTTTTTATGTGTTTATATAGTATTCATTTAATAACAATTCTCCACATTTAATATGTTTTTGCTGCTTTGTTGGACGTGTCGTTTCAATGCTGTATCTCCTATTGATCCTAAATTGTTCTTATTTGTGTGTAATACATTGCTTTATCACTTTGTCTTAACGTATTTTCGCTTATACAATTTTATGGTTGCAATATATCATTTTACGCTTGTAGAAGCCAGTCTAGACAGTTTGCATACATACATAAAACACAGCGGATATACTTGAGTCACCGTACGAAAGATTAAAATGACATTTTATTGCCAAAAAAGTCAGCACAAATTGGAATATTGATACTGCTTATTGACTTTTTTTCAATTTGGAAAAATAAAACAGATGCTATAAAAACGAGAATTTTCTAAAACAATGAAAGACGTAGAAATTCTATTTATAACTTAAATCGCAAAGGCAACCGCGAGGATCACAACGTTGTTAAATCCACAGGAAGTGGTCACAAACACTACTTATATAATAATTTAATTATGTTGTATTCAGGTCGATTTCAGCTCTTCCAATTAGGTCAGTTTAGTAGCAGGACATTTGAGCACGCTGATTTGTCAGTTGTCTAGGGGAAAGTTTGGTCATAGTTTAGAAAGCCTCCATTTGCTATGAATTGTGGGAGAGTCATGGATTTCCCTGATTTTTATACAGGGATTCACATTGCTTCATGAAAATACTCATGCAGAAAATAAATTGTAATGTCCAGGATGATAAGTAAAAACTAAATATGAACCTACATCTAATTATTGTAAAAAGCAACTGTGACAACTATTTGGAAACTAGTAAAAAATATACATTGAAAAGAGTCATAAGACATATTGCCTGATAATGGCGGATCATGAGACGCGAAGTGATCTACACATACATGTTTATACACATTTGTTTTCAACATTTAACTAACCAACGTAAACACTGTTTCATATTGCAAGAGAAATGTTACATATAGATGCCCTTATGTATTGCGTTTCAACGTACTGAAACTTGAATCATCGGATAGAAACGTGAACGATTCCCTTGACTAAGAATGTACGTAATGTTTTGAGTTGAAAGTATTTATAGCTTCCTGACACGAAAAGGCTTCAGCAAGGATGAAATACGTCTGATGGTTGGCTGAACCAAAGGTGCTTTCTTGAATAATTATGTATTGTGCTATGTTTGAAAAAGTTCGGACCCTTATTTATATTTACGATTTGACTATGGAGTCAGATCCATTGGACACTTTTACCTTTATACAAGTTAATTAATATAATACAATCTGTGATCGTTGTCTGGGGTTAAATCGCGTATATTTATTGGTCCGCCCATCTCATGCATAAATATAAGAGACAGTCCATGTTTTATCCTATCCTATAGATTTCCTGCTAATAGCTCCATTAAACAACTAATTTCAATTAAAAGAATATCACTTAACTTCAATTATCTATATCGGTGACTCTAAAGACAATTTTGTTTCATTTTGGGATAACATATTTTTGTTATAGGATGAAAACTGTGATCGTTTAACAGTTCGACCACTTTCATCACAGAAAGCCATACGCGTTGGAGAGATACCATATAGTGCATAAACATGTACATTGTTGGATTATGACCATCGCTGAGTTAATAATGGCTCTCCATTCAGACAATAGATCTGCTGTATATTAATCCCAAGTGGCATATAGTAACTATATACATACAATACAGAGCATGCAGTGTCGTATATTATATAAAACGTTTGATGCTTCAGAATGAGCCACAATGACAACATAATTTGGACAAACTTGAGTACCAATCCAGTACAAGGACAATTAGACATGACACCAACTTTTAGTCCGATATAGAGGGACGGGACGGATCTGAATAAAAACAAAACAAACACATTAGTAAATATAAGTAAGTGCAGTATCATCGGTCTTTCCACCATATAAATTTCCAACATATAAATATATAAGCCCTAACACTGGTTATGTTACGTGCAAAATATAAAAGCTCTTTTCATAAAACAAACACCTGTAGATTCAGAGGACAAAACATTTTAATGTCTTTCTCTACGACAATAAAACGTGTGCCCAAACAGTTTTCATATAAAACATGCATTAATATATATAAAAATAAATTGAGGAAGAACAATGCAATTCTTGCACAATTCCAACACTTTTTTTGATCACAGAAACGTTTAAGCGTTGGCGAGATTGATATTAATCGTATGTACATTATTGGATTATGAAAGTAGCTGCATTAATAACGTCTATCCTCATAGACAGTAAATCTGCTGCATTGTACACTCCGGTATCACAGAGTGGCTGTATTGAAATAATATAGTAAACATCGTGTTTCATCTTTTGTGAAAGTGTTTAAGATATGCCAAGTGTTGATCCTGTGTGTATTTGTTTGGATATCAAGTTTGTATGTTATATATATTGTGACAATAATTGATTCTATATTGTAACATTAATACATATTCCGAAAGCGCTCTTGTTTTTAACTATTGTTTTTAAGAATTAAGTATTGTTTGCGTGTATTATTTTACTCTCTCTCTCTCTCTCTCTCTCTCTCTCTCTCTCCCTCTCATACCGTTGGTTATTCACAAATATCCATATATATATATATATATATATATATATATATATATATATATATATATGAGCATCTGAAAATATCCCATAAATCGGAAATTCCTTTGTTGTGATTTCTATTATCTCCCTTTATATATATATAAACAGGCTCAGTACAGGCATGTAAATTGTACCTACAGTCAAGACATGTTACGCGTTAGATATTGGTATATAAAATATGACTGAAACTATTTCTATTGATGTTGGATTCTATACTCTTGTGTCGTTGATTTGTATTATAGATAGGCGCGATTGCCAAAGTCTTGTCTGTAGATTGATGTCTAGTTGTTCACAAATAAGTATACCAAGTTATATATCATACCTTGTGAACTTGTATCTAAAAAGATCCCCCAGAAATTAAAAATGTATACATATACGAGGGGAGATCGGAAAGTTTGTAGACATTTACCATAACTTATTTATATAAATTATGCAATGCACAACATTGTTATTGTGTTTAAAATAAATATGAAACATATTTATAATAACATACATATAATTTATAAACATATTTTGAAAATTTTAGCATGTTACGTCAACTATTCAATAAATAAGGTGCTATTCAAAGTATAATAATAATAAACTATGTTGCAGAAAAATGCCGACGTTGTATTCACAAAAAAAACACCGACGTAAGTACTATAAACAGGTGCTTTTATATCGAATTTACTGATTCCTTCTCAATGTACTGGTCCTTCGTAGTTTATACATTTTTGCCACCATTTATACTATTACATGTCAATGAAATCTGAATATGGTATGCTGGACACAATATTCTGTAAAGAACTTTTAATTCCAACATGTCTTTAAATCGGTGTCCCGTTTGTACTTTTTCTAGCCATATAAACAAAAACATTTGTGATATTAAAACCCTAGAACCCTTGAAAAATTGGAGTCGCCATACACACGCTTAAGATGTTTTTCTGTTTGAGCAGGTATATCACCTAACAAAGAGCAAAACTTTACAGAATTGTATATATGTACATAAATGGTAACAACATGACTCGGTGTCATTGAACGGTCTGTACCAACTGGGGAACTTAAACTTAGTTAACGGCGCACTGAACCTCCTTCTTCACCCCGACGTCACATCATTAAACGAGTATAAACAAAAGTAGTCTCACCAGACTGTACACACTAAACCAGCTTCTTAAACTTTATTTTTATAACATTACTATTCCTCGATTGCTTTTTATATTGTTAGGTACTAAATGTCATTGTACTGCTATAACTTGCCTGCAATAATGTTGTATCCTTATATAACCTTGGTTAATAACCAACTTCGCTGAACGGAACGGCTAACCCGTTTCTTAATTTCCAATATCTTCATCAAATTATGCATCGAGTTATTAAAAGTTTTATATCTCATTAACAAACAATTATGTACTTTTGCATAAACGTGACGTTTTTTCTTATTCAAGTGCAAATTTTAAGGAAGTTGCTTTAATGCATTTTGAGAAAATACATAAAATGTCAGGTAAATAAAATGTAAGGTGGCGGGTTAGCTGCTCCGTTCAGTATAGATCTTTTAGATCTTCTGATTTTCTTTCGGTCAAGTTTCATTGAATCTATGGTTTACATTTGATATATATATATATATATATATATATATATATATATATGTGTGTGTGTGTGTGTGTGTGTGTGTGTGTGTGTGTGTGTGTGTGTGAATTTAATTATCTCCCTTAATTAAATTAAATATATATGAATTCACTGTATCTATATGATCCATAATATAAAATCCAACGGGTTTATAAATCTGTCCTTTATATAGCATGTGAGTAGTCATGAATCCTGAACTGGATCCTACCCATATTAAGCTATCTCTTCATGTATGTAAACTTGTCCACCCTGTCCAGATGTGTTGCATGTAATTCCATAGTATATAAGTCATGGTCGACACCAAATTTATTTGGTTTGGCAGAGGCTTTGATATTGTATCTATGGTTTGCATTGTAGCTAGGCGCACTCGCCGTAGTCTGGTCTATACATTTATGTCTTGGTTATTCACAAATAGTTATCTCCATATATATATATATATATATATGCGGAAAAGGGAATCCATCAAACCAAGTGATTCACCTTAACGGTTCAGAGCTTCAGTCGTATTATTTTGATGTCAAGGAAACACATCCTCAAATGTGATTTACTTAGATGGAAATGCCGTCGACTGTGATATGTTTCGCTTGGAAGTGCGGTCGATGAGATGTTATTAACATACAAATCACATTTTCGAATACAACATTCCATAAAAAAGAGTTTGCCTATAGTATAGAATTATATATGTGATTTACACAATGATATATGTTTATTCTTTGGCACTATTGCGAGCCGCTACGTTTTACAGGAGAATATGGGATTATCTAAGACTATACTTGTAGCATATGTCTTACAGGCTATAACACATTGATATCTTGGTGCATTTAAATCAATTTTAGTTTCAAATGAAGTTGATCAAGTAAAAGCTGGTATATATTTCCTTTTCGTATAGTAGATATTGGTCTCTAGTCTTCTTGCTTGGATATGTTTCATAGCAGTGATATATGAGTGATATATGAGTGATATATGAGTGATGTATGAGTAATATATGAGTGATGTATGAGTGATGTATGAGTGATGTATGAGTGATATATGAGTGATGTATGAGTGATGTATGAGTAATGTATGAGTAATATATGAGTAATGTATGAGTGATGTATGAGTGATATATGAGTGATGTATGAGTGATGTATGAGTGATGTATGAGAGATGTATGAGTGATGTATGAGTGATGTATGAGTGATATATGAGTGATATAGGAGCGTGTTGATATACATCAGTTGCTTCAGCGACACAGATTTTCTAATCTTTAAAGTGCTACGAAGTTGGACAGGCATAGAACTATTTACTTCTTCAATGGGGATTTTACAGCATGATTCGGGTAACATCAGGGCCTGGGATAGACTAATACAAACAGTAATATAGGATGAAAGGAACCATTGGAAGCAAGAAGTGAAAAACGCATAAAAATAACAGTAAAAAAGCCAAGCCTTCAACCTCCCGTCAATTTAAGAATACGGATAGTGTTTATTCCCGCAATACCATATTCTCGTAAACTCATTTATAACCCTCTCGTGTGTTTATAAACGAAGCTATGTTCCAATAAACACTGCAGAGCGCAGCAAATTAATTGATTTGATGTAATACATAAAACGTTTAAGACAAACAGTTAATAATTTATGATTTTACGATAAAATAAATTTCTAATCAAACAGTGTTTACGAATGATAACTTTCATCTGGCAAAACAGGCTTACTTAAGTCTTTTATTTAGTTATAAACTATTCTTGGATATGGCGTAATAGTTTCTATATCGTGATTTGAAACTAAGATCTAAGAAGCAACGATCCACTTAATTCATCTTGCGTGATGAAGTTTCAAACGATGAAAGCAATACATAAATGATAAATATCTTGAATGTAGTTCTTCTGATGGCAAATTGTACCGATATCTGCATTTGTATAATATAATGAAATATCTCTCCACTTGTTTGTTTCTAATATCTTCGTATACATATCAAATATCGTTATTAAAATTTGTATACGACAATTTCAGTGAATAAAATAATAAAGACTTGGACATTGATATCCTAAATTTTATTTCAATTCCAAGTCCAAATTTCACGGAAATTGCTTTCATACTTTTTATGAAACTACACAAAATGTCAGGTGGCGGGCTAGATATATAATCTTTTAGGTGGCAGGATAGCTGTTCCGTTCAGTATTTATAACATGTAGTCGAAGTATATAAGCCATGTTGTAGTAAAAGGTTATTTTAAAGGGGACACATTGCGTTATCGATATTATACATAATTATAGTCTGAGTGTATATACAAGCCACGTTGTAATTAGATATTACTTTAAAAGGACACATGGCGATGTCGATTTTACACATATCGTCAGAGTGCAGTGGTCATGTTGTGATTAAATATTTTTTAAAGGGACAAATGGCGATGTCGATTTACATCTATATCATACATGCCACGTTGTGATTTTATATTATTTTAAGGGACAAATGACAATGCCGAGCTTACACATATAGTTGGAGCATACACGCCACGTTGTTATTATATAGTATTTTAATGCGAAACATGGCAATTTCGATTTTACAAACATATTCAGTGTATATGCCATTCGTGTATTTAGATATCATTTAAAGGGGTACTTGACAAAAGTCGATTTTACACATGTTCACAAATCTAGCAGCAACAGCACACGTAAACATATTGACATATAACAAAAAGAAAGCACTAAGCTTCAAGTGTGACTATCTGAAACGTCATATTTAAAACAATAACAATTTTATATGAGGGTATAAATATTAAGAATATCATAACGATAAATCTGATTAAATTATATGGGAATATTCATTTTTAGCTCTTTTTTGTCACGAGTAATCACACGTCTATGTAAAGAGATGCCTTTAAAACATTTGCCAGAGTTTTCCAAATTAGAAACTCATATTGAATACAGACTGGGGTGTTTTAATATCATATTTACATTATGTACACATGAAAATTTATCAAAACTGCCCTTTAAACACATAGCACAAGTTTCAGAACATTTAAGACAGCCTGCTTTAAATGTATTGAATTTCCTTCTTGTAACTGGACATTCCTTGTGCACATTTTTTGAAAATATCAATATAAAATATTAATCTTATTTATTTTTCAATTTTATCAATTTATTTCATTGTTTGTCAGTCAAAGTCTTGACTGTTTGTTCTATAAAGGTACAGTTCTGCAGTTATCAATAATAAATGTTAGTTTTGTATATTCATTGTCTTGAATATATTGTTAATTGTTTATTTCTATTTATGGTTAGTATTGCCCTTACATCAGTTTTGTTTTCTATTATTCCGTTTGTTCAATTCTCGCTAAAAATTGTTTAAGTTTCTAATTATTTATTAAATCTATCAATGGCATGCCTTAAACGATATTTCATTGTACGTTTTCTCTGTTGTTGACATTTTAATGGCATTTTGTCTAATGCTTGAACAAAACATTCTTATTAAGGGTGTGTTTCCTTAATGCTTGTTAAATTTTTTTTTCTTTCTGAATGTTTTGCTTAGTATTTCTGTGAATAGTCGGTTTATTGTTGGCGTGGTTATCTTCGTAAATTTATGTGCCTATAATTATAACGTTTCTCCTTAACATTCAACGTGTGTTTATAATTGCTTTAATTGTTCTTGGAAAGTGAACGAAAGTTTAAACATATTTCATTTCGCATATGTTTTTATAGCGTGAATATTATAAATAATATCAGATAAAAGGATTGGAACGACAAGGCTTTTATACTTGTGTATGTTTCACTGTGAAATGTTTATATTGAATTATGTTATGCATTATTTGCAGCTGAAATCGTCTTATATTGGTGGGTTTTCGATTATTAGTACATACATAAGTAGATGTTCCTTTGAGGATACCTTTATCCGCTGAGATCGTGGGTCCATGATGCCAGCTCAACTAAATTTTGTACGTATAATAGGAGCCATGGTGCTACCTTAAATCGAAACCTAGTTATCCCACTTCTCTTTTTGAATCCCATTAAACAGCATTACCAGTAAGTTTTACGGTTTTTCCCCATTAAAACCTGGTAAATTCGTAATATATAGTATACATTGTGGTTATTTGGAACACATCTAGTATTTGAGTTCGACCTGACCCTTGGAAAAACGTAAATGATTAAGTATACACAATCTTAATTATGGATCCGTAAACGTTCGGAAATATCCGGGCATAATCGATTTGAATTGTGATGAAGGCCATGATAATTCACAAAAAAAGATACTGGTTATACCTCTTTATTGGTAATGAAAAAAACTATATTTTAAGTTTCATTGGTGCAAGAGTAGTAGTTACTGAGCTACTAACTTATTATAACAGTGTTTAGCGTTTTATAATAATACCAGCGGCAATTATGCTACCTTAAATTAAAAAACTAGTAACCGAACTTGTCTACCTGAATCCCCATAGTGGTATTAAAAACGTGTGGTGTTTCGATTGTCTCAGACTATCGGTAATTGATAGGTTTGAGTTGAAGTAGGCGATAATCGATTGTCGCCGCACAGTGACTCTCACTGTCAGATCAGTTACTTTAGAATCTAAGGTATACATGGGGAAATCGAGCCTTAATGATTTTCAACACATTTATGCTTTTTTGTCTCTGTCTCCCTCTAATCATGTTCTCTATCAATCTTTTACATTGGTGAAGTAAATTAATTAATTACTTTAATTACTTATTTGAATCGTTTATTGTATAGACATTATTACAAGGCTTTTATTTGATCGCTCTCTCTCTCTCTCTCTCTCTCTCTCTCTCTCTCTCGTAACCGATAATCGATTGTGAAAAAAAACAACCGATTCCTATTACTAGTGAAAACGTTAGTGAAGATTCATTGATGCATGACTCGTACATGTATATACTTACTAACAGTAAACCATATTTTTCTAAATATCAAAAACGATAATTCTGACTTAATCGAATCGTAATTAGCTCACTTGTCGCCTTAAGTCCCTCTAACAGAAGTGCACATTTATGCAAAGTTTCATTTATATATGACTAGACATCATTGAGATAGGGGCTGTTATAAAATTTAATGTAAAGTTTATGAAAAGGACCATAATTCTTTCTAAATTAAACTTAAAGCGAGTTATCCCATTTTGTCCTGTTGGGTTTTCTTGTCGGTGGTGAACACACACGTGGAGGTTCATTGTTGTAAGTGTCTGATGTATGAGCTTGCTAAAAAATCTTTAACTAAATTTATAATTATAAAACGGCCAAACTCTATCATCAATCAAAGAAGAGTTATCGCTCTTCCTCACTAAATACCTTTAATGGATGTGAAGAAAAAAATTGAAAGCCGAACGAACTGTTGTCCGACAACTCTTGCTTTTAATATATTCTTCAGTTTTGATGCTTTACGTGGCTAATTATGTACCGGTAGTGCTATGAATGTCACTTATTCATTTTACATGATTTATTTTACATGATTTATTTTACATGTATTTTCGTTGTTAAATCAACTATATCAGCATGCAAGCGCTAGCTCATTCATGCTTTTCTTAATTGCAAAAAAATGTCGAGTAAAACGATACATCTGACTTTTAGCACGTGGGACAATGTTCGAAATAAACAAATAACCCGTGCAAATCCCCGAACCAATTCATAGCTTACATTGTGTACATATCTTCCGTGCACGTGTTCAAGTGATAAACCTGCCTATTAACATTAGGCGGGAATGGTCCGAAATGTCGCATTTATTGTAGGTAAGAACATGCTTCGCCGTTATAGTTTTGACACTGTCAACTCTGACAATACACTTTTTTTCTGCACGAGTAATTTTCAAAAAGCAAGGTTACATATCAATACAATTTGATAACACATATCAAGCAAGTTCATACCTTCACGGAAAGACACGGTCAGACCAGCTCCGCATATCATCTGTTTCGACAGACCTAGCATCGTAGTTGCGAATAAATCAGATTCAGAAAAGAACCATTAGAATAGGGTAAATAATTTATGATATTACAAAATTATTGCTATTCTGTTTAAAAAGTTTGACGTTGCAATGTTTAGTTTTATTTATGTAAGTTGTTTGCTTCAGACTAAGGCTGAATCTATATTATTGCCAATATTGTTTGTCCTTTGTTTATGCGTCCGTCCGTCCATCCCCGTCATTTATTTGGGCATTTAAAGTAACCCTCTATTTCCATACACGTACGTACGTCAAACGCTCTTGTTCGGACTACTTATCCCAAGATATCGGTCAACATGCAAGGGAATACAAGTTGAGCACATCGTCGTCGGCTTTCCTTTTATCGAAACCGCAACGGTGATCTAGTGATATGATTTCGCAGCATGTGGAAGATCTTGGTTCGACCTCCAGCCGGGTCATACCAACGCCTTCCCTCACTTGACGATCAGCATTTAGATAATATGTTTAAGTTTGGTTGGCACGGTGACGGGATAATGTGACCAGTGGGGTATCATATCATGTGTCTGTGGCATGATACTCAAGTATGGTAGTGCTTGGAACACTGTCTCCAGCAACCAGGACTACTCCTAAATTTATAAACCAGATTTTGCTTAAATTGCTTACTAATATTAGTAAACAATCTTGTTGCGTATGTCATCGTTGCATTCCGGATCATTGAGTCTGGCGCAGTTATGGCCCTTTAATTATTTCAAATGTTAACCTTTGTCAAGTCTACTTCTCATAAACGTTACGGATGGTTTTGGCCAAAGTTGCTGCGATGTATCATCGTCACGTCTAGGTTGGTTAAAATTTGCCATGGTAGTAACCTTTAATATTTTGAGGTCGACTTTCGAAGAAAATGGAAGCTATTGTTTTCACACATCGGCGTTAGCTTTGAGTCGAAGTTGTTTTTATTGTTTTGTTTTTAGGCGCAGCGGTGTTAACATGTGTGTCGCTTTTATTCTAATTTTCACTCAAACTTATATCCCCTTTTTATAATAACAATGTTTTTATTACAAGTTCCTATTCCATTAACTACACGTTGTACATCAATGAAACTTCTATTGTGTTTCACAGACTCGTAGCCCAATTTATATTTTGAAAAAGGTGGTTTAAAACTTTATAACATGCTCCTCATCTCATTAACTAGTAATCACACAACAGTCGAACCCCTCATGTGCTTCATTACCATTAAAGGGGCCCAACGGGACAACTTAGTTAACTCTATTTGATGTAAGGCAGAATTATTGCCCCTTTAATGCATAGAAATATTGATTAACATCTCTCTACAGATTTTAGCCATTTTCTTGATTTTTGCGCTTAAAAACGTCATTTGTAATTTGGTTTGAAATATTTTCAAAATGGTTCATAGTGGTTGTGATATCTTGCTGTAGATGAGAAGAACAAATGCTGGCATAGCATAAACTGAAATAAGACATCACAGGTGTTAGAAAAGAGATCTTTATAGGCTTGATGTATGATACACAACATCAAATGTCTGCAAACATGACTCTCCCCTCCCCTAAGAAGCATGGAAATTTAAAAATATCTGCTGGCCAGCTTTCAAAACTGGGACGAGGCTAACATGCAGAGTAATAAAAACACAAGGAATAGGAATAAATAATGGTCAAAAAAATTGGAACAACGAAATTACAAAATAATCAAATTGGGGAAATTGGAATTTTAATAATAGACACGCAAACATTGACAGTACAATAAATTCATATGATTTAAGTGTGGAATATGCACTGCCTCTACAAGCACTCTCCAATCCAACGTTGTATGATCGGCAGTACATTACATCCATATGATATAAGTGTGGCGTATGCACTGCCTCTACAAGCACTCTCCAGTACAACGTTGTATGATCGGCAGTACATTACATCCATATGATATAAGTGTGGCGTATGCACTGCCTCTACAAGCACTCTCCAATACATCGTTGTATGATCGGTAGTACATTACATCCATATGATATAAGTGTGGCGTATGCACTGCTTCTACAAGCACTCTCCAATCCAACGTTGTATGATCGGCAGTACATTACATCCATATTATATAAGTCTGGCGAATGCACTGCCTCTACAAGCACTATTCAATCCAACGTTGTATGATCGGCAGTACATTACATCCATATGATATAAGTCTGGCGTATGCACTGCTTCTACAAGCACTTTGCATTCCAACGTTGTATGATCGGCAGTACACTACATCCACATGATAAAAGTCTGGCGTAAGCACTGTCTCTACAAGCACTCTCCAATCCAACGTTGTATGATCGGCAGTACATTACGTCCTTATGGTATTAGTCTGGCGTATGCACTGCCTCTACAAGCACTCTCCAATGCAACGTTGTATGATCGGCAGTACATTACATCCATATGATATAAGTCTGACGTATGCACTGCCTCTAAAAGCACTCTCCAATCCAACGTTTTATGATCGGCAGTATATAACATCCATATGATATAATCTGGCGTAAGCACTGCCACTACAAGCACTCTCCAATATAACGTTGTATGATCGGCAGTACATTACATCCATATGGTATAAGTCTGGCGTATGTACTGCCTCTACAAGCACTCTCCAATCCAATGTTGTATGATCGGCAGTACATAACATCCATATGATATAATCTGGCGTAAGCACTGCCACTACAAGCACTCTCAAATCCAACTATGTATGATCGGCGGTACATTACATCCATATGGTAAAAGTCTGGCGTATGTACTGCCTTTACAAGCACTCTCCAATCCAACGTTGTATGATCGGCAGTACATAACATCCATATGATATAATCTGGCGTAAGCACTGCCACTACAAGCACTCTCAAATCCAACTATGTATGATCGGCAGTACATTACATCCATATGATATAAGTGTGGCGTATGCACTGCCTCTACAAGCACTCTTCAATCAAACGTTGTATGATCGGTAATACATTACATCCATATGATATAAGTCTGGCGTATGCACTGCCTTTACAAGCACTCTCCAATCCAACGTTGTATGATCGGCAGTACATTACATCCATATGATATAAGTCTGGCGTATGCACTGCCTCTACAAGCACTCTCCAGTACAACGTTGTATGATCGGCAGTACATTACATCCATATGATAAAAGTGTGGCGTATGCACTGCCTCTAAAAGCACTCTCCAATCCAACGTTGTATGATCGGCAGTACATAACATCTATATGATATAAGTCTGGCGTACGCACTGCCTCTACAAGCACTCTCCAATCCAACGTTGTATGATCGGCAGTACATAACATCTATATGATATAAGTGTGGCGTATGCACTGCCTCTACAAGCACTCTCCAATCCAACGTTGTATGATCGGTAGTACATTACATCCATATGATATAAGTCTGGCGTATGCACTGCCTCTACAAGCACTCTCCAATCCAACGTTGTATGATCGGTAGTACATTATATCCATATGATATAAGTGTGGCGTATGCACTGCCTCTACAAGCACTCTCCAATCCAACGTTGTATGATCGGCAGTACATTACATCCATATGATAAAAGTGTGGCGTATGCACTGCCTCTACAAGCACTCTCCAATCCAACGTTGTATGATCGGCAGTACATTACATCCATATGGTATAAGTCGGGCGTATGCACTGCCTCTACAAGCACTCTCTAATCCAACGTTGTATGGTCGGCAGTACATTACATCCATATGGTATAAGTCTGGCGTATGCACTGCCTCTACAAGCACTCTCCAACCCAGCGTTGTATGATCGGCAGTACATTACATCCATATGATATAAGTCTAGAGTATGCACTGCCACTACAAGCACTCTTCAATCCGACGTTGTATGATCGGCAGTACATAACATCTATATGTTATAAGTCTGGCGTAAGCACTATCTCTACAAGCACTCTCCAATCAAACATTGTATGATCGGCAGTACATTATATCCATATGATATAAGTGTGGCGTATGCACTGCCTCTACAAGCACTCTCCAATCCAACGTTGTATGATCAGCAGTACATTACATCTATATGATATAAGTCTGGCGTATCCACTGTCTCTACAAGCACTCTCCAATCCAACGTTGTATGATCGGCAGTACATTACATCCATATGATATAAGTGTTGCGTATGCACTGCCTCTACAAGCACTCTCCAATCCAACGTTGTATGATCGGCAGTACATTACATCCATATGATATAAGTGTTGCGTATGCACTGCCTCTACAAGCACTCTCCAGTACAACGTTGTATGATCGGCAGTACATAACATCCATATGATATAATCTGGCGTTAGCACTGCCACTACAAGCACTCTCAAATCCAACTATGTATGATCGGCAGTTCCTTACATCCATATGGTATAAGTGTGGCGTATGCACTGCCTCTACAAGCACTCTCCAATCCAACGTTGTATGATCGGCAGTACATAACATCTATATGATATAAGTCTGGCGTATGCACTGCCTCTACAAGCACTCTCCAATCCAACGTTGTATGATCGGCAGTGTATTACATCCATATGATATAAGTGTGGCGTATGCACTGCCTCTACAAGCACTCTCCAATCCAACGTTGTATGATCGGCAGTACATTACATCCATATGATATAAGTCTGGCGTATGCACTGCCTCTACAAGCACTCTTCAATCCAACGCTTTATGATCGGCAGTACATTACATCCATATGATATAAGTCTGGCGTATGCACTGCCTCTACAAGCACTCTCCAATCCAACGTTGTATGATCGGCAGTACATAACATCCATATGATATAAGTGTGGCGTATGTACTGCCTCTACAAGCACTCTCAAATGCAATGTTGTATGATCGACAGTACATTACATCCGTATGATATAAGTGTGGGGTATGCACTGTCTCTACAAGCACTCTCCAATCCAACGTTGTATGATCGGCAGTACATTACATCCATATGATATAAGTGTTGTGTATGCACTGCCTCTACAAGCACTCTCCAATCCAACGTTGTATGATCGGCAGTACATTACATCCATATGGTATAAGTCTGGCGTATGCACTCCCTCTACAAGCACTCTCCAATCCAACGTTGTATAATCGGCAGTACATTACATCCATATGATATAAGTCTGGCGTATGCACTGCCTCTACAAGCACTCTCCAATCCAACGTTGTATGATCGGCAGTACATTACATCCATATGGTATAAGTCTGGCGTATGCACTCCCTCTACAAGCACTCTCCAATCCAACGTTGTATGATCTGCAGTACATTACATCCATATGGTATAAGTCTGGCGTATGCACTCCCTCTACAAGCACTCTCCAATCCAACGTTGTATAATCGGCAGTACATAACATCCATATGATATAAGTCTGGCGTATGCACTGCCTCTACAAGCCTCTCCAATCCAACGTTGTATGATCGGCAGTACATTACATCCATATGATAAAAGTCTGGCGTAAGCACTGCCTCTACAAGCACTCTCCAATCCAACGTTGTATGATCGGCAGTACATTGTATTCTTATGGTATTAGTCGGGCGTATGCACTGCCTCTACAAGCACTCTCCAGTGCAACGTTGTATGATCTGCAGTACATTATATCCATATGATATAAGTGTGGCGTATGCACTGCCTCTACAAGCACTCTCAAATCCAAACGTTGTATGATCAGCAGTACATAATATCTATATGATATAAGTGTGGCGTAAGTACTGCCTCTACAAGCACTCTCCAATCCAACGTTGTATGATTGGCAGTACATTGTATTCTTATGGTATTAGTCGGGCGTATGCACTGCCTCTACAAGCACTCTCCAATACAGCGTTGTATGATCGGCAGTACATTACATCCATATGGTATAAGTCTGGCGTATGTACTGCCTCTACAAGCACTCTCCAATCCAAACGTTGTATGATCGGCAGTACATAATATCTATATGATATAAGTGTGGCGTAAGTACTGCCTCTACAAGCACTCTCCAATCCAACGTTGTATGATCGGCAGTACATTGTATTCTTATGGTATTAGTCGGGCGTATGCACTGCCTCTACAAGCACTCTCCAGTGCAACGTTGTATGATCTGCAGTACATTATATCTATATGATATAAGTGTGGCGTATGCACTGCCTCTACAAGCCTCTCCAATCCAACGTTGTATGATCGGCAGTACATTAAATCCATATGATATAAGTCTGGCGTAAGCACTGCCTCTACAAGCACTCTCCAATCCAAACGTTGTATGATCGGCAGTACATTGTATTCTTATGGTATTAGTCGGGCGTATGCACTGCCTCTACAAGCACTCTCCAATGCATCGTTGTATGATCGGCAGTACATTATATCCATATGATATAAGTGTGGCGTATGCACTGCCTCTACAAGCACTCTCCAATCCAGCGTTGTATGATCGGCAGTACATAACATCCATAGGATATAAGTCTGGCGTATGCACTGCCTCTACAAGCACTCTCCAATCCAGCGTTGTATGATCTGCAGTACATTACATCCATATGCTATAAGTCTGGCGTATGCACTGCCTCTACAAGCACTCTCCAATCGAACGTTGTATGATCGGTAGTACATAACATCCATATGATATATGTGTGGTGTATGCACTGCCTCTACATGCACTCTCCAATGCAACGTTGTATGACCGGCAGTACATTACATTCATATGATATAAGTGTGGCGTATGCACTGCCTCTACAAGCACTCTCCAATCCAACGTTGTATGATCGGCAGTACATTACATCCATATGATATAAGTGTTGCGTATGCACTGCCTCTACAAGCACTCTCCAGTACAACGTTGTATGATCGGCAGTACATAACATCCATATGATATAATCTGGCGTTAGCACTGCCACTACAAGCACTCTCAAATCCAACTATGTATGATCGGCAGTTCCTTACATCCATATGGTATAAGTGTGGCGTATGCACTGCCTCTACAAGCACTCTCCAATCCAACGTTGTATGATCGGCAGTACATAACATCTATATGATATAAGTCTGGCGTATGCACTGCCTCTACAAGCACTCTCCAATCCAACGTTGTATGATCGGCAGTGTATTACATCCATATGATATAAGTGTGGCGTATGCACTGCCTCTACAAGCACTCTCCAATCCAACGTTGTATGATCGGCAGTACATTACATCCATATGATATAAGTCTGGCGTATGCACTGCCTCTACAAGCACTCTTCAATCCAACGCTTTATGATCGGCAGTACATTACATCCATATGATATAAGTGTGGCGTATGCACTGCCTCTACAAGCACTCTCCAATCCAACGTTGTATGATCGGCAGTACATAACATCCATATGATATAAGTGTGGCGTATGTACTGCCTCTACAAGCACTCTCAAATGCAATGTTGTATGATCGACAGTACATTACATCCGTATGATATAAGTGTGGGGTATGCACTGTCTCTACAAGCACTCTCCAATCCAACGTTGTATGATCGGCAGTACATTACATCCATATGATATAAGTGTTGTGTATGCACTGCCTCTACAAGCACTCTCCAATCCAACGTTGTATGATCGGCAGTACATTACATCCATATGGTATAAGTCTGGCGTATGCACTCCCTCTACAAGCACTCTCCAGTCCAACGTTGTATAATCGGCAGTACATTACATCCATATGATATAAGTCTGGCGTATGCACTGCCTCTACAAGCACTCTCCAATCCAACGTTGTATGATCGGCAGTACATTACATCCATATGGTATAAGTCTGGCGTATGCACTCCTTCTACAAGCACTCTCCAATCCAACGTTGTATGATCGGCAGTACATTACATCCATATGGTATAAGTCTGGCGTATGCACTCCCTCTACAAGCACTCTCCAATCCAACGTTGTATAATCGGCAGTACATAACATCCATATGATATAAGTCTGGCGTATGCACTGCCTCTACAAGCCTCTCCAATCCAACGTTGTATGATCGGCAGTACATTACATCCATATGATAAAAGTCTGGCGTAAGCACTGCCTCTACAAGCACTCTCCAATCCAACGTTGTATGATCGGCAGTACATTGTATTCTTATGGTATTAGTCGGGCGTATGCACTGCCTCTACAAGCACTCTCCAGTGCAACGTTGTATGATCTGCAGTACATTATATCCATATGATATAAGTGTGGCGTATGCACTGCCTCTACAAGCACTCTCCAATCCAAACGTTGTATGATCAGCAGTACCTAATATCTATATGATATAAGTGTGGCGTAAGTTCTGCCTCTACAAGCACTCTCCAATCCAACGTTGTATGATCGGCAGTACATTGTATTCTTATGGTATTAGTCGGGCGTATGCACTGCCTCTACAAGCACTCTCCAATACAGCGTTGTATGATCGGCAGTACATTACATCCATATGGTATAAGTCTGGCGTATGTACTGCCTCTACAAGCACTCTCCAATCCAAACGTTGTATGATCGGCAGTACATAATATCTATATGATATAAGTGTGGCGTAAGTACTGCCTCTACAAGCACTCTCCAATCCAACGTTGTATGATCGGCAGTACATTGTATTTTTATGGTATTAGTCGGGCGTATGCACTGCCTCTACAAGCACTCTCCAGTGCAACGTTGTATGATCTGCAGTACATTATATCTATATGATATAAGTGTGGCGTATGCACTGCCTCTACAAGCCTCTCCAATCCAACGTTGTATGATCGGCAGTACATTAAATCCATATGATATAAGTCTGGCGTAAGCACTGCCTCTACAAGCACTCTCCAATCCAAACGTTGTATGATCGGCAGTACATTGTATTCTTATGGTATTAGTCGGGCGTATGCACTGCCTCTACAAGCACTCTCCAATGCATCGTTGTATGATCGGCAGTACATTATATCCATATGATATAAGTGTGGCGTATGCACTGCCTCTACAAGCACTCTCCAATCCAGCGTTGTATGATCGGCAGTACATAACATCCATAGGATATAAGTCTGGCGTATGCACTGCCTCTACAAGCACTCTCCAATCCAGCGTTGTATGATCTGCAGTACATTACATCCATATGCTATAAGTCTGGCGTATGCACTGCCTCTACAAGCACTCTCCAATCGAACGTTGTATGATCGGTAGTACATAACATCCATATGATATATGTGTGGTGTATGCACTGCCTCTACATGCACTCTCCAATGCAACGTTGTATGACCGGCAGTACATTACATTCATATGATATAAGTGTGGCGTATGCACTGCCTCTACAAGCACTCTCCAATCCAACGTTGTATGATCGGCAGTACATTACATCTATATGATATAAGTCTGGCGTATGCACTGCCTCTACAAGCACTCTCCAATCGAACGTTGTATGATCGGCAGTACATAACATCCATATGATATAAGTGTGGCGTATGCACTGCCTCTACAAGCACTCTCCAATCCAGTGTTGTATGATCGGCAGTATATTACATCGGTATGGTATAAGTATGTCGTATGCACTGCCTCTACAAGCACTCTCCATTGCAACGTTGCATTACATCCGTTTGGTATAAGTCTTGCGTATGCACTGCCTCTACAAGCACTCTCCAATCCAACGTTGTATGATCTGCAGTACATTACATCCGTATGGTATAAGTGTGGCGTATGCACTGCCTCTACAAGCACTCTCCATTCCAACGTTGTATGATCGGCAGTACATTACATCCATATGGTATAAGTCTTGCGTATACACTGCCTCTACAAGCCTCTCAAATCCAACGTTGTATGATCTGCAGTACATGACATCCATATGATATAAGTGTGGCGTATGCACTGCCTCTCCAATCCAACGTTGTATGATCGGCAGTACATTACATCCATATGATATAAGTGTGGCGTATGCACTGCCTCTACAAGCCTCTCCAATCCAACGTTGTATGATCGGCAGTACATTACATCCATATGATACAAGTCTGGCGTATGCTCTGCCTCTACAAGCACTCTCCAATCCAACGTTGTATGATCGGCAGTACATTACATCTATATGATATAAGTCTGGCGTATGCACTGCCTCTACAAGCCTCTCCAATCCAACGTTGTATGATAGGCAAATGACATAATTGCATGATAAATTGTGACGCACATCATCCAATAATATAAACCAAAACAACCAAAATTACTGTTAGAGCAATAATGTTGCAGAACAACATCAGCTATATCTAATGTCACAGACAAACAACATATTATTGTCAATGTAATTTACACTTGACTTGTCATAAACACAGGGAAGTATGACGTCTTTTGAACTAATATGATAGATCTATTTAAGGAAAATACAATAATTGTATTTGTTAATGGCATTTTTCGAAGCTAAGCAGTATGGTAGTTTAGCATTAAGTCAATTACTCGTATATAAATTTCATTGACACACACTATATTGATCTCAAAACATCATTTAGATTTTGTTTTAAATTGTTTATTGATAATATTGAAATAATTTTCTTATTTTAATTGCCTGTCTGTTGAACCATTGTGGTATTAGGCAACTAATTACACACAACCGTAGTGGGTAACATCCATTTTATAATTTAAAACACCTTTTATTATTGAATGAATAATTTAATGAATGAATAGGGTTTGACGGCGTACCAACACAGTATAGGTTATTTGACACCAACAGGAAGGAAGATTCCAGGTTCACTCTACATGTATAAAATAATAAATTAACATACAGATTTAAAAAAATACACCAACAAATGAATATGCAGAATGAACCTAGAACCTTTATACCTGCAAAACTGCAGAGTTTCAGCAAATTCTATCGTACTACTCAAGTTGTCGCTTCTTACGACATACATGAGCCACAGTGGTCCTATTCTTGCCATCACTCATACGGCTCCCTGAAACCACGCAGGGATTGATAATTTAACAACAATAGTGAACATGACAAAAAATGATGAAATGAACACGACACCCATTCGGAGGATTCCTACCCCTCTGCAGAGATCGACAGTGATTCTATTTAAGCCGGAATCACATGGGCTTTTTATTATTGAAATGTTAGTTGTTAATTCGATGTCAAACTACGTTATCTTAAAAAACTATTTTTAAATATAAAAATACTGTAGAACGCCGACGGCTCGACTGGATCGGACAAAATAGTTCGAGTGAACGATAGTTCGAGCCAAGTACTGTTTAACATCATACCACACATGTACATGTATATACATCCATATAGGAATTCGACCTAGACCAGATAAGTGATTCGAGTTGTTTTTATATTCAAAATTTCAGCTTACTACTTTATCAGGAAATTCGTTAATATGATAAATAATAGTTTCGAAATTTGAAACTGCGAAATTACAAATTAATAACTTAGCAAAATGGAATAAAAAAACCCTAATAAAAGTCTATGCAGACATCGGCAGTATATCACATTAGTACTATATAAGTCTAACGTGTAAGAAACTTCTCACTGTACTCTCCAATAACATGTGTGCGCCATAAATGACACGAATGCTTGATGAATTGTGGCGCACATCATCTCATAATGTATACAACTAAATAACCAAACTTTTAGGGCAACATTCTTGTAGAACAGTATTAGTTAATCACATAACGTCATAGACAAAACACATTGTTGTCAATACAATATACACTTGTCTGGGATACACAAGTGTATTGCATTTGTTCAAGTGAATGATATTTAAGGAATCATACAATAATTGTGTGTAAATGACATCTTTTCGACATTTAGCAATATGGTAGAGTCGCATTGAGTAAAACATTGGCATTTGTTGAAATAATGTGACTTTTTAAACAATATGCGATAATAGTTATTATGCGTTAGGATTTACCTGGCACTCATGAATATCCCGTGTCCATCCGTAAATTAATTTTTGATGTTCGAACGTAAATAGTGATATTACCGTTGATTAACCGATACCAACACAATATTTAGTTTATCTAAAAAGTAGTTGTATGTAATTCGGTTCGAAATATATTTAAAATGGGTAATAGCGACTGTGATTTCTTGCTGTAGATGAGTATTGATATTGGCTATGACCTCTGTGGATAACTAACGTAGACTATTAAATGTTAAAGAGCTTTCTATTTTTACTATACTTCTTTGAAAACATTGAACAAGTCTCATCCCAATCTGTCATGGACGGCTCTACTAAAAACAATGCAGTATTTTTGGATGATAATAAACTTAGTAAACAAATGTTAAGTTTATATGTTCAGCTGCGTTTCATTCAATCTGCTTATCCGGGAGACACCAAATTTTGTTTATAATTGTTTGATTGATATTACTTCAAAACTATGCTATATTCTTCCAGATGACGACTAAGTTCTCATATTTTGCAGCAAAATGTTTTGGGCGAAACATTTCATTCCGCAGCTCATTGTATTGTTATTTTTTTCATTTTCAATGAATCGAATAATGTCCACGGCAATAAATCATGAAACCACGAAATCGCAAAACAGTATAATTATTATGTACTTTTCTTCTTAATTCCGATGTACGATATACACGTTTGACAGTACTCCTTGGTACGATAACGACGTGCACGATATTTGGTGTGAGAGATAAGGCTGTCATCATTCTACTTGCAACGATAAACCAGAATTCTTTTAACGAGAAACGTGTGTATTCCTGACTTTGCCTCCATTCGATTGAGCGTTTTGTTACTAGAAGCACCAGTTCAAACTATCTTTAACCAACCAATAATTATCATATGTGCTACAAACAGAACATTGCAAATCTATTCCTTGTGCTTTTAAAGTCTGATAAACGTAAACGTATAAACCAATAAACGAAAAATTTTAAAATTTACACTTAATTGGTTGTTATTAGACAAGAAATACAGTACTTTGGTATTCTATTACGGTATTAGATTCCATTACAGCAACCAGCGATAAATGTTAAAGTTAATCTCTTCTATTTTTGTAACAAGACATTTTATAATAAAACGTTAAGGTGAAGCAAACTTTTGTGATACAGTTGCAAAGATATGGGAAGAAATTATGTACGAACAAACTCATGCACTGTATATAAGGAAAACTATTTTTTTTATTTGGTATTGTATTTTCTGTACATAGATGAGACGAAAATAAAGGTTTAACTTTAATCTACTAGACAATCTATATTTCAAGAAGATTACCTCTAATTCATTTTTGTTTCTAATTCTCTAAATTTTAATAACTGTATAAACTAATTACTTAACTGTTGTAACAGTAACACTCGTTCGGCTGTGTTCCACCGAACACAACTTCGCGTATTGATTGACGGCTTGTGAATCTTTTACAGCAGTCAAAGATAAACGTTGAAACTATTTTCTTCTCTGTTTTGTAACAAGATATTCATTAATCAAACGCTAATGTGATGGAAGTGTCTGTGATACAGTTGCAGAGATATGGCCCGACATCCAATACAAACTCGTACAGCAGATAAAATTGTTAATCTTAGTGAAATGGGAGGGAGAAAAACCTTTGTCGAAAAAATGAAGTACACACCGCCATGTATTTATCTTCAAAGAGTCTCTCTTAACAAGTGAATGCACCCGGACGCTGCATTATCCAGTATAATCAGACAAAGCGTTTCGATTAAGCCCCAAGTTAGAGGCCTCGCACAAGCATAATCCAAAGATCATTCCGAGTCTATCGTCTTATTGCCACTTAGTTATATTTCTTTGTGTGAATCTTCAAATGTGACGAAAAATGTTTCGTGTAATTATGCTTGCCTGTGTTCCAATTAAGTATGTATAAAGACCGTTGTTAACGCTGATAATTGTACGGCAGTCAATTTATTTGGATGTTTGGATGCGATATAAATGAATTATAACATCAAGCGAAACGAACGTTGTTATTCTAGTTTTAAACATTCAGCTACTCGGAGCGCATACTATATTATCTTTATAGCGTGAAGAACATTTCAAATAAATTTTTCAGACTTTCTGATTTTCTAATAATCTTATAAACAAATAAGTGAAATGTTCGAAAATTCACACTCGTTTGACTATCATTAGAAAGGACACACTTAGCTGTTGTATGCGATTCCATTACAGAGATCGGAGATAAACGTTAAAATTACTTTCTTCTATTTTGGTAACAAGAAATGCATTAATCAGAAGTAAATGTGAAGGAAAGATGCTGTGATACAGTTGCACAGATATGGACAGAAATCCAATACCAACTCATATAGCAGATATACTGGATACGCTCGGTGTAACGGAGGGACTAGCCTTTGTCTGACAAACCAAGTCAAATTTGTCATGTCTTACCTTATCTTCAAATAGTCCTACTAAACATATAAATGCCCTCAGGCGATGCATAATCTAGTATTATCTTGTTTTCTTCAAACCTTGCTAAGGCAATTCAATTAGATCTCAAGTTATAAGGATTTAGACCGGCATCCGGATACCCTCAGAGTTTACAGGCTGTTTATAACTTGGTTAAAATACTTCTTTGGGAGAGTATATAGTTAAATTAAGATTGTATTATAAACCGTTGTCAACACTGATAATAGTGCGGCATTCAATTTATTCTAAGTTTAGGATATTATGTATGGGGTTAAACTCCAAACCGACGCACGTTTTTAGCTCGTCGTTTTGAAAGCAATGCGAAGAGCTATTGTCATTGGCGACATTGTTGTTGTATTAGTCGTCGTCCTGATAACGTTTTAGCTTAGATTTTTTCTCTGTTTCAGACCAAACTACCCATGTTATTATGACTGAACGTCATGAACACATTCATATCATGTTATACTAATTACTTAAATGTCCACACTTTGGACTATAAAACTTTTGGCTTTTTAAGCTCGGGGTTTGATTTTTTATTATTGTTTTAATTTACTTTTTGCTTGTCTTTTTGAAAAAAAAACACGAAGAGCTATTGTCATGACCCTTGCGTCGTCGACGTCGTCGTTGTCGTCGTCCACTGGTTAAAGTTGTATGTTTAGCTCAGCTTTTTTTCTGTTTTTGTTTCTACGAACAACTCATGGTACGGTGACTAAACTTCATAAACACATTCATATATTGTTATACAAACAATGTATATAGCTAACGTACCTAAATTTACATACTTTGGGCTCGAAAACCTTTGGTAAATTTTTTTTTGTTAAGCTCGGATTTGACTAAAGTTTTATGTTTAGATCAGCATTTTCTCTGTTTCTGCTCTGTTTCTGCTCATGTTTTGGTGACTAAACTTCATAAACATATTTATATTATGTTGTAGAAACAATGTATATAGCTAACTTACATCAATTTCCATACTTTGGGCTTTAAAACCTGAGGTTAAAGTTTTTTGTTTAGCTCGGGTTTGATTTTTTTATATTTTTTTTTGTTAAATTTTATTTTTCAGTAATACTATTAATTCTGTAAGCTGATCACCATCAACTTAAAACAAGAAAATATCGGTGGAACCGATGGATGCTCCCCAAGTGAGTGTTTGACTCTGTACCGGCTACTTGGTTGAAAATAACTAACTGCATAACAGGAACAATATGTTGCTCTGCATTTCACAGAACTCATTCGCAAATCATTGAACCGTAACAAAATGACAATATGCGCAGATCCTAGCTAGTTTTACAGAATTAAAACAAGATGTTGTAGCGAAATAGCGTCATGGCGACAATATGCACATCTCCACTTGGCATCCTAGCAAGTTTCATAAAATTCCAACCACAGGTTGTAGAGAAATAGAGCGGAGAAGAATTTGGTCACAGACTGAATCAAAGGGCCATAACTCCGTGAAAAATCATCGAACCGGAACACAAACATAACAAGTTTCATAAAATTCCAACCTTAGGTTGTAGAGAAATAGCGCGAACAATAATTTAGTCACAGACTCAATGGAAGGGCCATAACTCCATAAAAATCATCGAACCAGAACACTTAGACAATATGTACATATCCACTTGGTAATGATGCATCCTAGCAAGTTTCATAAAATTCCAACCAGAGGTTGTAGAGAAATAGCCGGACCAGAAGTTGGGGACGCACGGACGGACGGACGCACGCACGGACGAAGCGGCGACTGTATGCTTCCCACCTTTGGGGGAGCATAAAAAATATACATCACTGACCTTCACCTATTAATGGACTTTCCTGCCCAAGCCCAACCAAGACCATCACCTTGCTGCCCATATATATATATATCTTTTTTTTTTTTGTTTAAATTTGTTTTGCATTAAATCAAATACTCTTCACCATTTTGTCTTTGTTACAAACCGAAAGACCATCATCCCAACCCCCCCCCCCCCCCTCCCACACCATCCTCTCCCATTTTTTTTTTGATTTTGCATTGTATTAAATCAAATACTCTGCCTCATTTCAACTTTGTAACCGACTCAAAGACCCTTAAACCCTCACCCCTACCCCAACCCCTCTACCAACCCTTTCCATCCCCGCCCACTTTTTTTTAAATTTTGTTTGTATTAAATCAAATACTCTGTCCCATTTCAAATTTGTTTCCGACCACATCCCCATCCCCATCAACGCCTACTTTTTTTGTTTTGTTTTGTATTAAATCAAATCAACTCCATCCCACACACACATTCACCTCTCCCTCCCCCCCCCCCCCACCCCCCCCCCCCCCCCCCCCACACACACACAACAAAAACCCATCCCGGCCCATTTTTTGTTTTGTTTTTGTATTATTTGTATTAAATCATATACTCTGCCCGATTTCAACCTTGTTACCGACCCCAAGACCCTCACCCCTAATTTTGTTTGGTTTTAAATTTAATACTTTGCCCCGTTTCAACTTTGTTACTGACCCCAAGGACATCCCCTCCTTCAATTTTTATCTTTTTTCTTTTAATTTTTGTTTTGTTTTAAATTTAATACTATTCTGTCCTTTGTAGCCAACCACAAGACCCCAAATCCCCTCCAATTGTTTTCTTAAAATTTTGTTCTGTATTGAAGTTGATACACTGTCCCTTTTCAACTTTGTTACTAACGCCAAGACATCCTCTCCCTCCAACTTTCTTTATTGTATTAAACTAAACAGTCCTGTTTATTGCACTTTGGCACATACACTCCAACATCCACACCCAGATTCTAAAATGAAATTAAATACATTTCAGCTCAAGTACTGGCTAGCTAGCCTTAGTCAGACATAGACATAGTGTATATTCTATCCTAATAGTCCTACTTGCACATATCTGTATCTACTTTTTCGCTAATATGAAAGATGGTTTCATTCATACAGATTTATCTGTTTTTTCTGATGGTACATTGTAATATACTGTTCAGTGATCGACAAGGTTAGAATAGTCGAGTTAACGATGTTCTTCGACATCTCTATTTTTTTGGTGTTTTTTTTTAAATCTGTTTTATTTTTTCAGTAATAGTATTGATTTTTTAAACTAATCACCATCAAGTTTAAAAATTTACTTCACTGGCTTTGACCTACAATAAAAGTTTTGGAAAAATGACGAGCGTCAGCACCCGCTTGCGGTGCTCTTTAAATTTGTTTTGTTTTTCAGTTATAGGTATTGATTCTGTAAACTGATCACCATTATGTTAAAAATTCACATATCTGACCTTGACCTACATAATGAACTTAAGTCCATCCTTGAACTATCCGGTTATAGTTTTATGTTTAGTTCAGCTTCTTTTTTGTGAACAAACCACTTATGTTATTCTGACTAAGCTTCTATAACTTTCCATACTTTAGCCTCGTAAATTTAGGTTAAACTTTTTTGTTCAGTTCAGGTTTGACTTTCTTCTTATTATTGAATCTATTTTGTTTTTCAGCAATAGTATTGTAGTATTGATTCTGTAAACGGATCATATTTAATTGTCATATTTGACCTTGACCTCCAAAATGGACTTTAACAAAGACGAGAGTCTGCGCCCGCTTGCAGAGCTCTTGTTTAAACAATCTCCTCCTCGGAGTGAACCATATCATACTATTTGTATTGCGCAAGTCCGTATTTTTATACTTTCTAAATTATTTTAAACGCATAAATCAATAAGCGAAATTGTGTAATAAAATAATTATGAATTGTTAAACAAAATCTATGATTGGTACAAAGATATTTGAATACGTCATACATACGTAATAAAATATGTTTAAAGTAAAAATATATGAATTTAATTAGTCATGTCTCCGTCATTTTGATCAATTTCAATATAAAATATTGTCATACGCACACGTTATCTTATATTTTTATTTAAAACATGCCCCAAACCGTCCTTGCATTACATGCATTACATCCATTACACATCCATTACATCCTTGGATTACACCCATTACACATCCATTACATCCTTTGATGTGTATTCGCTGTGATATCTTACCAACAGGAGACGTAGTATTGGAAAGGCAAAGCAATTGCATTAACCTGAACAATTTAAAGAATATATTCATTTGTACATAAGAAGTCGCACCATGTTCACTACTTTGAAACGGTCAATGGTAAATATTGAACTTTACTCATGTGTGCGAACGACTTCACCCTCCCCTAGTCGTAACATTATAAAACAATGACATTGTAGATAAATCTATCCCTACTAGACTGTTCTTACGGCAGCTTCTGTTGATTTGGTTGATACGCTTTAATTGTTATAGCATGTCTCTCGAATAATGTTTACATTCGAACTTAAATCGGACTTAATAAACTATATATATTTACTGCATTTAATTTCCCGATGAAAATCACTTGCAGCTTGGCGGAGTTATAAAGGACCAGTTTGCATTTCATTGGTTGCACGGTTTTGTTTTGCTAGTGAGACGTTAGTGTCACGTGACGTTTGCCGTAAGTTGTCCTAAATATGCGTGCTCTTATTCAGTATGTTGACAACGTCGCCGTTGCATTCATGACATTGGCTTTGCGGTTTAATACGTATACTTTGCTTTTTAAACATCAAAATGGCAAATATAACGTTATAGTTTTATCTAAAATAGCTGGAGAATATAATGTAAATATAAGGATTAAAAGCCGAATTTTGAATTTTCATCGGGTGATGAAATCCATTAGGTCCGTTTAATGTTCGTGAAGCCTGATAGTTGCATTGAATCCCCGTCTCACTGAAATCAATTCAATGTATAACGTATGAAGATTTAAAATATTCATCTTCAGCATCGATTTAAACTGTCCGTGGCAAGCACTTCACATCACTTTTTGTGAATAACGTATGCTATTCGCTTTTCGTTTATCAATAATTGTTGTGAATTTTTAAAACATGTATTTCCATTTGCATTGTGTTGTTAGCATATAAGCAGATTTCATTTATTATTTATGTATATATAAAAACACGTTTAATCAATAGATTAGTATAAAGTATATAACTCTAATAACTTTAACATCGCAATACATCCTGTGACTTCAATCAAATGATATCAATATTGATTGCGAGTATTTCAAAAAAGCTTTCATACGTAAATGTTCATTGAACTGCCATCTTTTCTTATTCAAAAATACTTTTATTCCAACATATAACGTCGTGTTTTATACAAAATCAAAAGTGTAATAGTTTCACACATATGGTTTACATGACTTGTTATTTTGTTATAAAACCACCGAAATGCTATACCGAAAATGAATTATCGTGAAATATCTGCCATTGCCATTATATCAATATTGGATATCCTAACTGCCTATAAGAATAGAATTGCTGTTATTGACTACTGGTCTCAATTTTATTGTTTGTCATCAGCATATAAAACGCAAGCTTTGGCGCATGCTTTTGACATCGAATTGTATAGTTGGATGTTGATATTTATGGTTTAATAGATTCAGAAGATGTAGATACATTTGTGTCTGGTAGCTACGGAATTAAGAAGGATAAGAATTATCGAATTATAAACTGTTTCCATGAATAGATGGTCGTTTCAAAATATGTTTTAATCTTTAATTCAATGCAACTGCTGATTTGGATATCACTAAGACACAAGAAAAGGAAAGTTCATGTTCTTTTATTTATTATCCATATACACACGGTAAGAGGTCATGTCCGTTAGATATAAATGGTTAAAAACCAAGCTAATTCTCTTATATGTATATTTTAGATGTATACTTAACTACATTTTATCTTAGCTAAGATATGAAGAACTAAATCAAAGTTCAAATATACTTACGTGAGAGCATACAGAAATTGCTATTTTTGACTACTGATCCTAATTTCATAAACAAATCATGTGCAAACTTTGGCGTATGCTTTTGATATCGAATTGGATAATTGGATGATGTTATTTATGTTTTGAAGTGGCTGCATATGCATTTGTGTCTAGTAGCAAAGGAATTTTGATGGATAACATATGACATAGAATTATTAACCTAGTCTATGATTAAACAATCGTTTCGGTAACTTTAAATTTTTAATTCAAAGTAACTGACTGTTTTGGATTTTATCAAGACACGAGATTAATAACGTCATTTTATTGATTTATGTAAGAGGTCATATGTCCGTTTAAATTTTCCAGTGGAAAGCATCGAACCCGGTTTTTGAGGGTCGTGGGTTCGATCCTCCCCCACGGCTATTTTTGGTGTCGTGAGTAAGACTAGTTCTACCCAGATAGACGTCGAGTGTGATTTGTTAAAGTCTGTTGCACTTTCGAAGAAAAATAAATCAGTTTAAACAAAATATGCTTACGTAATAGCATGCAACAATGGAATTAAAAGTGAATGTTTGCTGTGGATATTGTATGACTAATTTAAATTTCACATTTAAAAGTTCATGACAGCGGTTGACTTGTAAAAATGTTTATTTGCTCTAAATAGCAAATATTGAGTGTAGAATTATACTGTATATATGTGCTTATATATAAGTAAATGTTATGAGGATATGTTATATGTTATTTTTCATCAAATAAATCAGCTTAAGACACAAAATATATTACTTATAGTCATTAGTTAAAATCAACACAGATACAATACGTACGTTACACCATAACAAGAGGCCTGTGAAACTCATTTGTCATTGTGGGCGTTAGAGCATTACGTTAAATTCTGCTACCGTGCATAAATACACTGTGATTGATTAAGTATGAAGAAATTGATGCAAGTTGTGCATGCTGTGTGGCATTGACGTCGGTAAATATGCCAATGTGTAGCATATGTTGTATATTTTATACATAAAGTGATACAGACAGAGGCAAAAGTTGTTTTTTTTTAAATGAAATTAGGTTTAAAAAAATTTGTGGAAAAGACAATATATGTAATAGACGATAGAATATAATGGTTTTATACTGATGGTCAGTAAGTTATGTTCAAATTATTGTGTTAGTAATAAGTTACGTTTAATAATAAGTTATGTTTAATGATAAATTATGTTCAATTATAAGTTTTTGTTTAGTTATAAGTTATGTTCAATGGAAATACAATGAAATACTTCCAGATGGAAAACATAACATGTTTGCATGGATATCCGTATATTTAAATCGATATATTTAATACGTGATATATGTAGGGTTTGTACAGCTTTTAATTAAAACATATAGTTCTACCCCAGTCTCCGATATAAACCTCTTATAGAAATACATTAACGTGTATATTATTTCATAACTTGCAAGTATTAGATGACACGAGCAGAATATTCAGAATATTCCATACATTGTGCTCTATTTCCACTGTTTTGCTCGGCAAATAGATAAATAGAACTATTGTTTTATGCATTGGCGGGCGTTTATTACAGCTTTTATTATAAACAAGACATAACGATCACGAGACGAATGCTGTCCTAATGTGATCACAGCTGGAATGTCGTTTGCTATGATACAAATTATATCCACAATAACATTCTTTTGACAGCACACACGTTTTTTTGATTTCATCGCTTATTGTTTATGTTCCTTTCAGTCAGTTTGTAAAAACATAACAGTTCAGTGTAATCCAGGAAACTCTAGACAGCTCTTTAAATGTTTATTTGCAGTTTCCTGTCCAAAATATTTGATGGGAATAGGTACGTTAGCATTTCTTTTTGCCGGAATTTGATTTTTTCATAGTAACTGTTATCAAATATTATCAGAAAGCATTCCTAACCATTTATTTTGCAATAAACCTGGTTGCTTCCCGGTAAATATATATGACACATAGGAAGGACCCCTATCAATGGGTGTTTCCATGTCATGATTTTTGTCATTTATTATTTATTTATTATTGTGGTTAACGTATCAACCCCTTTTTGGTTCTAGTGGAAATAATGAGTGATGGCAAGAATGTGATAGTATTGGTTCATACGTGTCTTAATAAACTTTGTTCAATATGCATTAATGGCCTCGATTCAGTATGTGCATTCATTTTTTGGTGTGTTCGTTTTTCAATTCGTATGTTAATTTATATTTTTTACAATCTCCATTCCTTTGCCGCAATATAAACTTTATTTGTTGGTACGCCAGAAAAAAAATCAATTCATATTCAATAGAACAGTTTGAGTGTCTGTATTTTGGTATGAGCAAGGTAATCAAATATTTTTCAGAATGTTTCTTTATCCCGGAATGTCTGCAAAAGCAATTTTCAGCTCTTAGATGCAAAATATCTACTACTGGTCTTGCACAAGCTGATGAAACCTAAATATCGGAACGTGCTTTCAATAATGGATCAGTTTTTAGTTATGAATTTGAGCACCAGTTGATGGGTGTAATGCAAATGCGAACTGCATTTGTCTGATAATTACTTAGAAGCAATGGAAATTGTTATGCTCTATGAATTTGATTTTGATATCGAAACATTAATGGAGAATTTTTCATCAAAATATTGTTTATCATTTAACTTTAACAAAAAACAAAAGATGTTAGAATAGCAAATATAGCTTTATTTTGAATATTTATAATATAGAATCAATTAATGCATGAATGAATGAAGTATAAAATAGTATACTGACTCACTCTCCATGTACGAAGACAACAAATGAACATAGAGCTTGAAAGAAAAAATCATCAACAAATTAATAAGTAGATTGATGATCTGAACTGCAGAATTCAACAACGTTTTCCTAATACTCTTACTACATGTATGAACTTCAGTGGTTTTGTTTTTACCATAACATTTTTGGCACCCTGGAGCATGACAATCATATGCAAAATGTCTTCAATGATCCTAGCATTATCCGGAACCACACGGATTTGTTATAAATGAAAGTTGTTGTTTTATTCAGAAAATATTCGCTGAAGCTCTGTATCAGAATAAAGTAAGACGAAACACAGGTCTCAAACAAGTATCTCAATATATTACAAACATTATAAATCAAACACAAATAAAATAGTACAACATATGCACACATTTATTGATTTTTCAATAGAACTTTTCACAAATGACTCTGTAATCAGCATTCAATTTGGCAGACATAGATATTGTAATAACTAAATAGATATGGGTATTTCAACGTCACGAACTACATAAACAGAAGTCTCTGTTTTATAAGATTTACCTGTAACGTATGCATGGATCTCTGTTATAGGGTTTTCCTATAACGTATAGAAGTATTAACATGGATTTTAGCTCAACAGTTTTAAGTTGTACATGAAGTTAAACGTCTGCAAAATAAATGCACACAAACAAGAAGTTTTTATCTAGTAAGTTTTCTCTTTACAGTATACTCGTAGATTTACAATATATATAAAGATAGTAAAAATATACATCCAGTTAACTTCAGTCTATGATAATTGTAATCGTTATTTTAGATTAAACTTAAGTATAAGGTTTTAATGAGCCGGTGTTTAAAGGGACAAGGTTGATTTCATCTCTTATATATATATATATATATATATATAATGTGTATATTACTGATGCCTAATAAATATATAATGTTTATATTACTTATGCCTAATAATTTAATAAAATACAAGACACCAACATGATCTTTATAGCTTTCAAGTGCTCTGTAAATATTTGCTAAAATACGGATGCTGTATTCTCTTTGCAACCTGTGTTCACATCTCTTTTAAACAAGCTTTGTGTAGGAATTGACTTACTGTAGCACATAGGAATGTTGATATATTGTAAAAACTGAGTGTGATCAGATCAGATAAAATAAGGCATATTATCGTCACCCGAAATATAGAGTATATTTAACAGTGAATGTACAGCAAACAAACGCTAATCATTAGTAGGAAAGCTGTTTTGATAGTGTCAGTCTGAGATTAGTTAAACTGTTGTAGGAAAATACTGCACGTGAATTAAACGATGCATTACAATGTTAGTTAGTCGCATGTTGAACAGGGTAACCCTCGTGTGTCAGTGGTATAATTGACGTCACACCAAGGTTGGGATTCACACATTAATTTCCCACAGGCTGTTGTACAAAGTCTACAACTCCTTGATAAAAAGTAGACACAGATTTGACAATAGTTTATTGGTATATTCAAGAAATAATCAAATGCTATAGTTTAAAATAACGAAAAATTGGGAATCAAACTAGATGTTGACTTCTAACTCATCTATTTAGAAATAAAGATTCTCAGAGATCATTTGCCAAAATTTCATAGGGGTTAAAATATATGATAGTATTTTGCTAAACATTAACAAAACATTGAATTAAGTATAATGGATTGACGCTGTGATAATTTGAACAGTTACTTTACGATAACGATTTCCTATTTCTGACGATGTTCAAGAGTAAATGTTATTTCGATGTCTTGGGGGAAGTGGGAAATCAAAGAATCTGAAATGAGTCGTATATTTCGCTTCTCTTTTTTTAAATCTCTTGAGGCCCATAAAAAGCAATAAGTACGTTAAACCTTAATAAAAATATCGGAAAGGTTACGTGATTTTTCTGTCTTTTAAGGACAATACAATAAGACGATCGTGATTTGTTCTTAAACAACGAATAAACGCGGAATTGTTTCAACAGGCGTGTTAAAATACTCCACAAACCGTAGGAAAACAACGAATCATGTGTGTTGATCCATTCTTATATTTCTCATACATAAAAAACTGGCGGCGATTGTAACGGTTGTTGTGTATGAAACGTATTAATATTGAAATATTTAGCCCTGTTAGAGTCAACATTGATTTCATATGTTAAAGCAGTCCAACTCTCTTGTTTATTATTGAGTGATTGACGCATGTCGTGTTATTTGCAGGTTGCTTATAAATAATGGACAAATATTGTTCGTTTGGCTTTCTCAGCACATTTATCACTCTTTTCTTTGTACTGTTTCTATCTAAACAGACATCGTGTGTTATTTATGTAAACGTAAATCAGTGTACATTAGTAAGTATATAATTCTAATAACTTTAACATCGCAATACAACCTGTGACTTCAATCAAATGATATCAATATTTATTGTGAGTATTTCAAAAAAGCTTTCATACGTAAATGTTCAATCAAATTGATAAGATACATGAAAAATAATTTCTTAAGTTTATTGTTTCAACGATGTTTTTGTTCAAATTAGAAAAAAATGTTATTCCAACATATAACGACATGTTTTATACAAAAACAAAAAGTGTAATAGTTTCACACATATGGTTTACATGTCTTGTTATTTTGTTATAAAACCACCGAAATGCTATACCGAAAATGAATTATCGTGAAATATCTGCCATTGCCATTATATCAATATTGGAAATTCTAACTGCCTATAAGAATAGGATTGCTGTTATTGACTACTGGTCTTAATTTTATTATTTGTCATCAGCAAATAAAACGCAAGCTTTGGCGCATGCTTTTGACATCGAATCGTATAATTGGATGTTGATATTTATGTTTTAATAGATTCAGAAGATGAAGATACATTTGTGTCTGGTAGCTACGGAATTAAAATGGATAATATAAATAAGTGAGTGAGTGAGTGAGTGAGTAAAGTTTATTCACGTACATACAGGCCTCCGACCCATCATGCAACTTTACAATAAGAACATACACAAGAATGACCAACAAAATAAATGTAAGTACATGTATAATAGTGTTCATGAAAAATGTTTTACATATCATTATACCAGCTAAAGTATAACCTCACAACTATATTAAACTATTTCGTTTTTCGAAAGCCCTATACCGGAACCTTGCAATTTTGCATATGACAGTTTTATCATCACTGGACATTAACCTATAAAAAGTGTTTGTGTCTCTTAAATAGTTTTCACCAAAAACATACTTTCTTAAATGTTCATACACTGTACATTCATTGAAAAAATGAAATTCAGATTCAGTTACTAAAATATTTCTCTGAGAACATATTGGATAAAATCTAAAATTTCTATCTTACCCATTATGACGACCTTTTTCAAGCATAACGTTTGTCTTAAAGGAAATGATCAGTCCAAAGATAAATATTTTTCAGGATTTAACAATAATTTAAAGTTTCTATATGTATTGGCTTTACTTGTACCATTAAAGGATTCAAACCACTTCTGCAAGTAACAGTCGCGTAGCCTTTGTTTAAACAATATAATGAACGCACTTGCATTACCAACCCTTTGAGCAAACCAAGCATATCTAAAGCTTAGTGAACATAATAAATATTGTATATGACTAACCCACGTTCTGCGTTCTGCGGCGTCATCAAGCCGTTTCAGCATGATATAACATTGATATGGATATCTCTTCCGAACCACATGTAATATTTTGAGCCATTATTTAATACACTGTGGCATATATGTTGTGCAAAGTGATAGACGGCCACATTCGCCATAAACAAAACAACTAGCTGTTTGTTGATGTAAAGAACAGTATTGTCTGCAAAATTTTAAATGAACTTTCTCCAGCTTATCAATAAACTGACACCCCCATATTTCTGCACCCTAGCATAAAATGGGCTTGACTATGCTATCAAATAATTATATCCTTCTGGCTAATGTGTGATATGGATGTTTGATTTATAAACAGATTCTATGAATGAACGGTCGTTTCAAAAGATGTTTTATCGTAAACTTCAAATTTTTAATTTAAAATAACTGACACAAGAAAAAATCATTTTATTAATTAGTCATATACATAAGGTAATAGGTCATATGTCCGTTAGAAAAAAATAGTTAAAAATAAAAGCTATTTCTACTATATGTATCTTACATAATATTATTATTTACATTCTTAACTACATTTGATCTAGTATAAGATATGCAATAATATACTAGTACCACAGTTTAAATATGCTTAAGTAAAACCGTACAGTAATGCTTCGATTTACACGTTAGAACGAAATGAAATTATGTGCGAATATTTTAAATGGATAATTGTCCTTTACTTGAGTTACACATTTAAAAAGTTCACTTGTAGACATGTTAATCTTGCCTGATGAACGAATATTTAGTTTAGAATTATGCTATACAAAGAGAATGTGCTTATATACAAATGTCATTAGGATTTGTTATATGTTATTTTACTCTTGAAATTATGTGAATTATTATAAATATTTATTTATATATAATCTGAAAAAATACATTTGAAGATTGTGGGAATAAAAAATTATATTGTTATGAAATGAACGTGGATATAATTATTACCATTGCCATCAAACGTGTATATATGATATCTCCATTAAAAAAACAAGTTAATGTACCTTGTTTAAGCGCAAAATAACTAACCTTCTGTTTACCGCCAATACGATCGCCAGCATCGTGGTTAACCGTCAGATAGCACCAACCGTAATAAAGATTGATTATAGCAGTTGAATTTGAAATAATCATAAATTATCAAAATAATAAATATTTCAACTGTTGTAGACTCGTTAGACGAAATGCAAACTGTATTATCAAAATGAACTCTCCCAATTAGCGTTAGCTATAAATTACTGCATAATATTCTGAATTCTCCTCGCAGAGTACTTTTTTTCTTCTTATTTTAGAAACAATAGATGTATGAACAGAAAAGTGTCATGTACTATTCGACGTTTTAAGAATGTCATAGCAATATATAACTCTCATTAATTCAGTGCCTGTTTAAAGTAGTGGAAGCGAGGACATTTTCCGCCTACCTGGAAGCTTATAAAGTACCATAATCTAAATTCAATGCATGAGTGTAAAAGTATTTCAGTTCAGTGAGATGTTTTTCAATTGACTTGAATGACTTTTAACTTTTATCGAAAGATGTTTAACCTTTTCCAGTAGATTTAACATCTTTTTATAGATACAAAATGTCATTTTCATCTTATAAATAAATTCATGACGCAAATTATTAATTATAAGCAATAGTTAAATTGTACACAATACAAATCACATACGTTACACCATAACAAGAGGCATTAGTCATTGTGGGTGTGAGAGCGTTACTTTAAATTCTGCTGACGTGTGCACTGTGATTGATTAAGTATGAAGAAATTGATGCAGTTTGTTCGTTTTATGTGGCATCAACGACGATAAATATGACAAAGTATTGAATTTGTTGTATATTCTATTTATAATGCAATACAGCCAGAGGCAAAAGTATTTTTTTGTAATTGAAATTTGATTGAAAAAGATTTGTAGAAAAAGAAATTACATGTAAAAGGTGATTACATTTGTATTGGCTTAGTGATGATGTGCAGTTAGAGATGTTAAATGAAAGTATAATATAACAGAGAAACTATGGCATGGCATATATATGTATGTATGTTTGCGTGAATATACGTTAATTGAAATTGATATACTTTATACGTGGTGTATGTGTGCTTTGTACACCAATAAATTAAAAAATCACGTAGTTTTATCCAACTTACCGATATAAACATCTTATATAAAAAACACTTATGTAACACTTACTAGCATGTAACAGTCGCCACGAATAGTATATTCAGAAAACCCCATACATTGTGCTCTATTTCAACTGTTTTTACTCGGCATGGCAATATATAAAATATCTCGACTAACTATTGTTTTATGCATTGGCAAGCGTTAATTACAGCTTTTGCATTAAACAAGACGAATACTGTTCTAATTTGATCACAGCTGGAATTGAATATAATTCGTTTGCTATGATACAAATTGCATTCACAAAAAAATTATGGTTTGACTACACACACGTTCTTGTGATTTCATCGCTTATTGTTTACGTTACTTTCAGTCATTTTTTTTGAAAAGATACAACTAATCGTAATCCAGGAAATTCTAGGCAGTTCTTAAAAAGTGTTCCTTTGCTGTTCTCTGATCGAGATAATTTTATGTGAATATATAGGTTATAGTAGTAATGTTGATCAGAAAGCATATACTATCACTGCCGATCGATAAAGGTTAGGAATCATTCAAATGTCCATTTTGTCATTTCTGTCATGTTAATTATCGTCAAATTATCAACCCCTATTATCAACCCGTATTTGGTTCCAGGGTGCTAAATGAGTAATGTGATAACTGTGGCTTATTCATGACGTAAGAGGCGACATAATCAGTATTGGATATAAATGTTGAAACGCTACAGTTTGCCAGGTAGCAAGGTTCTAGGTTCATTTTGCATATCCATTTGTTGTGTTCTATTATGTAATTTGTAAGCCAATTAAATGTTTTAACCAGTGATAGTGAACCTGCAATCTTGCTTTCGGTTGGCGTCACGTAACCTTTACCTGTTTGCCCGCCAGACAATGTTCATTCATATTCAATAAAAACAGTTTGAAATGATGTTGATGAGCACGGCAAACAAACATTTTTAAGGATAAGCCTAATGACGCCTGGAATGTCTGCAAATGCAATTCTCAGTTCGGAATATGCATTTCACCTCTTAGATGGATCGTATCGACTAGTGGTCTTGCACATGCTGATAAAACGGAAACGTTACTGCATGCTTTCAATATTGAATAAGATGATATTGATGCATTTGAGTACCTGTAGATTGATGCATATGAGAACGATATGTGTCTTATTGTTACTTAGAAGCAATGGAAATTACCATGCTTTGTGAATTTGATACCGAAACATTTGAGAGAATTATCGGTAAATTGTTTTTCATTAACCTGTAACAAATGAAAAGGATTTACGAATAGAAAATATAGCTCTATTTTGAATAATTATAATATAAAATGAATGTATTAATGAACTGGGGTTTTACAGAAATAAGTAGACTTACTCGCCGCATACGAAGACAACAACAAGTAAGTATACAGTTTGAAAGAAAATCATATCAGCACATAATCTGGTACATGCAGAACCTAAGAATTTCAACAACTTTCTAATATTCACATGGTATTATTCTTGGCATCACTTATTCGACACCCTGAAATTCTAGTAGGTTTGCTAAATTAACCACGATTATGAACATGGTAACAAATGATAAAATGAACAAACATATACAAACGTCTTGAATGAACCTATCATTATCCGGAACCACACAGGTTTATAATAAAATAGAAATGTTTTTTTTTTATTTATTTTAAAATATATTATGATACTCATTGAAATGTTGTGTCAGAATAAAGTAAAACGAAACACACGTCCATGTCTATACAAATGACTAACATGTGGTTGACTGCTACATTTAGGTGATTTTTTCAATTATGCAGTCGGCATAATATAACGATTTTGTCTCAAGGGACATTTTGCGATCGTTGTTGTGCGTCGTCCGTCATGCGTCCGTAAACAATCTCAGTCAAATGTTGTATGCAGCTTTGGTCCATAAGGGTGAATCAAAACTCTGAATTATATGGTCCAACATCCCTGGGACCTTGGGGGCGGGGCCAAAACTTTTAAATTCAAAGTAAACTTTGAAAATCTTCTTCTCAATATATGAAGCACTTGGAAACAAATGGTGAGCATGAATATTGGACGTATAATGGGTCTTTTATAAAAAAAAAAAAGTGAATTGTTTGTTCCTAGGTCTCACGGTTTGGCCCTGGGGTGGGTCATACTTTACTAAATCTCTATAAGAGAAATCGACATAAAACCTTATTTCTTTAAATAGACTTATGTGAATGTTGTTTTCAATGAATCAATTCAGTTATCCCGCCAGAATTGTTTTCCTTAGATAATACATCTTTGTTGTTTATCCGAATAAATAAACAATTGTTTAAGGTCTAGGTTATATAAACAAAGTGTACATTATAAATCAAATGCAAATATAATATTGCAACATCTGCACACAGACATTAATGGATTTTTCAATATAATTTTTCACAAATGATTCTGCAGCCAGAATTATTAGACGGAGATATTGTATTATCTTAATAAATATGAGCATTTTAATGTCACGAACTGCACACACAAAAGTCTCTGTTTTCAGTTTTATCAATAACGTATGGATGCATGGATATTTAGGAAAAGCAGTTTGCATGTTATATATAAAGTTTAACGTCAGCAAAATAAAAACTCACAAACAAAAAGTTTTACTCTTATCAATTTTATCTAAAGAGTGAACTTAAATTTACAATGTATAGAAACGTGGCAAAAATGCATCGAGTTAAATTTTATGGTAGCCAAAGACGGGGACAAGCTATTGTTATTTTAGATTCAGATTAAGTTTAAGGTTTGAAAAAGCCGATGCTTTAAACTCACAAAATACATTTTGTTTCCACACAGTATATTTAAAAATATTGCATTTAAGAAACCGCACGTAACGATATATTCTTCATATTTTCGTGTTTTAGACATGTTTTCTTTCCTTGATACCAATTACGTAATGAAAAAAGCTCTCTGTAAATCTTAAATACTGATGCTGTATTCTCCTTTTTTCAACCTGTATTTAACATGTGTTCGCATCTATTTTAAATAAGATTTGTGTTGGTTTGCGAGGAGATATTTGACTTCCTTTAGCAGATAGGAATGTTGATATTTTGTGTGCTGGAATGATAAGGTGAAATAAGGCATATCGTCGTCACGGAAAATATAGCGTATATTTAATAGCAGTACACGCTAGTCCCTAGTAAATGTGTTTCCATTGTGTCATTTCGAGATTGGTAAATCTGTAGAACGGACCCAGCTTTCTCAATTGGGTCCGTAAAGTATTTACATTGAGAAAGCCACATTTGAGCATGTTGATTGGTCAGTTGCTCCAGGGAAAATCTGAACAATAAGCGTTCAATTGCTATGAATTGTGGGATAGGCATGGAATTCCCTGTTTTGCAATTTGAGTTAAAAGACCCGGACGATATCAGGTTCTGGAATAGACTAGAGATTTGCTGAATAAACTGCTGTAAGAAGAAACTGTAAGTGAGTCTAACGATGTATTTTAAATGTTAGCTAGTTACTCGAATGTTGAATAGGCATTAACCTGACGTGAGAGCGACTATTGCTCCGGCGACTGGCCACGTGGCGTTTTTTGTTCAAGTAAATACAATGAAATACGATGTAGTGTTTACTTAGATACGTCTCAATTGTCTTAGGAATATGGAAGCGTAGCACCCAATATCGATCGTTGATTGGATTATCGACTTGTTTGATTGACAGCCCGCGCAAGGTCACTTTCGGAAATGGGCGTGGCTTGCAGTGTGCAATCTATGTATATAAAGGCCCGTTACATGAAAAAAAAGTGATAACATTTTAATATTTTGCGTGCTCCAATTATAAATAATAGTTTTAATTATAAAATTTGACAGTTTTGTGTTCCAAAGGATTTTGATTAAACGGAGATTCTTTTTTAAATGACATGGAATACTATAACGTTACATCTCCCCCAGGAATGGATTTAATTGGAATTGAAATATACCGTCTAATATGTCTGCAAAAGCCATTAAATCTGTATTTTTATTTATTCTATACTTTAGATATAGAATATTGACTAGACCTACAACATTTGCGTGGTGCATTAGGCAATAACACTGAAACGTTTGCCAGACATTCTAAACTGAAATTTTTATATATAATTGTTGAAAATTCATAAAATGGTCGTATTTCTTTATGTTTAAGAGAACATTGTAATATTTTCATAAGTTCTGTAAAATTTGGTTGACATTGGCTGGATGAAGGTATGATGCGTTGTGATACATTGCAACAATTGGGCAGCATTGTCAAAAAGTGAGGGATGTCATTAAACCATTGAAATTGTGAAAAAGCAATCTGGTCCACCACATGTTGTTCCTGCATATTTGGATAAACAAACGACTATCTGTAGAAACAAGACACTTGACAATGTGTTCAGTGTTCAAGAAGTGCATTTCTTTATAATATTTTGAGTAGAACAGTATAAAATTAATTGGTGTATGAGACGTATAGCATGTTTCTGAAACTCTGATAAGTAATCGTTTTTTTTTTCATAGACTTTCCCATGTTCAACAAAACAGCCTTAACGCGTTGCAGCCATTCATCTTTCGTAGTTTAATATCATTAAGTTAGTTAATGATTGATGTTTATTTAACGTGCTATGATATAGGCAGCAAACATTTGACAACATGTTTTGACTATAAAAATACACTGCTGTGATCTCATCGGTCGTTGCTTATATTTTCTTTCAATTTGTTTGTTTTTAAAAACACAGCAGAGTAATTAAGATAGCGATTATAGCTGCGGGAAATGTCTGCAAATGCAATTATATGTGTCCAAGATATATCTCTGTTTTGCGTCTGAGATTAATTTATTGACTGCTTCTCGTAAAATGTGCGCACCGTGCGCAGTGTGCATAAGCTTATAAAACAGAAACATTGATTCAAGCTTGCAGTACTGGTTTGGATGTGTTTGTTACTATTTTGTGTGGTAATACTCTGGATGTACAACAAATCAAACGTGCTTGATTCCTGTATATCGTTAAGTTGCTATTGCTCTCTGAATTGTTTTCTGAATAAAGAAGAGATTTTTAGACAAAACTTCAGTAAAGTATGATTTCGATCTCCGTTCATGAAATTGTTTTTTAATGACTTTTTATAAAGCAATAACAATAAATTAACATCACATAGTATTCATTCTTATGTTGGAAGTGCTGTTTGTTTAACCTTAAGTATAAGGGAAGAAAGATAACTGTGCCAGATCAGAAAGCAATTATTTTGAAAGCAAATGGTATAAAAGTTGATGTTTTAATTACTGTAATGTCTTCAGTTGACAGTTTGCATTGTTTCATACAGTTAACGTAAGTGCATATGTAAATGTTGTCATTTTTTCGAGATTTTGAGTCTCTTTCAAAGCGACTCGAAATACAAAATGCTTAAGCCATAGGAGGGATGGGGTTGGGGTGGAGTGAATAGCATTGCATTTATTTTTTTCATAAACAGTCTTTCTTATTCTTTGAGAAGTCAAAGAAATCATAGTATAGTGTCATTTTTTCTGATCCTTTGGGATCGTAATAGGAAATCCAATTATGCCGTTTGTAGTCAATATTTCCTCTCATGAACAGAGTCAATAAAACTGAATCTTTAACTTCTTGGTGGCGTGTTGTGTATTCAAAGGCTCCATTTGTCCATCCAGAACCTGATGTTTTCTGAATCAGATTTATCAACCACCACTGAAAAAGCAGGAAAGTATATGCCTGTCCCTCTATTCATAACATTTGAACGCTTATTAAACTGTGACGTCATTCAAACTTTCAGTTGAAGCAAATGACCAATTAACGTGCTCAAGTGTGCCTTTTCAAACATCGCTATTTAACGGATCCAATGGGGAGCTGCATAATAATCACCCCATTAGTGCAATAAGATACCAAGTGTTTATTAAAACAATTAGGCGGTTTGAAGTTGGTCTATCTCTGAGCCTAATGTCACCCGAATATGAATGGTTAAACCCCAAATAAGTTAGGTAAATCGGGGTAACAGTCAAGATTACTGCTACTAACATAGAGAGAAAAGTTTTTGCTTTATAACTTTGAGATAATTGTTATGCTGAAATTTCTTGTATGAGTTTGGAACATTGAAAGAAAGCTTGGAATTGGTTTAATGTAAATATGGCAGCTGCTATATAACTTTAGTTTCTTTACATATAACTTAATGATATTTTGTGAAATTAAATGAATTCAATGTAAGAGAAAACATAATTTATTAAGTTAAATATTATAAGACCTTAAGAAACGAAGCTTGGCAGCAATGTATATGATAACGAAATGTGTGTCTTGAACTGGTTTATTTGGGCCAATGGAACGCTACTTCCCCTATTGGGCCTCTTGCTTATAAAACAATGTCACCGTCGTTTTGAAACAAAATGTGAAAAACAATATCTAAAAATATAAATTAATATTTTATTGGGTTTATTTCTATTGTACAGATAGAATTAATGCAATCAAATTACATATTACAAATTTTGTCATAGATTTATGTGACATACAATACCTTTTAATAAATCACTTTTAAGGGTTATGTCTGCATACAATTAACAAGAATAATATCAAGTAAGATTTTATGCCACTATGTTATATTATCTGGAGCATATCTTGTATACTGTAATGACAAGAATAACCAAATTTGGTTTTCAGATTCATACAGGGAATGTGTTGTGTCACATATCAAAACTTAGGCAATGTCAACTATATACTGTCCTCTGACTGACAGAAAAGAACATCCTAATGCGGAGCATATATCATATACCGTGAGGATGTCCATATTCAGTTTATAGGTACATATAGGGAAGTGGGTGTAACATCAAAAGTAGGTCGCTGTGATATAAGTTATATATCTGACAAACTGTAGGTCTAGGTTTACTAAATTTGGTTTATTGGTATTTCTAGGGAAACATGTGTGTCACATACCAAATATAGGTTACTGTGACCTACATCTTTATCTCTTACCTACAAACTAGTAAAACCTATAAAGGACATTTTCCTTTTAGTGTTGGGCCTAGGATGACCGAATTTGGTTCATTAGTATATTCAAGGAAGGGATGGATGTGTCGCATACTGAAACTAGATCACTAAAACCTACAGCTTGACCTCTGACCTACATACCAATTAAACCTTTCATACATACCAGTAAAACAGAGAGTAAGAGAATGTATCCTTAAGTTTAGGGCCCATGATTACCATGTTTGGTTTATTGGTACGAAAAGGCGGTGTGTCGAGGCCTATACTTGGGAGTGTCAATTCTGGTTGATGTTTTTTTAGGGAAGGCAGTGTGTCATATACCAAATGTAGGTCACTGTGAACTACAATTTGAACTGACATATATATCAGTAAATCTTTGTCCGAAGCATGTCTAAATTACTATAGGGTCTAGCTTTTAGTGTTATACAGTTAACAATCGTTCAATCAAATTATGTAATTAACGCATGCATGACGTGTGATGCAACCCAGGCAATTTGGTTTGAAATGACAAACATATTTGTACACCTACCTTTTCAAATAGCAACATTTGCGTTCTAACAAAAATGTCATCTGTTATTTCAGTACACAAATGAAATAAATATATTGACGATATACAAGACAGCTGATGTTGTTATTGGTTTACGGTACCTTCTATGGTTTAAGTGTAGTTGAATATCTGCATATTTCTTCTTGTTAAGTCAAACATTTAAATATTGTTACCACCAGTAAGATCTTCATAATACGTAGTATTTAACTAGGAGTTACACTTTTAACTATCTCTGTCCCAACTGATGTTGCATGAAGCATCTGTGTACCTAACTCATCTAGCTGTAGTGTCATTGGTGGATCAAAGTTACATACACATACATTACCCTGTCCGTCCACACATACTCCACGAGCACGATTTATTTAAAATGTTGACAGTACTTTACCGTCAGTGGTCAGTGTCACTAGTCCTTTGTCAAAATCTGCCTCATAGATCTTACTGCCATCAATGATGACAGCAATTTGCTGGGTACAACAAAAAATCTTCACACTATTATCTTTGTATAAAGTACGCAAACATGTACCTGAAGTGTAATCTCTTGCAGCTTCCCAATGTGTTTTTCATTTGGAACAGACTTGCTCTTCTGTTGACCCCATTTTGTCACCTGACGCTGTTCCAGAACTGTATGATTTTTCAAGGCAGAAAACGCTTTGTGTAAATTCAGACATTTCACACAATACACATATTCACAATCAACACAATAATTTGTTGCTTCGACAATTATACATAATGAACAGACATAATCAAACATTTCCTCTGATCGTTCTTATACTGTTCTGGATAAACTAATTCCAGTAGCCATTTTGTTTTAACTGTCTATCACACTTACATATAAAGATTTGTTCCGGCTTTAAACAGGTTCGTAAAATAAGTTTTTATCACATGGTAACCTCATAAATTGTCATCTTTCATTCATATCTCGGAAACAAGATAACATATTGAGCTAGAGTCAAAACCATAACGTTTGAGCACCTCCGTGATCAAAGTCTTATATTTTATCTCGGTAGACACTCTGGACTTTTTTGTGATAGATTGTGTTATACTCGCTTATGATTGGAATGTTTTAAAAATTAATTAGTTAGGGTTCATGAATAAAAACGAAGCTGAATATGGTCAAATGTCACAACGGCCCTGGTAAAATCGGACACTAACCGGTACTGTCTGACACCTATTGGGTATATTCGGACAGCAGTAACAGTTTGATGTTTTACTTATTTTTAGATAGACAATTCGTAGAATGGGAGGGCTAATTATTATACGCGCCCTGGCGTTGTTATCGGCGTTTGTTTCTGAAGTTAAAATGCTGTTTTATCAGGTTATACATCTACACTACCACTCATTGGATATAAATCAAAACTAACACGTGGGTTCAGGATCATCAATGATACACACAGAATCATAACGCTGTGTTGTATTTTGGCAGAATTATGGCCTTTTTTGGTCTTAGAAAATATGGTTAAAGTTTTTGAGCAGTTTAAAGAATTTGAGGTACATGTTTCATCAACCTATAATGTGATATAAATGAAACTCCAAATTTGTGTTCAGCATCATCTAGGTAACTTATTGAGATAAGAACCACAACTCTTGACTACTTAGAGAATTATTACCATTTAAAAAAGGTTAGACTTTTTGGCAGGTTAAAGTTTTCAACAACCTATCATTGACATGAATAAACATTTCAAATGGTTGTTCAGCATTATCTAAGAAATTTAGACAAGAACCATAACTCTTGATTGTATTTTAGCATAATGTTTGTCCTGTTAGACTTAAAAGTTTTGTAAGAGATATTTTAGCAGGTTTAAGATTGTTTTAGATGTTTTACAAATACGGTCAGTTTGTGATCCTCTTTCAGATTTGTTTAAAACCATGACAAGGGCAAATTGGCCCACCCTAAGGGGTCAAAATTTTACATTGTTTTATATAGTGAACTTTAAAATCTTTTTCTTCCAAAGTTGAAGGCTTGGAGCTTAGATACAATTTTTCACTTCTTTTAAAAAACGTTTTTTTTTTTTAATTCATTTTTTTCTGACGGCTAACAGTACCCTTTAAACTTTTTCATTTGTCATTTGATTTTTAAATAGTATTAAAAACATTCTAGGAAAGCTAAAGTTATTGTAAATCGAATATGAATTATAGAAGCCCCATCCTTTCAAAATACGTACTGAAATAAATAATTTGGCATTAGATTTTGCGATTTGAAAAACCTGACGGTAGCCCATAATATATTAATACTTTTATTTACATAAAAAGTATGCTGAATTTCAGAAGTTTTATGTTATATCTGATAATTTAAAGACGGGATACTGAAATCTGACTTCATGGAATTTTCTGTCATGGAGTAGAATTTGAAAATTCAATGGTGAATTTTGAAAAAAGTCTTACCTACTTCTCCACGAAGTCATCAGCAGTCCAAGGTTTTCAGTGCTTATAGCGCTTTGATTTGTCTTTGTTGATATTATATGTAAATGATTAGATGTTGTATTACTTCTGTATTTTTTCCCCAGCTTAAGACAACGCTATTTATAATATAACGTTCCATATTACATAGAAACGCATATGCCACAAATGCTTTTGTATCAAATGAAGACTTATGAGCAGCACACTTCTAAAATCGTTTTAGGTATTTCAAAGAACGATGTACATATGTTAACCTAGTGATAAAGTGGTAAATTTTGTGAGAGGGCTTTATTTTTTCAATTTTACCATGGTTACCAATAGTCAAAATTACAAAATTTGCCGTTTCCGGTGCTCAACTCAAAAACCGTTCAAGGCAACTTCACGAAACTTTGTACACATGTTAGCTCAACCGGTAGCGCGTCTGAGTATCAATCCTTTGACTGTGAATTCGAATCCGCGCCCAGGCGGCCGGCCACAGTTTGCATGATGATTGATATACGAAACTGCATCTGATGTAATTCGTCTCTTACCGCTGATTGAAGTGGGAAAGTTATCAGTTACTTGCAGAGGTGGGTATGATCGAATACTGGTTAACCTTTCAGGATCCAAGGAAAGAGTGGTTTGTTAGCCCATGATGGCATAAAATGACGCTAAATATTCAAACATTTTATGATGCTTCCCCAAAAGAGAGAAGCATATAGTTGCCGATTCGTTCGTGCGTGTGTGCGTGCGTGCGTGCGTCCGTTCGTCCGTCACTTCTTGTCCCGGCTATTTCTCTACAACCTCTGGTTGGAATTTTATGGAACTTGCTAGAATGCATCACTACTACGTGGAGATGTGCATAATATCATTTTGTTCCGGTTCGATGATTTTTCATGGAGTTATGATCCTTTGATTCTGTCTGTGACCAAATTCTTATCCGGGCTATTTCTCTACAACCCAATGTTGGAATTTTATGAGACTTGCTAGGATGCATCACTTCCAAGTGCAGATGTGCATAATATCTTTGTGTTCCGGTTCGATGATTTTTTTTTGGCCGAGTTATGGCCCTTTGATTATGTCTGTGACCAAATTCTTGTCCGTGCTATTTCTCTACTGCCCAATGTTGGAATTTTATGAAACTTGCTAGGATGCATCATAACTAAGTGCAGATGCGCATACTGTCTTTATGTTTCGGTTCGATGATTTTTCACGGAGAAATGGCCCTTTGATTTTGTCTTTGACCAAATCCTTGTCCGCGCTATTTCTCTACAATCCCATGTTGGAATTTTATTTAACTTACTAGGATGCATCACTATCAAGTGGAGATGCACATATTGTCTTTCTGTTCCGGTTCGATGATTTTCAAGGAGTATGTGACCAAATAATTGTCCGTGCTATTTCTCTACAATCTCAGGTTGGAATTATATGATATTTGCTATGTTTGTGTTCCAGTTCGATGATTTTTCACGGAGTTGTGGCCCTTTCATTCTGTCTGTGACCAAACTCTTCTCCGCTCTATTTCTCTACAACCTCTGGTTTGAAATTTATGAAACTTGCTAGGATGCATGATTACAAAGTGGAGATGTGCAGTTTGTCTTCATGACGCTATTTCACTACAACCTCTGGCTAGGATATGCACATATTGTCATTTTGTTTCGGTCCAGTGATTTGCGAATGAGTTCTGTCAATTGCAGATCCACATATTGTTCCTGCTATGCAGTTTGGTATTTTTTAACCAAATAGCCATCAACACTAAGGGAATAGAGTACAGAGCCAACCACTCACTTGGGGAGCATCCATCGGTCTTGTTATGATTGTTTTAGGTATTGGTTTGTTTGTACTATATCTCGGATGTGTTTTTTATGTATTTAGTATAATTTATTACCTGTTTTGGTCATACGGATACTGAACGTACTAGTTAACCCGCCACCTGACATGTTATGTAACTGACATTCTATGTATTTTCTGAAAAATATCGAAGCAATTTCTTTGAAATTTGGACTTGAATAAGAAAGGACATTTAGGCTATGTAAAAATACATAATTGTCTGTCAATGACATAAACAACATTTAATAGCGCTACTCTATACTATGACAAAGATATTGGAAATACAAAAGTGGCGGGTTAGCTGTTACGTTCAGTTTATATATTTTAAGAATTTAATTTTAAGAATATCCTTTTATGTAAATATAAATGTATATGATTAACTGTTAACAATTTGAATGGTCTTTAACAAATATAGAGTTTGATGTTGCTGAATAATGAACAAAAACATTGAAAACCACTTAATAAAAAATCAACACCTTCTTGGCATGTTATCACATCAGCTTATATGACACGATTCCCAATTCTAAGTTCAACTTCAACAGATCGCCTATTAATTATATAAACTGTATGTGAACTCGGTTCCATTTAATACACAACGGTTGAAAACTCTGCTAAATAGATATTTATTGGTAGTAATTCGAAACGCATCACCGCTTACGTCCCTAGAACGGAATTAAACAAGAGTTCATCATTATGATACAGGTCAGCAAAAGGACATATTTAAGATATAAGTGGGGAATAATGAACTCAATCTTCTTTAGGGATGTCAATTATTGACAATCCGATTGCAAGAAAGGGAAGCTAATCTTCAGCAACTATAGTGTCATTCGAATGAGCTTATACCTAAGAAATATATTATTAAACACTGAATGTATTGTTCGTTTAATGAACCTTCGATATGATTAAGCGTTTAAATGTCTACACCAGCTAAAAATTTAAATTAGAACCTGGTTTTGGAAATAGCAAATGTGACTGCTTAAGACAAGTGGCTGTTAAATAGAGGTGACCACTTAAACAGGTTTGACTGTAATTTTAATTTTGTTACGCATCAGCATTCTGGTGGACCATTCTATGGTATAATATGAACAGGTTAAACTTATTGAAATCATTGCCTCGTTATGTTTTATATTTATTTTTCATAAGAAAGCAATGGATGTCGTTTTTTTACTACGTTTGAATATCAAATTATTAACGAGTCCTCGGTTTGCCTCAGCGTAGTTGCTGACTGTAGATCAGACCCAGCTCTCTCGCTTTGGCCCGCTACTGAGCAATGAATATATTTAAGCACTTTGATTGGTCAGTTTGCTTGGGGGAAAGTTGACTAACATCACAGTATGGTAAGCGTTAAAAAGCTATGATTTGTGAAATAATCATAGAATCCCCTGCCTTTTTCATGACCTGATGCGTAACGGTGTCTCGTTGGGGCCATCGCGGCATATTTATTAAATTACGTAAAGTCGAAACAACGAAACTACGATGGTGAAAAGTCGAAACTACGATGGTGAAAAGTCGAAACAACGAAACAAAGATTCGTAGTTTCGACTTTTCACCATCGTAGTTTCGTTGTTTCAGGTTTTCACCATCGTTGTTTCGCCTTTTCACACCATCGTTGTTTCGACTTTTTTTCACCATTGCAGTTTTGCGTTTTCACCATCGTAGTTTCGATTTCTCACCATCGTAGTATCGCGTTTTCTACATCGTAGTTTCGACTTTTCACCATCGTAGTTTCGCCTTCCTGTTGCTCATGTGCAGTCGAAATTAAAAGCATGGACGAATCAATAATCTTGATTGATTTATTGATTCGTTGATCGATTGATTGATGACTGAATTACTGATTTACTTTACTACTTCGACTTGACCTAATTTAATAAATATACTGCGATGGCCCCAACGGGACACCGTAGATGCGGGGAATATCAGGTACTTGAACAGACTAGTGTAGTTGCTTCGTAATTACGTGTATTAGAATCCGTGCGATCAAGAACGTAGACGTAGACTGGGTGTATTAGAGGTCCACACATAGGTATAACATTACATTAAGTGAGAAAACAGTTATAAATATTATGTAATAGAAGCACGAAATAAACCCACGTGTGACCTACAGCTGTAAAATATGAACACGATAGTTAAAATGACGGAAATTTTTTTGTCGTAAATTACAAAATGTTGATTTTTCGAACACGATTGTTTATATAAACTATGCATGGCATGGTTTGATATCAATCTAAGCACATATTATTGCAAATATATTTAATTATATAAAATGTTAAATATTGCATTGAAAAAAAACTGTATAGAGCTCAGCGTATTATTTATTGACATCCCTTTTAAATCATGTAACCAGTTTACTGTTAATATGTAAGACGTCATACTGTCCTTATCATACTGCCTGAATGTAACATTATAATGCAGGTCTCACGACGCAGTTAAATTATGTTCTTTTCTTATATAAGATGTCATACTGTCCTTATCGTACTGCCTAAATATAACATTATAATGCAGGTCTCACGACGCAATTAAATTATGTTCTTTTCTTATATAAGATATCATACTGTCCTTATCATACTGCCTAAATGTAATACTATAATGCAGGTCTCACGACGCAGTTAAATTATGTTCTTTTCTTATATAAGATGTCATACTGTCCTTATCGTACTGCCGAAATGTAATACTATAATGCAGGTCTCACGACGCAGTTAAATTATGTTCTTTTCTTATATAAGACGTCATACTGTCCTTATCATACTGCCTAAATGTAATACTATACTGCAGGTCTCACGACGCAGTTAAATTATGTTCTTTTCTTATATAAGACGTCATACTGTCCTTATCGTACTGCCTAAATGTAACATTATAATGCAGGTTTCAAGACGCAGTTAAATTATGTTCTTTTCTTATATGAGACGTCATACTGTCCTGATCATACTGCCTAAATGTAACATTATAATGTAGGTCTCACGACACAGTTTAATGATGTTCTTTTCTTTTATAAGACGTCATACTGTCCTTATCATATTGCCTAAATGTAGCATTATAATGCAGGTCTCAAGACGCAGTTAAATTACGTTCTTTTCTTAGATAAAATAAGACCTAGGACTTTCACAGTAAAAACATCCACCTAGAAGTATTTTCTTTTCATAACAGGAAGTCGTAATCAGTGTTATTAATTATTTCTCACCTTTCTGATATTTTGAGAGGTTACACTTGAGTAAAAAAAAGAACGTAAGGCACAAAGACAATCAGGAGATGTAAAAATCACGTAGCATCCAGGATTAGTCGCTAAACAAGCCAGAGCATAATTATATTTCATCAAATATATAAAAAAAACACTTGAAAGGTAGCATTGAAACAGCCACAAAAGCAACATGGACACAGTCAATATACAGAACAAAATATAAAAAATACACTATATATATATACATTGAGAAGAAGTGACACGCCTTGGAACAGTTTGTAGTGTTTAGGTTACGGTTGAGATAGTGAGAGTTGGCAGTAAGCCAATGCTTTTTTATTGTTTGATATGAGAGTGTAGGTATTTATTTGCAAGAGAGAATAATAAAAACAATGTATAACAAATTCTGATTCTTATAAATGCACGTAGCTCTCAATTTACTCACACAAACGTGGGTGGACGCCAATAGATGTTTCTCTTGTTCACTTTGCCAGACCCCCATTTCATTTATGATCACCATCAAAATCCATCAAGTTTCATTGAATGTGTGCGTGTGCAGCACTGTCAAGAACGTGCTTATATTGATATTGATATTCTATTCCTATTGCAAGTAATAACAATGGCTTTCAATATGCCAAATGCAGACTTGTATACAGTAAAATACACTTATACAATCCTGCATTCTTTTTTAACTGATGTGCAACAGGATTTTAGTAAAATAAACAAAATAACCCAATTCATGGATATAGAAATCGAGAAAGCAGACAAACTTAAAGTACATGTATCAAAATGTAGTTTCGGATATAGATGAAGTACAGCTACTTAATAACCGAGTATTATGTTTTCAGTAAATTTATGGATGTGTTCTTTGAAACCACTTTTTTGCGAGAAATATATTTTGGTATTTTAAATGTTTTAAACCTTTTCGGCGATCTTTTATATGGAATCTGTTGTATGCATGTGTATTTCAAAACGCACAATCAAATGGCTCGTGTATTAGATTCCCCCAAGGCCGAGTGAACATAAGCTCATTTTCTTTATGCAATACTTTTGGAATATCAGAACTGTTCGGGTCGTTTTTGTTTGGCAGTGCCAGTTGATCATTCGCTTCTTTACTATCATTTTGGCACGACGCTCTGGTTCGGCTCGCTTCGGCACGACGCTCTGGTTCGGCTCGCTTTGTTGTAACCAGTTTTCCCTGAACGTGCACAAACAATATCAACAAGGTACAATATTCATTATTTATAAATATTGATCTATTTATCATGAAAATACTATTGCCGTAATAGTTACTTTAGTTACTTTAGTTACTGAAGTACCGTAATAGTCATATCTAGGGAGTTATTTGTAAATACAAAAACATAAAAAAATATCTGGTTGCACCTGCCCCAGCAAATTTACCGTAACTAATTAAAAAACAAACTCTTCACAGTCAATCAACTATTTGACGTTTTGATTGACATATTCAGCATATTTTTAGGTTGATGTGTTAAGTAGGAAAGCACAACAGGTGTCTCAATCGAGTAAACATGTTTCACAATCTCACCATAACACAAAATCAGAATTTATTCACAACAAACTAGCTGTTATATTTGTGAAATATATTACTTAAATGTAGGTTAGTTTTAGCGTTTACTCATTTATTTCAGCTCAATTACGAAGGTACATGTAGATCAGACCTTGTATGAATCGACCTCGACTCCGCTTTTTAGTAGAACCAGTAATTGTGTTGTTTGGTAAAAGTCATTGGATCGAGCATGGGGTCAAATAAGCATGTTTTAGAGCAGGAATAATTTCGGGGATACAGTTATTCATATTCGCAAGAAACTGCAACATGTAACAATCTGGCGCCAGCAATCAAATCAATTAAAAAGTAATCTCAAATGGTTAAGAATACATTTCTTAATATTTACATAATTATTTTGTATTTGCCTAGAAAACTTTTCGTTTTTCATTGACATCCTCATAGTTGTTTATACATTGTAATGTAATATAATGCTACGTATCAAAGTAGACAATTTTCGAACTGACCGTTTAACCCCTGTTGCAGCTTTTTAGCTAGGCGTAATGCCAAAGGCAAAGCCCTGTTTATGTCGTCGTGATCAAGTTATGATGTGTTGTTCACCGCCAAAATGATCATACCCGACAGGGACTACTTTTTATTTGTCGAATTTTATTTTCCACGTATTCAGTATAAGCAGAAACAAATATCGTAGTTTACAATACATTGTAACCATCGTATTATGTCATTTGATTAATCTTTTTTTGCATACAATTAACCAAACGCTACAATAATACCAACCAAGTTAGGACGGCGTATACATATTCATTAAATCCCGGCTATAAGTAGTTTAAGTACTTATATATTTATATACTTAATATTTTATTCCCTGTAGTCATTATGGTTCTGATGTTGTGATGACTGCGTACTTCGAATGCCAAGTCCCCGATTGGATATATATGTTTTTATTTCCCGTCCAATTATTCAGTCTAAACACGTAATTTGCATTAAGGATGTAATCCTTACTAGAGCTTGAGAGATATTTTGCTACGCTGTCTGCTCTCACAAATTGAATTTTGAAATATTAACCGTGAAACTCTTTCAATTCACTATAACATATTCATTTGCATCCTAGAAAATCCTATGAAAATTATAGACTGTTTAAAATAAATATGCGGTATCATCCTGACGTGATTCGATGTTTTGATAAAGCATCACTCATTTAATCGTTAATACAACTATCGATACTTGTAGCTTACATATTTTCACTGTCTTGGATTAAAAGTGCCGATATTAATGTTTTTCTGGTGTTCGTTATTACGAATTTTCCTTAGACAAACCCGCAATCTCCAAGTAAACACTACGTTGTATTTACTTGGACAAACAATGTCATGTGACCAGTGGGCGGAGCGATATTGGTTCTCGCGTCTGGTCATTTGTTTCAAAATGGTTAAAAGTAATTGTGATTTATTGCTGCAAATAAGTAGATAGCATATCCTTATAAGACATCCATAGTTCTAAAAAGGGTGACTTTATTGAATCTTTCCAGTCGGGTGTATTTTAAAGAAGAGGATTATTATTATTCAATAGATTGGCAACATAACAGTTATTGTGCATTTTTATGGACGGACATGTAGAATTAATACGTTTCTATGTAGAACAATAATCATAGTTGATTAACCAGACGACATTATGTTTTATCGAACATAGACCAAAGTTCTACTGTACAGTGAAACCAATCAGTTTGGACCACTTATTATATATGTGACAAGCCACGCCCCTTGCCATGAGTGGCATGTGGATAAAAAGGAGTAATCAGCAAAACCACATGATGGCCGAGAAATACATCGAAAGACCATCGAAACGCATCACTCAGAAAAACAGCGATATAACCTTAAGTTTCTATGTATATATCTTTTTATAATTATTTCATTTTATAATATACCATCTGGATGGTTTCATCAAAATCTATTTCTATGGTCACTTCTTTTTATTGATCAGCCCCGTTCCCTAAATTCATTAAAAAAACGCAACACTTTTATTGTTTGTATGATTTCGTTTAGTATTGGTTTATCTGTATTTTGATATTCAGATTTTGTTTCTATGGTATTTTCTTTCAATTGCGCAATAACATTATTGAAATCAACGTTCAAATGCTTCGTCGTTCGCTTGTTTAAGAGTGGATCAACCCGGATTTCTAATAGTTTCCATTCAGTGAGACGTCAGACCGCGGCGTGGTCTAGTGGTAAAGCGTCCACCTCGCATGCGGAAGGTCGTGGGTTCGATCCCCGGCCGGGTCATACCAAAGACTTTAAAAATGGTACTAGCAGCATCATCGCTTGACGCTCAGCATTTAGAGGAGAGTTCTAGGTCTGGTCGGCCAGGTGTCAATATAATGTGACTGGGTGGAGTATCATACCATGTGTTTGCAGCATGATACTCCTGTGTTACAGCGCTCAGAATACTGTCTCAAGTTGACACCGTCGCGATATGGCTGAAAAATTGTTGAAAGCGACGCTAAACACCATACAACAACAACATCAATGAGAAGTCGCTGTCGTGCGTGCTTTAATATACAAGGAGGCTAAACAAGATACCGATTTTGTGAATTTAGGGGATTGTATGTTTGTACTCAATAAAAAGAAGTGAGTCTCGCAATATATTTTGATGTTTTTGCTATTTATCTGAGTGTCGCGTTTTCAAAGTATTTCGGCGTAGTGCCTTTAAAAATTGATAAAGCTTATGGTTCAATAAATATATTACATAAATGCTTATTTATTATTGAATTTATTAAACGAGGTAAAAAATATATGTTTTTCGAGACTCTGCCGAACATTGTCATTTTCTCAACGAGTTTAATAAATTTAACATTAAACGAGCTCAAATGTAAGATACGTTTTATCACAGAACTCAGGAATATTTTACATCAAACAGTTCTTTAACAGAGCGCCTCTATAAGGAATGAGAAGATATCGGGCATATCAGTGTGCATGTGTCATCATATGACGTAACGCAACAAAATGACGTCATTTAATCGACGTCATTTATTTATTCGGGCAAGCCGGAAAGTACTTTGGCAATTTGCATACGAAAGCCAAATTATACGGGGAAATACCGATTTATCGGAATTTATATTACACTAGGTTAATATCAAATATATGTCATCGGTTTATTACACACACTCCTGTTGCGTAAATTATGTGATACAATTATTTAATTTATTAGATACACCAGTTTCATACAAACGTTATTTATTTCACATTTAATCGAGGTTCTAGCAAGTTTGCAGACAGAGTGTGCTATCTGCTGCAATTGCAAGCGGTTCTTCCATTGTGTGTGTTTTAAATTGTATGATTCGATTGTTTCCTCGGTATATAAGAATACTATTGACAAGTGGTTGCCTAGCATTTCTTGCAGCCATGTTATATATTGGCATCCGGGAAAAAATACAGTCGTATATTATACGTACAACAGAACACATTGCCAACGTCATGCAGGCTGCACATAAGTTCCGAGACGTAATTCAAATATACAAATCTTGCTTGAAACTATTGTTTTCATGTTTATATGCATTTAATGATGGACACGTGACTCCTGCGTAACCCTTACTATGTTTACTGCTAATGCAGATCATGCGGGAAATGCCTTTTTTCATGTTTATATATATATATATTAAATGTTGGACACATGACTTTTGCAGACGTTTCTTTTTACATGTATAGTTATTGTACATATCTTGCTGAGAATTAATGTTTTCAGTTTTATATGAATTAAATGATGTACACATGACTTCTGCAGACGCAATTCTTTACATGTTAACTACTTGTTCATATCTTGCTGAGAATAACTGTTTTCATGTTTATATTCATTTAATGATGAACACATGACTTCTGCAGACGCACTTCTTTACATGTTGACTAATTGTACAGATCTTGCTGAGAATTACTGTTTTCATGTTGATATGCATTTCATGATGTACACATGACTTCTGCAGACCCAATTATTTTTTACATGTATACTCATTGTACAGATCTTGCTGATGATAACTGTGTTCATGTTTATATGCGTTTAATGATGTACACATGACTTCTGCAGACGCAATTCTTCACATGTATAGTCATTGTACAGATCTTGCTGATAATTACTGTGTTCATGTTTATATGCGTTTAATGATGTACACATGACTTCTGCAGACGCAATTCTTTACATGTATAGTCATTGTACAGATCTTGCTGATAATTACTGTGTTCATGTTTATATGCGTTTAATGATGTACACATGACTTCTGCAGACGCAATTCTTTACATGTATAGTCATTGTACAGATTTTGCTGAGAATTACTGTTTTCATGTTTATATGCGTTTAATGATAACTTCTGAAGACGCAATTCTTTACATGTATAGTCATTGTACAGATTTTGCTGAGAATTACTGTTTTCATGTTTCTATGAGTTTAATGATGACTTCTGAAGACGCCATTCTTTACATGTATAATCATTGTACAGATTTTGCTGAGAATTACTGTTTTCATGTTTCTATGAGTTTAATGATAACTTCTGAAGACGCAATTCTTTACATGTATAGTCATTGTACATATTTTGCGTAGAATTACTGTTTTCATGTTTATATGCGTTTAATGATGACTTCTAAAGACGCAATTCTTTACATGTATAGTCATTGTACATATCTTGCTGGATATTACTCGTTAAGTGTTTAATAAGACACATGGCTTCTGCAGACGTTAAATAACTCTTATCACGCGGGATCTTGCACTCATCTGCTTTTCATTGAGAATCATTTCATCGATATTGCTAACGATAAAATGGAAAAGTTTAGGGAAGCTGTAAACATGAACAAATTGCGTTTCAGGGAACAATGACTCGGAAGATTCATTGCATATTTCAAACTTATCCGTCAGTGGTATTGTATTATTTGCGAATATTTGTAAACTAGTACATGGAATAATAATTAAATCAAGATAATTTATAGTTATGTGGGCTATATACATACCTCCCAACTGTTGTAACTCATCGTCTCGCTTTTTGAGATGGAGTTTAATAAAGTGCCCAGAAAAACCGAACTGTTAATACATTGGACATTTCAAAACGAAATCTATCATTAATAATTTATTTTATAATTCTGGCGAAAATTCTGTTCCGTTTTAATATGTGTATCTATTATTTCAAAGGTCATTCTTACCTAAAATAATATTTCAGAAGCAACCTTGTTATACATTTTCACTCTCATTTATTCCCGTTATAATAACCCGACAAGATATATATTGTTTATACTGATTCAAAATGAACGCGGAAGGATATAGATGCCGGTCAAAACCGGAAGTGCTCACAACTCTGAATTGAGGGGTTTATGTCGCCTGTATATTGCATTACTTGAAAATAATCAGTTATTCCTGATTACTGACCGCCGTTTGTTATACGATAATTATATTTGATAAAAGCATCGTTTGGAAGCAAACAGTGCAACAGAGGAGAGACAATCACAAATTCGGTTTTATTGAGTCTTTTATTGAGAGTCTGCGTGGTTCCGGCCAAGCATAGAATCACTGTCAATCTCTGCTGTGGGGTAGGAATCTTCCGAATGGATGTCCTGTTCATTTTATCATTTTTGTCATGTTCATTATTTTGATTAAATTACCAACAGCTGTGTGGTTACGGGGAGTCATATGAGTAATGGCAAGAATAGTATCACTGTGGCTCATGCATGTCTTTAGAAGCGACAATTTGTGTAATAGGTAGAAATTGCTGAAACTCTGCAGTTTTGCAGGCGTCAATGTTTTAGGTTCATACTACATATTCATTTGTTAATGCTTTGTATCTGTATTTAGCCGGGCCTGAGTAGCTCGGTCGGTTACGCGTCTGACTATCAAACCAGGGGTCGGGAGTTCGAATCCCCGCCCACCAACAGTCCCCGTGATGATTGATATACGACATTGTGTCTGATTATCATTCGTTTCTCACCGCTGATTCAAATGGGAAAGTTATCAGTTACACGCGGAGATGGAGTGTGCTCGAGTACTGGTTAATCCCAGGAAACAGTGGTAAGGTTAACTGATCGTCTGTTTACCCTGGATGGCATAAAAAGGACGCTGATTATTCAGTTAATCAATAAATTATCTGTATGTAAATTTGTTGGGGTTCTTTATTAAATGTAGAGTGAACCTGCATCTTCCTTCCTGTTTGCGTCAAATAATCTGTTATGTGATTGTACGCCGTAAATCCCCTTTCATTCGTTTGTGTATTCTGTTCATAAGGTGTAATGTAAAGTACAGTATCAATAACGCACTCTTGCATCGAATTAAGCGGTATTTTATTTTAGAATTTCAGGGTCCTCCGTGGCCGAGTGGTCTAAGGCGCTGCCGCTAAATCACTAACCCCTCGAGTATCCATTGCTCTAAAAACTTGTCAGATTCATTCTAAATAAAACTCGATGTGTTATATATAACATGTAATATGTTGAAAATGGCGTTAAATCTCGTTAAAAAAAATTTCGAATTGCATTGAATGAACTTCATAATTCTAAAGAACCAGATATAATAATAACAGAGAGTCAAATAATGTTGCGATGTTTTACGGCTTCCACATATGACATTAGACTGGTGTTGGGATAGTTTATAAGATATATGATAAAAAAAAAATTTCCCCAGAAACAAAGATCGCAACGAATAAATACTTGCTTTGATGCTGTATCGTCTGAGTGCTGCAGATATAGTTATTTCTCTAGGTTAACGTCCACGCTGGCTCTCTAAAATTCAGATATTCGTGAAATGTAAAAAATGGTGATATTTCATCATGATTTGGAGCGTAGGAAAAAAACATCCACTCTTACTTTGATATTATGTTGTCTAGGTGCTGCAGATGTAGTCCTTTCTCTAGGTTAACGTCCACGCTGTTGTTGTTTTTTTGTAATTAAGATATAAATGAAATGTATAGATGCTGATATTTCACCTTGATTTGAAACGTAGGCAGAAACATCCACTCAATTATCATTGGAATCTAACTTACGTTTTCGTTTTCGTCTGCTATAGCCCAGTTAAAAAGTTCAGATTGAGTTATCACTGGTCTGTTTAATATATCAGAACAACCATTGCGAATTTTTACCAACCATTAAAGTTAGAATATGCGCTCTAGGACTTCATTTTGATTGATGTTTATATCTAGATGATTCCGATACAATTCCAGATTTGCGTGATTTCTAACAATTATACCGTTATTGATCTCTGATAGGGTTAAGCTACCAGAAGCTGAATCACCATGGGAGCCGTGTAGTGTGGATATAAGTACAAGAAGAGGTGCTCTGCCTGTTGAATTTTGCGTTTAATCCCATCAATATTATGAAGGCTTTTTTTTTTTTATCTAAGACTGAATAATGGTGACTTGGGTGTACGCGTTATAGAGACTTTTTCTTTTATTCAAATGCCCCATTCCTACGAAAAACATTTTAGGTGGGTGGGGGTGGCATATAGTAATCGCAACGTCCGTTCGTCCTTTCGTCCGGTATTTCGTGTCCGGCCTTTAACTTTGTCATGCATAGATGGATTTTGTTAATACTATCTACAAATGATCAACATAACATAACGACTGTCGCGCATAAGACACGCACCCGTACCTCAAAGGTCAAGGTCAGACTGAATTTGTTTGATGACACTTTGAGTCTGTGTGAGATTTCGTGTCCGGCCAATAACTTTGTCGTGCGTAAATGGATTTTATAAATACTTGCTTCAAATGATCAACAAAACATGACGACGTGTCGTGCGTAACACCCACTATCCCACTTCAAAGGTCAAGGCCACAATTTAACTTTGTTTGACGACACTTTCAGTCTGTTTGAGATTTCGTGTCCGGTCTATAACTTTGTCATGCATAGATGATTTGCTTTAAATACTTACTATAAATTATCAACATAACGTGACGACGTGTCACATGTAAAACTAAGACTCCCTTTTTAAAGGTAAAGGTCACAATTTTACTTTGTTTGACAACACTCTCAGCCTGTTTGAGATATCGTGTCCGTCTGTAGCTTTGTCAAAAATTTTCAAAAACACTTGGCTCAATTCATCAGCATGGCACGACAACGTGTCGCGTGTAAGTCCCACACTTCCTCAAAGGTCAAGGTCACACTTTGAGTTTGTTTGACAACACTTTGAATCTGTGTAAGATTTTGTGTCCTTTCTGTAACATTGTCATACATCGATTGATTTCAAAACCACTTGGCTCAATATATCAATATGTCATGAAGAAGTGTCACATGTAAGACCCTGAACCTTTCTAAAAAGGTCAAGGTCACATTTTCAATTTGTTTGATATTTCGTTTTTGGTCTGTAACTTTGTCTTATTTGCTTGGCACAATTGATCAGGAGGACATGATGACGAGTTGCACGTAAGACCCTGACTATTACCTCAAAGGTCAAGGTCACATTTTGAGTTTGTTTGACAACACATTGAGTCTGTTTACGATTTAAGTCCGGTCTGTAACTTTGTCATTAAAAACACTTGGCTGAATTTATCAATTGATCAACATGACATGACGATATGTTACGTGTAAGCCCCGTAACCTTACCTCAAAGGTCAAGGTCACACTTTTAACTGGTTTGATATTTCATGCCTGGTCTGTAATTTTGTCTTACGTAGAGGGATTTTAAAATAGCTTGACACAAGTGATGAACATATTATGATGATGTGTCACCTGCATTTATATATAGAAATACCCAGACCTTTACACCAGATGTCAATGTTAATGCTGCAAAAAGGTCACAGTCACACTTTGTTTATAACCATGAAATTGCGTGTCTAGTCCGAAACGTCAGTCCATTACGCTTGATTTTTATGGATACATATAAATCGCTACCTATTATAAAATATATTGTATATATATATATATATATATACATGTATATATATATATAGCAACCTAGCACAGATATACAATCAATAGAAATCATTTCTGTTTAGAGTCTATGTTGAGTCAGATAATTTTGATAACACCTGCAAATTTATTTGCGCTATAAGCGAAAGTGTCTGGCTTAACATATAAATATAAGATATAGTAAATAACCATAATCACACTAATTTACAAATAACCTTTGTTTTATTAATCAATTTGCTGCACTAGGTAGAAATTAATTCTAAAATAATTAGTCGTCAGTTTTAAAATATCTAGCTACATCATAATATATAGTATCTGCATAAATAATACCAAATAAAATAATCATCATCCGATAAAATAGTTAAAGGTTAAAAACAATTAAACATAAAAGTTAATAATCATCGTTCATAATCATATTCATCATCATAAACTGCATAAATACACAATAATCATCTTTTATATCTTAATAATCATCTTTTCCGGCTCGCCAAAATGACTCTAAGAGCGAGGATAGATAAAAACTTATACATACAAAACATAGTTATTTTCACAGAATATTGAGCGGGCATATGACACTTAACAGTGATATTTCTTGTTTGAATCGGCTTTAACGCCAATTTCAACAATTTCAGGTTTTATGAAATATCCAATTTTACTGGTGGAGAAGGATTGAATTTTTGAATTTAATCTCATCAATATTACGAATGCTTTATTTTATATAAAACTGACTGATGGTGAATTTTACGCGTTATAGAGACTGTCTTTACTAGTGTACATCTCACAAAACAATATAATTTACGCTGTTTTATAAAGAAGGAAATGCACTCTTGGATCTGTAAAATACTTAACGCAATTTAATTATTAATAATTTATTATCATAAAGAATCATCTGTTTCTAATATACAAGAAGAAAACATAGGGAGAAAGCCAGATTCACAATATATAATTCACAATTTCGAATAATTTTGTCATTCTGTCCATATGCTGTAGTGCATAACTACTCACCTTCAAATATTTACCTAATGACATTTTATTTTGGCAGAACTCATGAAAACGTTTCACTGTAGAAATAAAACATGATTTCATGGCTCTAATTTCTTTGGCGCAAGAATCATAAAATCACCAAGGGGATGTAATTGGCAAGTGATACTTGTAGTTCTATAATAAAAAGATATTCGAAATAAATTCGATAATATTGTCTTTGTTTAAAACACCATTATGCTTTTTTATAACTTACAAATGAATTTACATATTGTGTTATTTTTTAAAAAAAAGGTGATAAGATAAGCCTGTTTAGGCTTTGTACAACTTTTTATTACTACCATTATGTTTGATTGTCTATGTTTGTATTATATTGTAGTCATGTCACGTAAATAAATAAATAAATAAATAAATAAATAAATAAATAAATAAATAAATAAATAAATAAATAAATAAATAAATAAATAAATGAAATGAAAATATGTTTTAGAAACAAACACTGGCTTTGATATAAAATAATTGTGTGTCTTTGTTTGCTTGTTTTGTCTACCAATTTCTATAAATTGATTCTTCTGTAACATATGCCTACATAATGTGCATGTACAGTTCGTCTGTTAGATAACATTCACACGAACGTTCTGTGGTATGTGCACCAGCACGCACAGTCACACACAAACATACGCTTTACAATAACACTTACATACATAATGCAAATGTTTATACCGAATTATTTTCTGGCAAATCGGATATATGACTATGGATTGCTCTCTAGCACCTGCTCAAACAGTACAGCAGTCTTCTATTTTCGAGCCAAATGCTATGATCCCACAGTATCCGAATTGATAACAACACAACAATTTCGACATTTCCAAGAAAATGAGCGATTATGTTACCCTGGCGCCGACTCGGTTTAAGGGAATATTTACATGTATGTTTAATACAATCCTATATATCTGATATCTCTAGTTAATTTCATGTCAGAGGTCATCTTCAGTTTTCTTTGACGACTAAACACGATCGATTCTAAACACTTACCAACGCTAAAAGGGGAAAACCATGGTAAGAAAGAAATGAAACGAAACCTTGTGATGAAAACAGGATTTTGGACTATATTCCTTTATTGTATTATCAAGATATTTGATTAAGTGAATGGTTAAAGGCTACGTTGTGTTAACAGCTTTGTGTTACGTTTATTTCTCGTCTAACCTCATCTGAAATAGGGTTTGGGCTTACTTACATTAGTATCATTGTCTCCTGTGATATCTTAAACTATTTTGTGAAAATATTGTAAGATAAAAGAAGCAGGTGGACATTTAATACAGTTGGATATATTACGTGTCAACAAATTGTTTGAGTTAATTCATTTTACTATACACTTCATAAAGGTTTATAAAAAAAATAGACTCAACGCACTCTGCCCTCTGTCCTCTGTGGAGCCACACGTAATTATTTGATGGAAATGTATACACTTTGATAAAATGAAAGTTGAATAATGGCATCATTTATTAGTTAGATATCATAAAATTTTATTATTTGTGCATGCAGCACATCATTTCAACTTAGGTGGGTACCTGCTCGATGTCTCCGACATGTCTTGAATTGTATCGTCATGTTTTATCAAATTACAAATAAGTCAGACACCTGTATACAAGCATAACTAAATTACATATTTTGCAAAAGAAAGAAATGATCCAAAATAAGAAAATATATAAATATATTACAACAGGAGACCTGGAAGTCAATGGAAACAAGACACAACAATCAAAGCAGCATGAACACAATTGATATTCAAGAAGAAATAAAATCAATGAAATTGAAAACAAAATGCTTGAAAGTATTAATAGCCGGGCTTTAATCATATTATACTATATTTCTTATACTTCATTTCTTATAATATTATACTTCATTTCTTATTATTATACTTCATTTCTTATAATATTATACTTCATTTCTCATAATATTATACTTCATTTCTTGTAATAGTATACTTCTCTTCTTATAGTATTACACTTCATTTCTTTTTGCATATATACATCACATGAAATAAAGTAGTCCCTGTCGCGTTTAATCATTTTGGCAGTGAATAACACTGCAAAGATTGATCCCGACGACATAAGCATGGCTAAAGCCCGGCTAAACATTGAAGTACTTCATAATGCACTTGCCAGCGGTATAGCTTATATCCAGGAACTACGTTTACTTCCCCATGAAATATTTTTTATCAGTCCGCTGTATTGATTGAATCTGAAGCCACCACGAAAAATACATAATTGCAATTTTACACATCAGAAGTAAAAGTGTAATTAAACGGATAATTTTCTATTTTCTTATCAGAATTTTATAATTGTAGTTGCCGGGACAACGTTTCTTTCCTTAAACTTTCTTATTCGTTACTAATGCATTACAGTGATGAGGTTTCTCCGTGACTAGAGCTCTAAAGATCTAATATCTCGTTCATTTTAATCTTATGGCTTATATCGTGAACCTATTTTAGGCAGCATGTGTTAACACTACTGCGTGATGCATTGGTAACTATTGTTAGCAACGTTGGCGTGAAACTTTATTGTGTCTGTGGCATGTGCTACAATTAGCGGCAACATTATGTTGAAACTGTCCTGTTTCTGCTGCATTGGTTACTATTGGAAACAATACTGTGTTGAAACTTTCATATTTCTGTTGCATTGGATCGTGTCAGCAGCAATAGTGTGCTGAAACGTTATTGTGTCTGTTGTATTGGTTACCACTGCTTACAGAAAAATGTTAAAACTGCAATATATGTTGCATTGGTTATTGATGACAGCGAATTTATGTTTGGTATTGGTTATTCACTGTATCATGTATTTTTTTAAGAACCTTTTTCTTAATCTATATCAGTTTGAAACAGAATTGGACATGACAAACATATATAAATATCTACAATAATAAAAACCGGTTTGCCCCTTTCGTCGTCGCTGTTGGTAAAAACATCTGCAGATATAGCACAAAAAAAACTTAATTTTCATTTAACTTTTTCCACATTAAGGAATGTCATAATTAATGCTCGGCTTGACAATAACAATATCGTCTGGCAAAATATCGTATTAACAAACATGCGATAATGTTTAATTTGCGCTGTTTGTGAGAGCTAATTTATTCTTCAAAAGAGATGCACATTGTCGAATCATGCAATCCGTTGAGAATTAGGTATGGCATAAACATCATTCAATGTCACTGTGTATAATATTTTCATAGGAATGTTTGGAGAAAAACAGAAAAAATGCACTTGGATCTCTAAACTATTAAAAAATAGTGCTTTCTTTCTGCCATACAATGTAAATTAAGAAGGATGTTCATTATTATCAGTTGTTATGTCCATTCGATCCGCATCTAAGATAGATATTCAGTCTTTGACGGGCTGTATGTTGTCGTGATCAAGCTGAATCACTGCCGATCTCTGCAGAGGGGTAGGAATCCTCCGAATGGGTGTCATGTTCATTTTATCATATATTGTCATGTTCGCTATTGTGGTTAAATTATCAACCCTTGTGTGGTTTTAGGGAGCCATATGAGTGATGGCAAGAATAGAATCACTGTGGCTTATATATGTCGTAAGAAGCAACAATTTGAGTAATTCGATAGAATTTGCTGAAACTCTGCAGTTCTGCAGGTATCAAAGTTCTTGGTTCATTCTGTATATTCATTTGTTGATGTATTTTTTGTAATCTGTACGTTTATTTGTTATTTTTGTACATGTAGAGTGAACCTAGAATCTTCCTTCATATTGGCGTCGAATAAACTATAATGTGTTGGTACGCCGTAAAACCCTATTCATTCATTCATTCATTCATGTATGCATTCATTCATTCATTCATTCATTCAAGCTTAACTCTGAAATCACCGCTAAAATGATCATACACGTCAGGGACTACTTTTTATACCTCGAATTTCATTTGTTTATGTATTCTGTATAAGCAAGCAGAATAAAATCAAACTATAAAGAAATAAAGCGAACATTGTATTACTAGTATGTCATTTTAAAAAAAGGATGCATAAAATAAACCAAACGCTACAAGTTTATCAACTAAACTATGGAAGCGTATGAATGTTTATGAAATACCGACTATCAGTACATTCAAGAACTTTGATTATTTATATTTAGAAATAACATTCACATACCTACATAAGTATACTTGACCCCTGACCCCTTTAAAACCCAAGTATGGAGATTGCATACAATCTTCAAATCTAATAATGACATGGATGATAAACCAAAACAACATTTTCTCTTGCCTTGTTTCAACAATTTCATTTTTTTAAATAAATTAATTGCTGTCGACATTTATGACCAGATAATCAAAGAACTCAAAGTACTGGTGGCAGGTGCATGTTTTTATAGGGAAATATTTATTAAAGGTTTACGAAGAAAGTATGATAAGAAAGAGTGTTTTTATTTTTTCCCTTTTTTAACCAATTATTGAATTTTTTTCTCACAATACAGCAACAACAAATGGTTGAACAATTTGTTTTCTAGGCACAAACTCTCTGATTGTCTAACAACTTCAGTCTACAGTAATGGCATCATTTCAGATTGTGATAACTCTACTACAGTGAAAGTTTTGTCACAATGCATTTAAATATCAGTTTCTCTGGCGACTCAAAAACTGACCACAGAGGACATATCATGTGAACAATTTAAACCCGAGTTATCTTGACCATGTACTATCGTCGGAGATTTTTGAAATTTAAAACAAAAACACGAGGCCCAAGAGGGTCTGTGGACACTATACTGGTAAATAGTGGTTGTTGTTTTATGTAACAAATTCGACTAATAAGTTTTTGAAATTTCACAAAATCAACTCTGTTTTGGGTCCCTCCGGCTCCTTATCGAATTTCAATCCTCTTTATGTAACAAACATTATTTGATAATTCTATACAATGATTTTAATCTCAAATTCAAAATTGTTTTTGCAAAAATGCTGGAGAAAATGAGAATTATTTGTTCTCCCATAGTACTCCAATGTAAAACTCAAAGTCCCCATACAAAGCCCTTATTCATTCCATCCCCTTGATTTGTACAAACTTCAACCCCCTACCCATAGGGATAATTTTATATGAAATATAAACTGATTTGATTGACCAGTTGTTGAGAAGAAGATTTTTTAAAATATTCAATTTTAACCCTTTTGAGACCCCACCTGACCCCTTATGGAAATTAAATCCTGCTTATTGAACCACATATTATTTGCTATAACCAGAAGAAGCTTAAGAACTCAAACTGAATAATAATTCTGCACAAATGGATGAAAAATATGTGAATTTTCAGTTTTCCCATAGACTTCCTATGTTAAACTCTAAGTCCCCTAACAGGGCCCTTATAAATACTAGCCCATTGATTTGTACAACTTCAAACCCCTATTTATAGTAATAATTTATATCAAATATGAACTTATTTGACTGACCAGTTGTAGAGAAGAAGATTGTTGAAAATTTTCAAATTTAAGCCTTTTTTACCCCACCTGGCCCCTTATGAAATTAAATCCTGCTTATTGAACCAAATCTTATTTGCTATGACTAGATGATTCTTCAGAACTCAAACTGAATAATATTTTTGCACAAATGGGTGAAAAAATGAGAATTTTCCGTTTTCCCATTGTATCCCTATGTAAAAGTCTAAGTCCCTTCACAAAGCCCCTATAGATACTAGCTCCTTGATTCTTATCTTGACAACGCACCATCGCATAAGGCCTTCTGGCCTTTGACCATTAGAGCTAACAAGAGGCCCATGGGCCTTAACGGTCACCTGATTATCCTTGATGACATAAAGCTATATGAATCTGTTTTCCAACTTCTGTCCTTTGGGAAGCGGAAAAAATTCAAACATGGATTTTGAATGTCATTGCCGTATCAACAAATCAAATCAATTCTCTTATATAGATCTAGTAAAGAAGTACCCATCCCAAGGGTCAAACCGTGTGACCCAGGGGCATGAAATTCACATTTTTATTTGACTCATACGCCTCATTAATTATGCTTACAGTTTGTTTTCCGGTGCTTCCTATAACAAGAAGCACATTTTTAGAGTTTACCTTGAATTTGGCTGTTTTGGCCCTGGCCCAAGGTTACAGTGGGTGGTGAGGCACTCAATAAAACATAAGTATTAACCGTTATGTAAGCAACAACAAATCACACCAAAAAAACATTCAAATGAGTATTCAGTCATAAAAAATAACAGTTTTTGTCATTTTCTCTTATATAGATTTTGTCAATTAGGCCCCGCCCCCAGGGCCAAACTGTGAGACCCAGGGGCATGCAATTCACAATTTCTATAAAGGACCCATAGGCGTCCATAATCATGCTCACCAATTGTTCCCCAGTGCTTCCTATAATAAAAAGAATATTTTGAAATTTTACCTTGAATTTGACTGTTTTGGCCCCGCCCCTAAGACCTCATGCGGGTGGTGACCATGAAATTCACATAGGTATTAACTACCATGTCAGCAACAACAAATCGCAACAAAATACATTCACATAAGTCTATTCAGTCATAAGAAACAACGTTTTTTGTCATTTTCTCTTTTATAGATTTAGTACAGTAGGCCCCATCCCCAGGGCCAAACCGTGAGACCAAGGGGCATGAAATTCACAAGTTTTATAAAGGACCCATAGGCGTTCATAAGTATGCTCACAATTTGTTTCTGAGTGATTCCTATAATAAGAAGAACGGTAAGGCATGCCATAATAATAAGACTGAAAAAAAAACAACTCACTTTTGCCGATTGTCCTCAATTTGATGAGTTGATGACCAGCTATCAGTATCACGAAAAATGGCGTCTTCAGCATCAGTCACGTCGCAGTTATACAAACGTATTACTACATTACACGCCAACTAACTAGTCTGTAGAACGGACCTAGCTCTCCTGATTGGGTCCGTAAACTAGGAATTGGATTTGAGCACTTTAATTGGTCAGTTGAATGACGTCACAGTTTGGTAAGCGTTGAATAGCTATGAATTGTGGGACAGGCATGGAATTCCCTGCCTTTTCATTTGGAGTTCATAAATATCAGGACTAATAGAAACTACCAAAATAACCCTCATATTTGCGAATAAAATGTTTTAAAAATTATTGCTGTGAGCATATATAGATTAACTGACGAGGTTTATCATTTAATCTATGATTCGATTGCATTATTGCTAAATACGCTTAAATTCAGTTCAATTTTCAAACATATTCGATAGAACTACTTTTTCATCGACTGAGTAGATTGAATTCCTCTCAGCTGAGTTGTTCGGATTTAAGTAAAAGCGACGGGTGAAAAATAATGGTTATAACCAGTGCTTACGCACCGGCCAAAGATGATCTGAAACAAGGAATATATTCAATAATAAAAAACTTCCGTTTTAACTCTTTATCCATATGCATTTTAACTGGACACTTCCAAACTCAAAGCCACACATGGTCAATGTCCATGAATCAATACATTTAACCTATGTATTCTGATAGTGCAGAAAACAGTGCAGAACCTGTTCTGATTGCTTGTTACGAACAATCAGAACTGGTTCTACACTGTTTTCAAAAGCCTTCTATATTAGAGGTGTTAAAAGGTGTCCATATGAAGTAAAGGGTTAAAGGAGTTAATTATGTATATTTGCTTCAGCTTATTTGTGTTTGCATGCTGGTGTATTGATAAAAGGTTAGTCTTCTTGACGGTTTTGTTTTATGATATGCCGAGGATAAGTGAAGAGCGAGGTCGGTGCACCTGTAAACCAGTTTTAAACCGCCCAGTGCCGCTTGTCCACTGACCATTCCAATGCTGCTGTGATTCAATTGGTCGTTATTTGTATGCTTATATTGCATTGATTCTGTTTTAAACCGCCCAGTGCCGCTTGTCTAATGACCATTCCAGTGCTGCTGTGTGTCAATTGATCGCATTTTATATGCTTATATTACATTGATTATGTTTACTCCACGACTATGTTGTGCTGTTGTGACCTTTAAATACAGCGTCACCTGTCGGACATATATTTTGTTATTTTATTAAAAGTATCGCATTTGTCATAAAGATCGTCTACGCGGAAATGTTTTCAATAACGATGTTTGCGAGCTAATTGTTCTTCAAAACATGCAATCGGGTGCAGTTAGGGACTTTATATTGAATTAGGTATGGCATAAACACAATTCAATGTCACGAGTTATGATAGTGTATTGGAATCATTTGGGAATGACACAATACTGCCGTTTGGTTATGAAGACTCACTTTTCTTAAACAAGTAAAATGAAAATGTTACCTGCTCAATCTTATTAAGATCTGTTTGTATTAAGTGACATGTCATCATTTACACGATTATTAAATTGAATCCTTTACTTTTAGTCATTCCAGTGCAACTGTACAAAATGTGAAATATAACTATAGCTCGTTATTTAAAGAAATGTTTGAGATTCCATAATTTTAACTGCATTTTGGAATTATGATATTAATAATGACTCTTTTCGTGTATCGGAAGCACAGAAACGTTGGTTTTGATTTTCAAATATCGCAGCTTTATAGAAATTTATGATAACCGCGCTCAAATGATTATTTGGTATTTATCTCCATGGCAACAAGTTACAATTGTGCAAGCAAATTATGCTATATTAGAATTTGTAAGAGAAACGAAATGTGTTCCGTGACACAGATGGAAATATATTTTATTTGTTTGATATTAAGTATTAAAATATGAATATGGTGTTGAGCAACGCTTTCAACACATTTCGAGAATACCGACTTGAGAAAGTATTCTGAGCACTGCCACACTGGGGTGTCGTGCTGCAGACGCATGATATGATACCCCACCAAGTCATAACATACTAACATCGGGCCGGACCTAGAACTATCCTCTTAATGCTGACCACCAATCGTGAAAGCTTTTAGCACCATTTTTCAAATATTTGGAACGATCCGGTTGGGGATAAAACCCGCGACCTTGTATTGAAACTGTACATATAACAGTTGTACGAAAATGACAATAAATGGGGAAAAATCGACTTATTTCCAGTACTTCAAATATTTTAGACACAGAAAACAACCTTTTAATATGAAGGGCAATATACCCAATTTGGCGACATATATACATTATTTTTTTCACGGAACGTCATATCTATTTAAACACTTCAAATTATGATGATAAAAAAGTGTTTATATGTTTGTTTTGCGACATTGATTGCTTTATATATATGTTTTTGCTTTTGGTTAATAGAAATGTATAGTTATCAGACACAAGGGATTATTTTGTTATAATTCGTCGTCGTGGCAACAAGCTACAATTGTGCCAACAACTCCTGCTTTATTGGAATTTGTAAGTGAAATGTAAATGTGTCAAGCGCCGCATATGACATGCCGAGTAATTTTACGGATTTGTACGATTTATACCGAGCGCTAAATTTAAAATTGCGATTATCTTGGTCCCCAAAGAGTACAGGTGTTTAAACGATGTTGGGATCTAACGTTCTTTTTGTAAGGTGCCGTGATAATTTTAGAATATGTTAAATACATACGTATCTAATTGTCACGTAAGTTAGAACTGCGTCAAATAAAAAAGAGAAAAATTGAGGCATCTACTCACAGTCGACATCAATGTCTTTTCTGTTTTTTATTTGATGCATAATGCTGGCGAAACTGCTATTCTGTTTTCATATCTCGCAATCCCTTTACATTCATTATTCTAAAGATCATTCACAATTACGTCAATGGGAAGTGTTGTTTTTTTAAGTTGCCCTCACACCATAGCGATCACCAGTTGCGTATGGTTGCGAATAAAAAATAGTGGTCATAAGTTCCGAACGCAACTCACACGCAACTAATAAGTTTTATAGGTTTGAAGTACGCAACAAGCACGCAGGTGATCGCAGACACACGCATAGTAAGTTCGGAAATGTTGAACTTGTTCAATAATTCTCTGCGAATGCCTGCGGTCAATTTATACGCAACAGGGACGCAACAGGTACGCATGCACGCAACACGATCGCAACAGGTATGCAACTCATAAGTTATGAACGCAGGTGATGGCAGGTCCAAATTTGAGGTATCTGACCAGGTTTTGCGTGCCTGTTGCGTGTTGCGTGTCTGTTGCGATCCTGTTGCGTGTGTAGCGTACCCCCAATCTATTGTGCTTATTCCCAGCGTATCCTCAACCTATGCCCTGCGTATCCAACCTATTAGTTGCGTGTGAGTTGCGTGTTAGTTGCGTACTACATGCGTGTTGAGAAATGGTATAAATAGTAGGCCTTTTCTAGATCCGTGTCTGTTGGTGGTGGACCTCCGAGATGACAACATAGGGCTACCTCTTGCTGTTATTAGACATCAGTTTAATCTGGTCAATTTAGCACTCCAACACATACAGAATACTGAATCAGCTCCGCTTTTATAGGTTTTTATCACGTGACCGATATCGCCAAAAACCACGCAACTAGCGCGCAGGTCAAACGCAATTTGTCAGTTGAACACAACTCACACGCAACTCGCACACAACTCGTACGCCGGTGATCGCAGATATTGGGAGATCATAAGTTCAGTTCGCAACCCACACGTAACCCACACGCAACTCACACGCAACCTATAGGTCGAATAGGTTACAAATTGACAACATTGTTGATTTCGGTTGCGTTTGGTGCGTATACAAATATATTTTACACGCAACTCATAGGTTTCAGCATACGCTATGGTGTGAGGGCAACATAATATAAGCCATAAAATGACATTTCAGAAAAGTCCTTGTTATATATGACAGATCATATTTTATTTCGTTATATAGTACATTGAACAACATAATTTAAAAAGGTCATTTGAGCCGTGATTCAACATTTCACACTATTATTATTACAAATATACATCTATTGATTGATATAATTATTATTTATAAATATATAGATATATTGGGTTGTAACATATATACGGCATATATTATATTAATATGTTATAGAATTATAAACACTGCGCCACTTTGGTATCTGAGTGCTTACATATTTATTTTAAAAAAAAATACTCCTCAGTTACTACTACAAAGATATGGGGAGTATATATTGCGTTTTAACAGTGTATAATTTAACAATAGTATTTCATTTTATTCATGTTAACCCTAGTTTATGTTCAATGCTTACTAGACTATTTATGCAATGTTGATAAAAAAAAAAACGATCGCGGAAGAATTTAGTTGGCGGTCAAAGCCGGATGAACTCACAATTGTTTCAAGTTTGTGAGATATTTGTATTCGTCTTCAAGGATTCATGTGAGTGAGAAGAATTCATGCAGGTAATCTAAGAATTAATTAAGACATAAACATCATTTGTCACTTTTATAACATTACCGTAGGAATATTTGGACGTATAACAGAATAAGTCACACTTGCAACTCTATTGTATTGTAAATAGTATTTCTTTGTTTCAGTCGTCCAAAATATGCAAATCAGTGACAATATCAATGCATGCCAGCAGTCGTGACATTGTAATCCATATCTAAGATAAATACGTCAGTTCTTGTATAGAAATTAGCAGTTACACATAGTGCATGTTACGACATTATTTGCTATATATGTGTGTATGCTGTTAAGAGTCTCTTTCAAAAAAAATTCAACATTACAGTATATGAGTATTTTATTTTTGATGTTTGCTTGTATGCACTTTTTGTGGTTCCATATACATATAATACAAGAACGGTATTTCTACACATATTCGATAGTTTTGCATACCAGATAAGGATTTCCGGTTATTTTTACCCCTTGCACGCAATTATACTATCCTCCTCGATGTAACGCAAATCCTAGCGCTATGACAAGTGCTACGCGGTATGACGTAATGCCATTCATAAAATTCTCGCTCTATAACGTAACGCCATCAATAAAATCCTCACGCATTGACAAATTCCTCGTGTAATGACGTATTTATTCATAAATACTATGGTATCCTTGCGCTACCATCAAAAATAAACCAGATTAAAAATCTTCAAAAGAATCAAATAATTTAGGGTAGAACGAGTATCTTTCAAGGACGTTTTTGGTGTGGCTAGAAAATTCAATCCCTAGGGATAACTGTTTTGGATTAACTCTGCAGAGCCATGATACAGCCAAAAATGTTTTACCTCAGCACGGACTTTTCCATCCGCACCCAAAACCCATGAAATATTCTTTTAAAGTATCTGCGATCTTCAGTCATCAAATAAAACGTAATGCTGTAATTACATAACCGGTAATACGTTTTAAATAGCGTTAAACCTACTCTCAATCTAGCAGTGATATTACTACAATAATAATCACCATTTAATAACCATAGAAACGCTTTTATGACCATCATTCAAAATTTTGCACATTCTAAAAACCCTTATTGTTTTCGTAGAATTTCAATTTGATAGCAGCTGCTTCAAATACTTACAATTTCAATCTAGCACACACCAAGTCTCAATAAACAATTAATAAAGTGCAATTTTAAAGTTGTTGTTTTCGTTAATTAAGAAACAAAACAGTGCAAACGGCTTGGTATTATTTTGTGTGTGGAAATTTAAGAGCATTTTGCAGAAGAAGAGTTTGATATAGGTCTCACTATTCACAGTTGAGTTTAATTTTGGTCTATCTTTTGTATAAAATATAGGTCTGACTACATAATGTAAAATAACGTTTACCTCTTATGCTCTTTTTTTTCTCGAAATTATTTACAGGAATGTATCCGCTTATAAGAATGCACAAATACTGGTTTGTTAATATTTCTTCTTTAATTTTTAGGTAATCTATACAAAACTCAATGTGTCCGTCGTTTTTTGTTGGTGCGCACTCTATAACCCGAACTTTTCATTGTACAATAATCATGATATCTCTGAAATGTTATTGAACTGTCTAAACTGGGTATTCAGTGTTGGAGTAATGGTACTTGAATCATTACAACTTGCACCTTGGTATTGTGTGCCTTCTAGCAGCTGTATTTTTATTTGATCCGCACACTGCATTACAATAATATATCGAAAATGAACTGACTAAATAAGGTAACTTCTGTTGGAGTAACGACCTTTGAATGGTCAAAACTACATTATTTGACCTTCTGCACTCTAGCACCCGATTTTTTATGTGATTTCACCAATCTTACATAGTAGATATGTTACCATTATATCTTTGACAATTCTTTTAAACTTGCCAAATATGGAAATTATTGATGGAGTAATGGCCTTTAGATCATTAAATTTGCACTCTATGACCATGTGTTCACTCTAGTACTCGCAATTCTATTTGGTCTTCGCTAAAGTTATAAAGTACTTATATATATATACTAAAATGTCTCGTTCTTTAACTTGTCAAGTAGGATATCTAAAAAGGCCCTTTACCAAAGTTCATGACCAACCATTACAAAGAATGTTGCCTGGAGAGGGATTCGAATTGACGACCCCTTGATTAACAAACTGAGCCAGTCAGATGTAAATTATGTATAATCTGCCCAAATGTTTTCACTTGCTCATACATGTGTCTACTTATTTACTGATATTGAACATGGTTTAATTGATAGATGGTTTTACGTAACATGTTGTACATACACAATACCGTACTATGATTAGGCGAACATTGTCGATTTGTTCGACAGCTCTTGCTGTTTCTGATTTTTTATGTTTTAGGACCAATATTAGACGTATTATTTGATACATTCTTTAGATGAAATCCAAAGTCTCACAAACGTATTTGTATTAACACCATCACACACTTCTTTTAGGTTGGAATTGCATGTTAATGGTTTGGTGCAATATGTGATTTAGTGTCCATGCTTAGAGTTAGTTGAAGTTAACATGGCACAAGGATGTATACTTATGCATCGTACAATTTTACATCATAAAAGGTCTGCTATATAAGAAATGTGAAATACCGAAATGGAAAAGGAGAAATTTGGCTTACAACCCTATGTTTAATATTAGAATTATGGACATTACTTTTAATGTTGTAATATAATTCTTATTCTTTTGCATTAAATAAATGTTCAATCAATGTTTGTTCTATTTTTAGTTTGAGTATCATATAATAGAATAATATAATTATGGGTTATCTTGTTAGTTTGGATACCATAAATGTTAATGGGTATTTTATGAGCTGCTGTAAATGTATCTATATTGATACGTTTCAACATAAAAAACTGTACATTCAATAATTTTTTACTGTTGTTTTTTGTTGCTTTTTGGGGTGGGGGGGGGGGGGGGGGTAGAGGAATATTATTGTTTGAACAAACCCCATCTCCTTGAGTAACAGCCCGAGTATTTAACTCTGAACTGTCGATTTTTGCATATTACCATACAAAGACCTCTTCATCCCGTCTCTCCCCATTTCTTTATTTCGTTTTAATTTGTTCTTTTGAACTCAGCTGTGTTTAAACGTTTAAACTTTGGTACATACCAAACCCGTCACATTCCCCCGACCATTGTTTTCATTTTGGTTTGTATAAAATTAAATGCACTGCCAAATTTCAACTTTGATACCGGCCCTAAAGCCCTTCACCTCCATCCCCATTATTGCACTTTTACTTGTTTAATGTACTTAAATACTCAGTCCTGTTTAAACTTTTTAAATATTGCTACCTAACAGCCCAACCCTTCAACCCCAACATGTTTTCGCCTGCCCGAGCCCTGTCCACACATTTTTTAATTTTGTTTCTGTATTAAATTAAATACATTGCTAACTTTCAAATTTGGTACTGGTTCCAAACCACCAAACACCAAACCTTTATTCACCTCCTTCCCACATACATATGCATCCATGTCCCCACATACAGATGCATATATATCGTCCCACATTCATATGCATGTATGCTTATTATTTTATCAAAGATGGTTTGATTGATAAAGATACTTGTATACCTGTAATTCTGATGGTATATACTATAGATATTAAATACTGTTCTGAAACAATGCTAGGATAGCCGAATATACGCTGTTCTTCGACAGCTCTACTTTGTATATTTCTGTAATGCTTCGATTTTATTCGGAGTATTGAGGTAATTGTACAGAAAATATTGTCCGAAGTTATCAAAACACTCTAACCATCCATACACCTTCCTTATTTAATTGATTTTATTGTACCGTTTGGTTTATTTTGAACAACATTTATACAAAATGACAATACAATTTTCGCAATACATTTCTATTATTTTATATGTTTCTGCCTTCTTATATCAAATTTATGGCAAAAAGAAATTCGAGGATTAAATCGTAGTGCACGACGCGTATGATCATTTTGGCGGTGATCAACACTGCAAAGCTTGACCACGTGACATAAGTAGAGGTATATCTTTGGCATAAAGCCCGTCTAAACACAATATGCAGAAAGTTGGATAAAGATCACACTTCTGTTTTAGATACGTAAGACCTCGTGTGGTTAAAACTATACTCACTAACCATCTATGTACTGTCCATCTATGTATACTCACTGACCGTCTATGTATACACACTGTCCATCTATGTATACTCACTGTCCATCTATGTATACTCACTGTCCATCTATGTATACTCACTGACCGTCTATGTATACACACTGTCCATCTATGTATACTCACTGTCCATCTATGTAAACTCACTGTCCATCTATGTATACTCACTGACCGTCTATGTATACACACTGTCCATCTATGTATACTCACTGTCCATCTATGTATACTCACTGTCCAACTATGTATACTCACTGACCATCTATGTATACTCACTGTCCATTTATGTAAACACACTGTCCATCTATGTATACTCACTGTCCATCTATGTATACTCACTGTCCATCTATGTATACTCACTGTCCATTTATGTAAACACACTGTCCATCTATGTATACTCACTGTCCATTTATGTATACTCACTGTCCATTTATGTAAACACATTGTCCATCTATGTTTACTCACTATCCATTTATGTATACTCACTGTCCAACTATGTATATTCACTGTCCATCTGTGTATACTCACTGTCCATATTTGTATACTCACTGTCCATCTATGTTTAAACACTGTCCATCTGTGTATACACACTGTCCATATTTATATACTCACTGTCCTTCTGTGTATACTCACTGTCCATCTGTGTATACTCACTGTCCATCTTTGTATACTCACTGTCCATCTATGTATACTCACTGTCCATCTTTGTATACTCACTGTCCATCTGTGTATACTCACTGTCCATCTTTGTATACTCACTGTTCATCTTTGTATACTCACTGTCCATCTATGTTTACACACTGTCCATCTGTGTATACTCACTGTCCATCTGTGTATACACACTGTCCATCTGTGTATACTCACTGTCCATCTGTGTATACTCACAGTCCATCTGTGTATACTCACTGTCCATCTGTGTATACTCACTGTCCATCTGTGTATACTCACTGACCATCTTTGTATACACACTGTCCATCTGTGTATACACACTGTCCATCTGTGTATACTCACTGTCCATCTGTGTATACTCACTGTCCATCTGTGTATACACACTGTCCATCTGTGTATACTCACTGTCCATCTGTGTATACACACTGTCCTTCTGTGTATACTCTATACACACTGTCCATCCGTGTATACTCACTGTCCATCTGTGTATACACACTGTCCATCTTTGTATACTCACTGTCCATCTGTGTGTACTCACTGTCCATCTGTGTGTACTCACTATCCATCTATGTATACACACTGTCCATCTGTGTATACTCACTGTCCATACACACTGACCATCTTTGTATACTCACTGTCCATCTGTGTATACACACTGTCCATCTGTGTATACACACTGTCCATCTGTGTATACTCACTGGCCATCTATGTATCATCACTGTCCATGTATGTATACTCACTGTCCATCTGTGTATACTCACTGTCCATCTGTGTATACTCACTGTCCATTTGTGTATACACACTGTCCATCTGTGTATACACACTGTCCATCTGTGTATACTCACTGTCCATCTGTGTATCATCACTGTCCATCTATGTATACTCACTGTCCATCTGTGTATACTCACTGTCCATCTGTGTATACTCACAGTCCATCTGTGTATACACACTGTCCATCTGTGTATACACACTGTCCATCTGTGTATACTCACTGTCCATATGTGTATACACACTGTCCATCTGTGTATACTCACTGTCCATCTTTGTTTACTCACTGTCCATCTGTGTTTACACACTGTCCATCTGTGTATACACACTGTCCATCTGTGTATACACACTGTCCATCTGTGTATACTGACTGTCCATCTGTGTATACTTACTGTCCATCTGTGTTTACTCACTGTCCATCTGTGTATACACACTGTCCATCTGTGTATACACACTGTCCATATACTCACTGACCAGCTATGTAAACTCGCTGTCCATCTATGTATAATTACTGTCTATTTATGTATAATCACTGTTCATCTCTGCGGAGGTATTAGAATCCTCCAAGTGAGTTTTATGTCCATTTTAACCATGTTTCTCATGTTTATCATTATGGTTCTGTTATCTACCAATATGTGGGTCCAGGGTTCAAAATGAGTAATGGCAAAAATAGGACCACTGCAGTTTATGCATGTCCTGAGAGGCGACAATTTTAACAATGGATAGAACCTTCTGAAACTTTGCAGGTCTGAAGATCTCCATGATCTAGGTTTACTGTACATATTCGTTTGTTGATGTTTTGTTTATACTATGTATACTGGCTTGTTTCTGTGCATGGAGAGTGGGGAGTGAGTTTGTCTGAAATGCGTCCTTCCTGTTAGCGTCCTGTAACATTTTTATGTTTTGATACGCAGTAAAAACTCAATTCATGCATTCAGTAGATATAAATCATAAATTTCATTTTCTGTATTTTTCTGTTACAGTTCGGGTTTTATGCGGAGTATTGGATATATTCTACAGATATCGTTGATTGATCGGTTTCTTAGCGGCTGCTACCGTACATACTGGGCCAGAATAATAGTTCGGAAATACTGCTTCTTTGAACCAATACATACAGAGGAATTAACATAAAATACGTTGGATATTGTTTAATAGGGAATATATATATTGTGGAGAGGCGATATTCAATATTTGTCTTTTTTATACAGTTTTTTGTGAATTTTTCATTTATTAATAAATTACGTTAATTTCTGGTGTGTTTTTAAATAAAACGTTTTCAGGAATGTAATTATCATTCTTTCGGATTCTAGGGATACAAAGAGATAAAACTCTTATTAAAATAGTAACAGTTATTTCTGTGATTAATTCATTCTTGCCGGATTGGTTATTGGATTTAAAAAAAAAACACGAAAAGGTAAGATTTTATTTATTTTTATATTGGTGATTGAGACATCATAAATATCCTTTTTACCAGTGGTTTTCAAACATTTTATTCTCAAAACATCTCAAGACTGAACTAAAGTGTGTACTCATGTTTAAATTCAATTTTCAGTTAATATTATGATTTCAGAACAATGTCAATATCACTGTCAGTTACTACGAGATGTCGATATGCTTATGTTTCGTCTTTGGAACATTTGAAACACAAATGGTTTTCCGAAACTTCTTAATGAATCAGATTTGTAAAGTCTGTTTGAGTGCATAGTCGTCAATTGTGATGTTAGGTGAATATGACCAGGGTTCTGTTTAATTAGTAAATTATTATTATGGAGCAGTTGTCTTTGAGTTTGAGTTACCAAAATAGTGCTCTCGCCAATGTAACTTAGGCCGAGTGTTGCAAGGGGTTTTAACAAAGTATATAAAACGTTGCTTAGTCTGTCGGTGTGACATCTTTTTATAATTGGGCGTATCTTTAAAGTTGGAGACATTTAGAATTTCAGCAATCGTACATTTTTCGATCCTTTAGAGGATTAAGGAGTAATGAGCTTGATGTTTCAAATGTGCATAGCAGCTTGATGCACGTTTTGCTTCGGAATCTTTACAACATGCATTCATTTTCTCACGTCTGTGAATTATAGGTAGACCATATTCCTATGATTTGTTTTAAATTCTGTTGGTCATCAAATTCCAAATTTCATTTCTCTTCATGTAGACACGATTTAAATTCCTTAATTATTTTTTGTACTTAACACTGCCTGGCTTCGTTTAATCAGATCGTTAGTTGGATGTTCTTAATAAAATACCTTATTGTTCAGTGTTCCATTCATTAAGTCTATGTACTGGTACAAGTATTATTTCTGGTTCACCGACTTATCATCTTCTTTGATTATTATAGTTTTGTCATTCGCTAAACTTACTATTGGTACTTGCTCAAGTTTGGTAATAAACGGTTAAGTATTCACCAGCTGTTTTGAGTTGTTTTGATCGTGGACATTTAACTATATTTGATTAATTTTTTATGCATTTCTCCTTGACAATGGCTTCTGTTTCTCACGCCAATTGTCTGTGTCATTTTTACTATCAATAAACTTTGCACGACGATCTTTTCGTACATTCATTCATTTTTATCTCTTTCTAGCTCTGGTTCATATATTAATAATAATAATAAACGAGTCATTTATCCTGGCTCATATCCTTATAACAGCAGCAATCGCCACAGATAGTTCATCAACCGTTAGTTGCATTGCTTCTCTTTATAAATGTAACGGTCTTAAAACAAAACTAATTAGATAAAGGCCACACGTATAACGATAATGTTAACATTTTAGCAACATTAAGAGTGCATTTTGTTTGTGTGTGGGTGCTTTTATTCATTGGTTATCAATCTATAATGAAAGTACCAGACTGCGCAAATAGGGTAATTAGCCCCACATTAAGGTGTGATTTATATTTTATTGTATAATAACAACAGATGGATAAGTACGTGTTATTTAGATTATTGATCAGGAGAAAAACAGAAAGAGTTAAAAAATAAATTAAAGTATTAATTGTGTTAATGTGTTAGGCAATTGAGGTTATGCATGAAGTATATTGACTTGAGCAGTTAAAATAACATCATGCTGATCATAATCATCATCATCATTATCATCTCTAGAAATCGCATTTCTCTGGAAGAGTATTATCGCGATGTGAACATATATGCTTAAAATGCATTATTGTTTATTTATAAACACAAAAACACAACACATCGAATCGTATTCAATTTATTTCAGACGTCATATAAAAATACTATAGTGTTTATAAAACTGTTGACATCCCACTTATTTTGAAAATATGTGCAGATCTTTAGAAACTGAATATTTCCTTGAATGCAGCTAAAAACATTGTTGTAGATGACGACATTATTCCAAATTAAGACGCATTTCTTCACTCAACGTCTCTTTCCATAATTATAAATGTGCATGCAGGCTAGGTTATTTACATTTCATATTTGCATAACGTTGATACATAATTATCAGAAAATGTTTTAAGTGAAAATTCACCAAAAAATTCGTATGTCCCTTTAAGGTGTTAATTTATATTTCAATTGTATTATAGTGTGTATTGCATTCAAGCTTTTATACTTGCATTATAGTCTACATGTATAAAGTACGCTTACGTTATAATTGTGTTGATTAAATAGTTTCATATTGGCAGAGTTACTGGTCCAAGGATTTTCATGTTGGCCCAAGGCCGTAGACAATATGGCCGTCCGAGGATAAATAACTTGGCCAATATGAAATCACTTAAAACAATGACGATTCACAACAGAAAGAAGCCATATTGACCCAGCTTCGGTTAATTGACCGTGTTTTCTGCGTGTGCTTTTGTATTGGACCAATTCGCTTCATAACTCATTTTGCCTCGTATGAAGTAAAAAAATGTACCTCAATGATAAAGCTAATACAGCTAATTTTACAGTTAATATTGTTAATTAATAATAATGTGGCCATATGTCATAAAACGTTGTTATGAAGGAGTGTATATGTTTGATATGTTATATCGTTTGTGTCGGTGAAAAATGCTATGTGACATGAGCTTTAAAAGTTCACATATTAATAGACTATAGAATATTGTTTATTAATAGGGAAATAATTGTAAAAAATATGTTACTTTCTTTTACATCAATATAACTTTTTATAACGGTAAATATCACACAAACTTATTTAAAGTAAAATAAATGTAGATTAGTGCATATTTTAAATTGATATATGAATATTATACCAATGTGAAGATTGCACATAAACTCATTCGTTTTTGTCGCAAATAAATGTACATACTTATATAACAATAACAATTATGGCAATATCATATATTTATTCGATGTATGGCCTGACCCACACAGTACAAAACGTATGAAGCATACGACAATACAAATCATTCATCTTACAGGTAATTACCTAGGGTGGTAAGTACCAACAATTCTTATGAATATTCTTAGACTTGAACTCAAGAATTATGTTTGAAAAACACACTTAAAGACCATTTTTTGAGACCAACATTTGCAGGCATGTTGAGACATCTAATATGGGTCTAATAAAATCTTACAAATATTTTATCTGCCTTGTTATATCATGTTATCTGGATATCTAAGGTTGAAATTTGGATTTTTAAGCTTAAGTCTAAGAATATTTTAAAAAAAATGGTTGGTGAATACCACCCCTGATATATATGTTTATATCGTTTCAGTAAAACAACGATTGCTTTGACACCGTAGAATATAGTGTGAAGGGAGGTCATGATTTCTTAAGTCATAATAACCAAAATAATTATCACTGGTTTAAACAAAAGATATAGTTTAAAAAAAAATTGTCAGTTCTTACTGGAACGTTTAATTACCCGTAAAACATTGCATGTTACAATCACGTGGTGATTAATATTTGTCAAATTCTATTATCAAGCACTGATTGTTTCTAGGTTGGTTGCTTAGCAACACAAAGCGGAAATAGTAAATGGATATTCAAATTGGAAAAAAACACACGCACACGCACAAAAACGCTTACATTATCGTTAACAAAACCGCGGAGAAGTAGACTTTCTGCCATTCTGCTAACTTGACCGACTTGGAGAAGTATAAGTTTTAAAACCACCGACATACAATTTATTATTAAAATTCTTTGTGGTTTAAATGCCAGAGTGTCTGGAATGCTTCTTAGGAAACGAGATAATTATGTATAAATAACAATTACATATAACAAAAATAACTATAATGACACTAAAAAATCGATTTTATATTGTTACCAATGAATATCACTAAACGGAAAATGAGAATTACAACAATAATATCAATTACAATTATTATAACAATTAAGACAATTACAGAAAAAAACAACAATAACAATTACAACAGTTACAAAATCAATTATATCAGTCTATATTTTGTACATATATTTCAGGACCAATATTATAAAACAAAATATTCATATCGTTTTGGGGTGGGCTTTTTTCAAAATTGTATTACGCCTTTTTAAACAGTCCTCGTATATTAAATATCATTTACCTATTTTTGCAATTAAACATTTTTGTGATTATTGTACATGTATATATTTTACATTTTATGAATGTTTATCAGCCAGAAGTAGAATTTGATATATTTAAGTATTTCACTGATAGCTGTGTCAGGTTGACAATATATTGTTGGTCAATAACAGTCATACGTAATATTCTCAGATGAATTCCACTTCCATCAAGTGTAATACCATCGCTGCATGATCTATGTTTACATAATTATGTCAGAAGACGTTTGCATTCACTAGAAAAAGCAAACATGCACAATTTGAATATTTGCCAATTCGTTCACATAAAAATCTAAGACGCATTTGTTACTTGTTTTTAGGCAATTATTTCATGATTCAGTAATTTGTGGGGTTGTCTTTTTGTTTCGTTGTAAATAAAAAAGTATTCATTCTTATATCTTAACGAATATATCAATATATTTCATCTTTTTTACGAATCTATTTTATTCCATGTAAGTATGTAAGTTTTTTCAGGTATTAATATAAACGATGTGATTTTGAAACAAGACACATTATACAGTAACCGTAAATAGCAATGCCTTGCAAGTAATATATTGAGTGCAAATTCAAAAAACAATAAAGATGAATTGAAAATAGTAAAAATAGGAGACAAGATAAGAAATAGAAGTTCACAGTTGATTTGTTTGCAGTATATATTAGTTTACCTGCTACCATATTATTTCGTGTGACTTACGTTTGTTTTGTTTATTGCAGTATGCATTTATATTTGCTTGATTTTTAAAGTAAGGCATGAATGCTGCAATACAAGATATTATTCTCCTGTATTTATTTTTTCAAAAAAATATTTAGCAAAAAAATGCTATTTCATCTTAAATTCCTCCTATCATAAAGTAAATTTATCAACACAAAGGACATATTTCAGATACAATTGAACAACATTACTGTTCAGTATTATAACTTGCTCGGTTAAATGCAATCTAAAGAGTTTTATTTCTAAAAGAGAAATTCTGTCAATAACCCCTGAGCGCCTGTAAAGTCTGAACATCAATAAAAACAGCCAATTTACTTTAAACCGATACATTTAAATACAAATGTGTAATCAAGAGTAAATAATGACATAACGAAAGCTATTTCGATACACAAGTAGTTGAGTGCCATCAGCGGGAATGCATGCGTGTTATCTAAAAACTGAAATCTAAAATAAGTCGTTCATCACTTAAATCCACGATGCAATAATTTATTTTATTGTTTGCTTTTCTTGAGAACATGTTCTTGTTTAAAGCGAGTTCTCGGTCTACTATATGCATATGAAAATTCAATTTTTGTCTTATTCCTTCTTATTACAAGTCTCGATGGAGAGAAGTGACAAATGTCGCATTCATCTGACCACAGGTTCGAGTCCCGACAGAGTATATTCATATGATTATCTATTTCAAAGTGAATTAACTCTCAGGCGTTTTCACATTTACCAAAATCGCCCATGGTCTCAATTGGTTCAGTGACCCATCGTCTATGTATATTAATTGATAATTCGTAATATATCTGTCTGGCGAGTATTACACAATAGTTCCATTAGAAACATGGTTATTACCTTTATCATCTTATATATATATATATATATATATATATTCTTTTTAGCTAGGCTAATGTTAATATAAAACTTTATTTTTAATATTTTATGTTCTAGACATATCCTTGGGTACAACGTCGTTAATTGTTTTAGGCCTCTCAATCACAAGTATTATGATATAATATTTATGATACTTCTGGGCTTTTAATAATATATTATTAAGATGCTCATAGACATGTTTCAATAAACGATGTAGTTTGTAGTCTGCTAGTATTAATATAAAAAAATGTTTATTATCAATGCTCTCAACTTGCTCTATTGGTAATACGTCGCCAGTCGTTGTATCTATTTCTCAGGTATTCTAGTTTGTTAAAAAAAGCGATACTTTTGGGCATTCAATAAAATATTATTAAAATGCTCATCATATTATCCGTTTAGCTAGTAATGATTAAAATACGTTTGCCATGGCTAATGTTTTAGTTATGGACCCCGAATTATCCTTGATTCTACGTTGTCAATTGATCTACTTGTCTCGAGTTTTACAATTTGTCGAAACTCGCAATTATAGTGATAGTATTGCCAAGATTAAATCATATATTTGCGTATTTAAGGATATATTTAAACAAAATACTTTTGGACTATAAATGTAAAACTGTATTTCTTTTTATTCATGTATTAATATCAATGTTCTAGATATGTTTCTTTGATAATGTGTCGTCAAGTGGTCTAGTTTTCTCGATTGTTTTAGTGGGTTTTTTTACAATCATAGTTATAGCGATGGTATATTCATTATTGTATTATATATCAAGGTTATGTAGGATATGTTTTGTAGTTTAAAATATGAATTTAAAACTGTTTATGATTAATATTAGTTTTCTGGGCATATCACTTTGATAATTTGTCGTTAGTTGTTATAACTCTGTCGAGTTTTAAGATTGTCGAAATAATAGTTATATCAATATTAATGTTCTTTTTGGTAGACATTATATTGTATACGTGTTTATTGACATGTTACAAACAATGCAGCATTATGGTAGCCTACTAGTATCAATATACAACGTTAAATATCTCTGTGATGTTCTAGACATCTGTTGTTTAGCTTTGCCTTCACTTGTTCCTCGTAAGTCGAGTATCATACCTGTATTTTGTCAATACTCGTAATTGTTGCGATGGTAATGTGTGTTTGATGTAGGTGCCCATTGACATTATCTGGTAAACAATGTGTTATATAACTTGTTTCGATATAAAACGTTATGTGACTAAATTATATCAATGTTCTACAGATGCTTTTGATACTACGTCTCGTTATTTGTAAGTAGATAACACTTGCTGAAGAATTTAGTTATAACAATTATTGCTGTTTTTTTATAAAACATTATCAAGATGCTCTTGTTGTGGGGGGGGGGGGGGGGGGGGGGGGTTAAGCTAGAAGCAACATAACACTTGCTATGATTGAATGCTCTAGACATGTTCATTCTTTTGTTTTAGCTAGCATAAGTATAAAATATTACTTATATCAATGTTCTGAGCATATTCATTTGATAATTCGTTTTCAGAATTATATTTTGTTGAGAATTATATTGATAGCGGCGATTTGTGATTTTTGATTATACATGTATTATTTAAATGGTAATGAACATGTTTCAATGCGCGCGTCATTTTATGCCCTCGAGGGCTAACAGTTTATCAGTTTACCGAACCACTGTTTCCTTGGTCCTGAAAGATTAATCAGTACTCGAGCACACCCCATCTCCGCAAGTAACTTATTTTTAAAGGGAGTGTTTTGGCATCAATACGGTGTCATATAAACATTATCAATACAAAGATATGCATAAAACTTACATATTTATGCATGCAGGGTATATAATTATATATTGCCGCTTTACTATATGCGTCAGTTTGCCGCTTTACTATATGCGTCGGCTTTCATAAGTTATATCATTTGATTTGTTTACCTTTCTATTTTGAACGAACTGCCTTTCCGATCAACCATCTTAACTCGCGACGGTGTAAGTAATTGTGTACAGATACATAGCTTACAACTGACGAGGTGCGTATGCGGATATGTTCGGAAATGCGAATCTATGTTCGGAATGTTTACGGAGATAAATGTAATTAGTGACAGTACTTTTTCGCGTCCTGCGATAAAGTATTAACAATAATTTAGTCAATTATGGCATTAACTCAGTATACATACACTATTTTATTAGTATAACGCATAGAGAAAGTCTCCATTTGCAGCTCGAATATGTAGTTGGCCAATATAATCCCTTTAAGACAATATTACGTTGAGCATTGGACGGAACCCGCGTCAACGCTAAACACACTGCACAACCTGTCCGGTATCTAGTGTTCATCTTTTGACATAAAATATCAATTCTAATTTTGTCTATAACACCTGCATCAATTAAACTGATGTGTAACGACTCTCTGTCTTAATTTGTTATGGTTATTGCTTGCTTTTATTGATATAAAGAACGAAAAGGAACTATTTCGTAATCAAACATGAATTAAACCGAGAAAGATAGAGGAAAAACTACTGATAATGGCAACTTTAAAGCTACTGCTGGCGGTTTTAATGAGTGTATAAAAGGTTAAATTTGTATAAAAAAACATTTAATGACATACTTCACTTAGGGATTAATTAATTTCGCGCAGACCCATTTTTTACCTGGGAACTTTCAATGTCAAAAGTGCACACCGTATCAAAATGTTGGCATAATTGTTAACCCTGTTGCCATTTTATTCTGTCTGCTTGAATTTATTTGTGTTTGGTTTTTATGCTGCTTGGAGCCTGTGTCATTTCATTTTAGTGCCAACATCTCCTAAGACAGGCCTATATTTTCAAATGTTGGCATATTATGCAACATATCAACTCAGTTGTACGACCTGATTGTTATTTGTTGAAGGGTTTGTTTTTAAATTGGGTTAGTACATTTTCTACACAAAACATGATAACATAATGGCATATCCAGTTTTGTTGGTACAGGGTGACCTCATGATGAAAATTGAATAGAACTGCAGTCTTTTCGCAAATGACTGGCAAAATTTCTCACGACCTTTTGGATTGAGCTGGTCACGATTCCACGAATCTACGGTAATATGTTAGATGGCATTAGGCGCCATTGTCTCAAACCCAACCCACTCAACCATTAATGACCCATATGTATTTGTTTTATAGCAAACTTTGCATCAGCACCTTCGTAAAGAACAAGTTTCTTTCAGTTTAATATATATATAACCAGTATTGTGTCTGTAAACAGCATAGATAAAGATGAGATAGAGGCACCTGCGCGCGTTTATTAAGTCATTTAGAAGAAGCTTACCATTGTGCACAGTCTTATCTTATCTCTAACACATGTCATCTGTTTTCTAACACATGTAACATAAGATGTTTATATAATTATGATGTGACGATAGGGAGAGAGTAAGGTTGGATTTTGAATATTATATCTCATTTGCAACATATATGTATTATTTTATTCTTTGGTGAACCATAAACTAGATTTAATGAGTGATTTGCACAAAATTATTAACGATAAAAATCGCCGTAATTTATTTAAAATAAATTCTTTGTTTTATGTTCAAATTTTGATCTACGTTTAAAATGATTTTACAGAAGTTACGCAATGTTTTGAGCCACATTTAGGATCATTACTATGAATATTATTAAACCAATGAATAATTGCTGGTTTACCGTTACAACGACTTTTTGTGTTTCTTTTTTTAAACGCCACCAGGTCCCCAGCGGATTAACTGCTGGCCATTACAAGCTGATGAGTCCTTGCCAATTATTTTCCGTAAGTCTGATTGTACCTACGTGTATTATGAAATGTATGTTTTGATTGTGGTAATGATTTTGTAATGGCTGTATTTTTTAATGCTACATCTCCGTTGGATAATTTGTTTTTTTACTGTTTAGTTTAAAATGACTCCCTGATTTCATTCGTTTCGGTAGATTTGGAACCAGTTTTAATATGCATCATCATTTGTCAACAGCGCGTCTGTTATTGTAACAGATTGTTATGATATACCTGTAATAATTGTGTCTGGTTTGATGCCAACACTGTTAACACGAAGATGTCGGTAAAGTTATTAAACATAGCTGTAAAACATTCGGTAATTACTGAAACGGTGTCAGATTGGGGGAACCGTGTCTGTGTAAATATCTAATTAACATTCGATGCATTTTTATTTCTTGCTAGTTATCCTTAACGATAATGATTATATATATATAATTTAATTCACTGTTTGTAATTTACTGCTAACTGTTCTGTACTTTGACTCGGTGTTTTTTCAATTTCTTTGCATATCAAGGAACTTATTCAAAGTTGCTAAAAAACAGAACATCCTTTAACGTCTCATTGCAGTCACGGTATCTTTTTCCCACGGTTACATGATAGTTGTGCTCACAAAAGGCCAATGCATTTGGTTTTGAAATATCTTCAAAATGGTTAATAGTGGTTTTGCTTCATTGCTGCAGATCAGTAGAGCACAAATTGGCATAACATATACTGCAATAAGACATCAATGGTGTTGTAAAAGTGCATTTTATAAGATTTCAACATATGCCTGTATTTATGAGAACTTCATTTTTCAAAAATATTAGGGTGTCACTGCACACTCTTTAAAAACAACCAATCTGGTCAACCTACCAGTTATTGTGCATTTTTATGTGTGTATACATTCCTGCTATGAAAAAAGAATACTTTAAAAAAATATTCTTTGTAGAATTCTTTTTTCCATGAAATCCTAAACCTTAATTTATAAAGAACAAAGAACACAATTCAACTGTGTAGTGATACCTTAAATGGGTACTAGCGGGCCTGAGGGGATGATTCATATTTATCAACCCCTTTTATTACCCCTCATGTACCTATGCAATAGTATTCTTTTCTTATTTATGTGCTGCATTGTGTGCTTCAAAGTGATCTATTTATCAAGCATTATTATCTAGAAATGTTTCTTTCGTTTTTAGATATTTCAATATTAATAGCAGCTAAAATGCGTTTAAACAGTTTTCAGTACTAGTGTTATTGTTTTTGATTTAACATTATGTTGATAAACATTCCATAACCCTTTACTTCATAGATACACGTTTTCCTGCACCAATCACAGAAGGCCTTTGAAAACAGTGCAGGAAGAGTTCAGATTGCTCGTAACGAGCAATCTGAACACTTCCTGCACTGTTTTCCACTCTGTCAGTTAATATAAACATAATTCAACCATTGCTGATACGTGGTGAATTAATGATTTTAATATTAGAGGTGTCCAAAGGCGTCTTTATGAAGTAAAGGGTTAACTTGATGGGATGAAAATGATTATTCAAAGGAATCTCCATCAATGAAAATGATACGTTATGTAGTGTGTACAGCTTTCACTATTAGGTCCGTTAAAGGCAATGTTTGGAAAGCCACATTTGAGCACGTTAATTGGTCAGTTGTTTCAGTGTAAGTGTGAAGAACGTCACAGTTTAGCTAGCGTTCATTTGCTGTGAATTGCGGGACAGACATAGAATCCCCTGCTTTTTCATTGGGGTCAATAGACCTGATTCGGGAGTTATATGTTTATTTTGAAAGGGTTAATGGATTTAATCTTATTGTATAATTGATACGTTATTTTTTTAGGTTGTTTTGGGTTTGTTTTTTTCGAGTACTGGTATTAAAGTGTATATAACTTTTTTGTATATTTATATTATTGTCAATATTCTATTTTTTGCTCTTTGTAGATGATAATTTGTTATGCTTTATAAACGTCCAGAAAGATTTATTTTGTCATTTGAATTACCGTAATTGTTATTGTACATGGTGATACAGTTAACATGTATAATTGAGTTACCGGCTTTGTTGTTGTACATGGTGATACAGTTAACATGTATATTTGAGTAACTGTCTTTGTTGTTGTACATGGTGATACAGTTAACATGTATATTTCAGTTACCGTCTTTGTTGTTGTACATGGTGATACAGTTAACATGTATATTTCAGTTACCGTCTTTGTTGTTGTACATGGTGATACAGTTAACATGTATATTTCAGTTACATTCTTTGTTGTTGTACATGGTGATACAGTTAACATGTATATTTGAGTTACCGTCTTTGTTATTGTATATGGTGATACAGTTAACATGTATATCGCAGAAAATGATTCGAAACATTATTATTCAATACACGTGTAAGAAAATAAGAAAATAGGTTAGTAAGTAAGTAGGTAGGTTAGTTAGGTAAAACTAAGTTACAATGTAAGTAAGTAAGAGGGTAAGTGGTAAATAGGTAAGTGAGTGAGTGAGTGAGTGAGTGAGTGAGTGAGTGAGTTTATAACGTACTTATAACAAACGCCTTAAATACCGTTCGTTCCTTGTTATCCCTGCGGTAGACACTGTATCACCGTGCATACTGGTAGAAAAAGAAAAGCTATTAGTTACTCTGTTAATAATTTAGTTGTTTCTGATCGGCTGCCAACAGAAGTTTAAGAGTTATCGTTCAGAGAGTGTATTGGTCTAGCAAATACTGAATTATTCATATTTTTAAGCATTAAACCATTACCAAGACAACGATCTGATTCACGTATAATGCTTATAAGCTGGCGTGATGCCTTTTCATTTATTTTATTTTAAACTTATTTATTTTACATCGATTGTGAAACAGTTTTTTTTTACAATTTATATCCAGCGTTAAGGTAACAGAGCTTTGAATTACCCAGCCCAAGACGGTAACTAAGTAGCGAAAGATGCTACTGGGGCGTTTAAACTGGTTAACGGAAATACCCACCTCGCCCTGCCCCTGTCGTCAAATGTACATAACTTCCGGTTCAGATTTAACGATTTCATAAAATTATTGATTTGATCAAACGATTTTTGTATCTTCTTTTTTGTATGGTGTTTAGCATAGCTTTCAACAATTATTCGACTATACCGCGACGGTGTTTACTTGAGACAGTTTTCTTAGCGCTGCCACTCTGGAATATCATACCGCAGACACGATTTTGTGTAACCCATTTTTTATGCATCTTTTTTATGCATTGAATGATAAATTCATACATTCTTTTCAGTGCAGAATACTTGCAAGATGAATTTGATACAATACTTCAGTTATTATTCACGTAGTAATGTGACTCGCAGGCAATCTTGCTTTACCAATATCAGCTGTATTCACCAGCAAAGTCACGACCGTCAGTGTTTATCTATCGATTTTTCTTAATACATCTATCTTGTTGGTTACAGACAATCGCTTCATTTAAAACAGAATTGCCTGCTTCATATTACGAGGCTCGTGGAACTGCTACTTTTGTTTTCATACTGAGGTGATTTTCATCTATCTGTAAATGCCACGCGAATAAAGGCCGCTTATATAACCAGAGTTCAGACAATCTCAAAATGTCGGTTTAATTGTGGCGAAAACAATATAAACCATTGTCAAAGTCTCTAAATATATTGAGAATAGAAGTTGAGCAAGTCTTTTATATGAATATTTTTACAATATAAATACATTTCAAAATTGATTTTATTAATTTGGTACTTGCCACTACTTAGGGAAACATTTTAAACTATGGTTTCATCTTTACATTTTTAGACTAAACAGTTAAACAGCTCATTTGTTTCGAAAAATAAAAATGTTTTTTGTTCAAATATTTCTGTCATATTGCATGGCTGCAGGGATATTTTGCCAGGAGATAAAAACGAAAAGAATGTATCTGAAAACTTTAGTCCTCACAGTCATGCATAATATATCCAAAATTCGTAAATTGTAAACTATCCACTTTTCTATCAAAAAAAGAACGTTTAATAAGTAAAATATAGTAGAACCTCGTTGGCTCGAATACGGATGGCTGAAACACGACATATATCTCGAACTACTTATCTTACCCCGGCCGAATTACTATTTCGATGTATACACATGTACATGTGTGGTATGATGTTGAACAAAACTTGGCTTTAATAACACTTGGTTTCAACATTTTTATTCAATTCAATAATACAAATTAATAGTAGTCAACATCAATACAAATATGGATTAGAACGGAAGATATAATTATAAAGTTCTTCACACGAACAATTGTGTCCAGCCCCGTCTGGTTCGAGCCATCGAGGTTCTACTGTATGTTTAGCAAGTAATTTCATAAGAATATCTTCAAAATATGAATACATTTTTCAGTATATTTTGAGCCAGGCTATATTCGGTATGTTAAGAAACAAATAAAAGTGTTAACGATCTGCCAAATATGTTTACAAGAAGTATAGATATGTCACGGAGAAGAACTTTGTAAGATTTTATCTTCCGGTCTAACTAATAGTTATACTTAATCCTTTACTCCATAGATACACGTTTTCCCGTACCAATCACAGAAGGCCTTTGAACAGTGCAGGAAGAGTTCAAATTGCTCGTAACGAGCACTCTGTCAGTTAATATAAACATAATTCACCCATTGCTGATACATGGTGAGTTAATGCTTTCAATATTAGAGGTGTCCAAAGGCGTCTATATGGAGTAAAGGGTTAAACTGGTTTGTATGTAAGCAAATTGGAATGAATAAATATGTTTAAACCAATATAATTACATTACAAAAATAATCTCATGTATTTTTATGTTTATCAGTACCTAAAGAATCATTTCAAATCTTTGTTTTAAGTTTTAAATTCTCGCTTTAACAGCCATTGCGCCTCCTTAAACTGTGAATCAGAGATATTTAAAATGGTGTGCTGTATAACTGCAGAGAACCTTTGTAGATAAAGTAAAGGCCGTAACGAATGTGTCCGGAACTTCATTAGATATATGAAGATTGCATATCAGTAAATTACCACACTATATATTTAAAATTAAAATATGCTTTGATGTCGCTATAAAATCAGAATTCAATCCACTTTTATTTATGTTTTTTGATAATGAATTATGTTTGTTGTTCTGACCTAAATTCAGTTGTACGCAATGACATTCGTAATTTACACGCCTAGCCAGGTACCTGTAAGAGACTGAATGTCCCGTTTATAATTTACACGCCTAGCTAGGTACCTGTAGGAGAATGAATGTCCCGTTTGTAATTTACACGCCTAACTAGGCACCTGTAGGAAATTGAATGTTACACGCCTAGCCAGGTACCTGTAGGAGAATGAATGTCCCGTTTGTAATTTACACGCCTAACTAGGCACCTGTAGGAGATTGAATGTTATACGCCTAGCAAGGTACCTGTAGGAGATTGAATGTCAGGTTTGCAATTTACACGCCTAACTAGGCACCTGTAGGAGATTGAATGTAACACGCCTAGCCGAGTACCTGTAGGAAATTGAATGCCAGGTTTGTAATTTACACGCCTAACTAGGCACCTGTAGGAGATTGAATGTTACACGCCTAGCCAGGTACCTGTAAGAGATTGAATGTCAGGTTTGTAATTTACACGCCTAATTAGGCACCTGTAGGAGATTGAATGTTACACGCCTAGCCAGGTACCTGTAGGAAATTGAAAGTCCCGTTTGTGATTTACACGCCTAACTAGGCACCTGTAGGAGATTGAATGTCCCGTTTGTAATTTACACGCCTAACTAGGCACCTGTAGGAGATTGAATGTTACACGCCTAGCCAGGTACCTGTAGGAAATTGAAAAGTCTCGTTTGTAATTTACACGCCTAACTAGGTACCTGTAGGAGAATGAATGTCCCGTTTGTAATTTACATGCCTAACTAGGCACCTGTAGGAGATTGAATGTTACACGCCTAGCCAGGTATCTGTAGGAGATTGAAAGTCCCGTTTGTAATTTACACGCCTAACTAGGCACCTGTAGGAGATTGAATGTTACACGCCTAGCCAGGTACCTGTAGGAGATTGAATGTCCCGTTTGTAATTTACACGCCTAACTAGGCACCTGTAGGAGATTGAATGCAACACGCCTAGCCAGGTACCTGTAGGAAATTGAAAGTCCCGTTTGTAATTTACACGCCTAACTAGGTACCTGCAGGAGATTGAATGTAACACGTCTAGCCAGGTAGTAGTATTATAATTCATTCATTAAGGTTAATATTATTATTATTATTATTATTATTATTATTATTATTGTATTATTACCATTATTATCATAATTTTATAATTTATTATTATCATTATTATCATGATTCATACGCTCTAAATTTGTCGATATCACGTATAGAACACAATATAAAGTCATACCATTGTCAACATATGTAAATATTATAATTTGAGTGAATAAGTGTTCTTCCGAATCGTGCGGCCCGTGCGAATATAGAATATCGTAATGCCGGTATTCGTGTGCGTGCGGGGTGTTGCAGGTTTTATTACATCTTACCGAGTTGGTATGTTGCAGCTTCAGTAGTTTGGATTCTTACATTCAGAATGTGTTTACTTTATCAAGCCGGTTTCTGTTTCAGGTGCAGCATAAAATAAACCTGATTCTTCTATTTTCTTTCCTTGCTTGTTTTTTTTTTTACTTCCAACGGATTTATTTATCAGACTTTATTGATGTTCCTATCTATATTTAACAGCAGATGTCGCAGTAACACTATTCCCAATGCTGGTTGTATTAGATTAGTTACTTTTAAATGGCAATTATGCAGTTATTGCCTAATAGCTCTGTAAATCATATATGAAACGGTTGTTTAATTGGCTGGATACGTGGTGGTTTAAGTTTTATTGCTATAAGGTCAGGTTCGCTGGAATTTTTATGCAATCGTGTGAAGCGCAACAGAGTATTATGCTTACAATACATTTTTGCGCTATACAAATGTATTTGCATTTGTATTTGTATATGTGCAATCGTCGAGCTCATTCAGTGATGCTTTAAAAATATTTTAATTGGGGTTGAGCGCCATTTTCAACACATTTCGGGTATATATGGCATGTCCAGTTTTTTTGGTGGAAGAAGTATTCAGAATCTGAGTAGAACCACCGTCTGAGTAGAACCACTGTGTAGAATCACCGTCTGAGTAGAACCACCGTCCTTCCGCAAGTAACAAGCGCACTTTTAGAGATCATAGTTCTTAAAGTTCCTCGGACACTTTTGTAGTCTGTTGAATCATACCGTACTGTGAGATATTGGATGACTAAACATCATTGAAAATCTGTGAAAAACTAGAAAATACATGGTCATGCTCCAATGTGTACAGAAAGAGATCGCCATTATAAAATCAGGATCAAACCATTCTTATTCAGTATTAAACTATAAGCAACCTATGTGAACTAACTATGTTATATTTGGATTGATATAATCGATACATTATTTCATTCTACTGCAAGGGATAACGACAAAGCGAATGTGTACTTATGAAACAAATGATTTTTCTTGAAAGTGGTACATGTATAGCTAACATGTTAATGTTTTTTCTAATATTATAGTCATTATAATAGTATATATCAAAAGAGTTTTCAGAAAGCAACAGTTCTTATGTACTGAAGCTTTCAATTAAGACTTATAGCCGTATACTTATAATACACATGTATTCTGTATAATTCATACAGTATATTTATGGTAAATAAATTGATATAATATATATATATATATATATATATATATATATATATATATATATATATCTGGTATAACTTTTGAAAATTGTAAAAATTATGCATACCAGCTTCTCCACTTCCATTCTTGCTTAAATTTAAATTTATTCGATACAATATATACCATGAAACTAGTATTGTAACTGTTAAACATGCTTTACTAAACCCCTGTCTGTCATACATTTGTACATACGATGTACCAGATGGGCCTGCGTGCTTGTTTGATGCTGGAAATAAAACTATATAATTACAATCGATTGATCGTATATAATAACATAGTTACATGGTAAGTAGACAATCAGTTGGTTAAATGGCAGTTAATGCTTCATCAGAAACTAAATTCCCAGAACGTAGGTCAAAGAATCAACACACACCTAAATCTTAAGCATTGAAACACAATTTCCGATATTTTCTTCGTGCAGTTTAAAGTAAACGTCTTAAATATCTTGCATACTCTAAATGATTGAGAAATCCCATGCCGATTTGCTTTTTTGGTTTAAAAAATATTTTTTCAAGAACTGCACCTTTAGTATTACATAACATTTACAATTCATGAGTAGACAAACAACTCTAAGAAATGAGATTTAAAGGAAGGGCTTATCAGTCTGAATGAATATTGTTCATAGAAATTGCTAGTGATTTACAACAATTGAGAGGTGGCGGTCTGTAAAGCAAGCATTTTTATTTGAAATGAAACTATAAGTAATGTTTGTTCACAGGCATATTAAATACATAGCATTACATCGGGTTTGTTTTAAACGTAAATTTAATTTTTTTACATTGATTGTGAAACAAGTTCTACAATTTAGACAAATCACTTTTAAGGTCTTCCTGGGTAGAACCAGAAACTAAGCATATGCGGATAAGTGTCTTGCTAAAGGACACCACACATAGCCACGACGGAAGAACAACCCCCGACCTTTCGATTCTTGCTCCGGTGCTCTACTACAGAACAATCAATCAATCAATTGCTATATTTTAAATATGAGCTGTAAACCGGCGTCTTCAAGGAATATAATACTAATGTAACGAATGGGCAATTAAATAGCTAACCTTCAATTTGGTGTCTATTTTGATATAATTTGTTGCCATTTTCGGACTGTATTGATTGGTATAATTGACAATTTTATCGTCCACAAATGTCTTCACGGAGCAATTAGTCTCAGAGTACATTCCTGTTGGCAACCGTTGACTATTAAATGCAACGTTCATTAATTCTTTTACAAATCATGCATTAACAGAAGATTGATTGATTGATTGAATATCTAGCGTCATTTTATGCCATCGAGGGCTAACAGACAATTAGTTAACCTAACCACTGTTCCTGGGATTAACCAGTACTCGAGCACACCCCGTCTCAGCAAGTAACTGATAACTTTCCCACTTGAATCAGTGGTGAGAGACGAATGATAATGTGACACAATGTCGTATATCAATCATCACGGAGACTGTTGCCGGGCGGGGGATTCGAACCCCTCTCACGACCCCTGTTTTGATAGTCCGACTCGTAACCGACTGAGCTAATCGGGCCTGGCTGCATTGACAGAAGAAACTATTAGAGATATGAATGGTACTCAAAAGTCTGATGCACAAAATCAAGAAAATATATAGAGAAGGAAAGGCAACTGATTGAGATTGTGAAAACGCTCGCGTCTTCACGCAAAATCTCGCAATATCTCGTTTTTGATTATCTGAACTTCCATTCATCTCAGGGATACAACTCAAAATTGTTACACTGCAGAACATTGTCACCAAAACAATACCATTCCCAGAAATTTGTGTTTAAAATTGTTGAAGTACTTGTGACTACAAAATGTGAACACTGCAGCTAAAATAACGACACATTTCCTTCAAACCTCAATATCTTTAATTCGGAAGTAGTTTGCGTGATCGAAACATGTTTAAACATCTAATATTACATACAACTTAAAGTAAACATACAAGAAATCAGTTGCCTATGAATAATAAATAACTAATTTGCAAATTATGAATCCTTCGTGTGCTGTTTAGTCAGGAGATGCAAGTTTTCTGTCCTTCTATACAAGTCCTTGACAAAATTAAGCAAATGTATACTGAATGTGATCAAGGATTTAATATATAGAAGGATAGGAAACCTGTATCTTTTTACTAAATGTTGATAAAATAGCACACTCAGAATTAATAATTTGACACATTCAGAGTTTCCGGGCGACTTATTTTTTATGCATAAAAAGCAAGCTGTGTGTAACATTATAATTTTGTTTTTTGAATGTTTTTACCACGCAAAAAGATCTTGAATTAAAACAATACAGTAAAATTCCAAGTACTTTTCTTGTTGTTTTTTTAATTGCAATAATCACATTTTGTAATCATAAGTATTTCATCAATTTTAAACACTATTTTCTTGGAGGGGAAACCACTCACTGAAAAATGTGTTTAAAATTGTAGAGAAATTCATTGTGCAGAGAAATAATTTTAATTTGTGTTCCTGAGACAACCAATGCCACGTGGTCTGTGGGTGGAGAAATAGTCGTTCTCGCTTCAGGTCCATTAACTAGAGTTAGTGCGAACACGAAACTACGCATTGATTTCCGACAATCAAACATGTTCAGCAGCAAATGAAGAAATAATGACTAATTACGTATCCATATTACAGATGTGTCACTGCTTAACAAATGATGTAGCCATTAATCCAACCACACCACACAGATACACGTGGATTACAAAGCTCCAGATTTTCCTCATTGCTCTATCTCAAGGTACTACATGATACGCACGTGTTAATAAGCCCAATTTGTGTTTCGTTTTACGGAACGCTGGGTAAATATTGACCACAAGACATCAAAGGGGATAATTTGTGCTTAAAGGATTTTGAAGTAGATTAATAATTTCAAAAATATCGTTTTTATAATTAAAGTGATATAAGTGCGCTGCCAAGGCTTTTGATCAACCAAATGTGCCATATATCAAGAATATAATTAAAGCGGAGCGGTACATGTAGTGAAGTAGATAGCGTGTCGGCCGCTCATGCCAGAGAGTGCAGGTTCGATCCCAAGCTCAATCCGATGCCCCTCAAAAAACAGCACTTGGTATTGGTTCTACACAGAAAGTGGATAGCATTTCATATAAAGATTATTGTCAATGACGCTTAAATAAATTAGTATACACTAAAAATAGAATTGTTAGAAAATGATCTAACTCTGGTCGTTTTATGTAAATGTTTATTAAAGTGTATATTAAATAATGTATGTATTAAATATATATAAGATATTATACGTGTGTTTTACTACTTCTACAACCCCTGTCCTGCCAAGTCCCCATTGACGAATTTTCATGAAATTTGCGTGACAGTCATGAATCTGCCACCTCCAAATATACGTGGATATAATCAGTGACTTGTAGAGAAATATTTGTGTCTGTTACTGGCCTGGCGGATCCAAGGAATGATGATCAGGACCGGCGACCACCGTCAAATAGCTGAAATATTGTTATTAAAAAAGACAAAATAATTCTTATGCTGATTACACATAATCTTATCATAGCCATATGGAACACGTTTTCCATTGGTAGGGCATCGTACCAAGGATCGGAGGTTCGTACGGGGATCGTAGGCTCGTTTCTCCGCCACGGCATTTTGTAGTATCCTTGGGCAATACACTTTATCCTCAACTATGTAGTACTGGTTCTACCCAGGAGGACTTCTAGCAAGTTTTATCTAACTTGTAATGTCTTGTTTTACAAATACATTTAAAACAAAATCAAAATCTTCAAAACTGTTGTTTCAGCAATCGTATTTTACAAATACCGCAGCATGATTGATATCTACATTAGTAGCAGTTGAAATATCTTAAATCAGGCAATGAAATTGGTCGTGCAAGCAAACAGATGTTGGAATATCTCATTATTTAGTTCAGTCAATCCTGATAACGAACTCCACAAATCAACGCAATGAAATAACCTTCTCATATATCACAAAGCGCACTATCGTTTTCAATCAAGCTCCACGCGATTTAATTTGCATATAATTTCTCCATGTGTACCTTTATACCGCTCTCTTCTAGTTTCGGAATGGCGTTCGACTTTAGTATTTGCAATTAGACGTTATGTAAATAGGATCAGAGCATAAACAGATATTCTGACAAACTAGCAAGAGATGATTCTAGCGTGCAGGCTGAATCGAGGCCATTTCTGTTTGTAATCTCACTAAATATGTTTTGCAGAACAAATACCATGAAATGTAACTCGATAATCGAGACAAATTGTGAGACAACTTACAATCCATCATTTGAGAGAAAATTAAAATATTTTCATGAGCAATGCCTGTGGCGTTTTTTTGATGGATGGAGCATGTTTGTACGTACTAACTGCGGTAGCGCAATGATACAGCATGGCACATCAGTACACGACAACTACTGTGGCACACAGATACAACATGATATGTCAGTGTATACCATGTCATATAGTATAAAGATAGAAACGTAACATGTCAGTGCCTACCAACTTTATAGCGCAAAATGACATGAGTGGAATTCTAATTATATGTTTATATAAAATGACGAGCGCGCTTAGCGTCAGTCCAAATCAAACATTTAAGTCAACAGAGGCATTTTACATACATGTAATGGTCGTTTTAAATAAGGAGGACGCAGTTAAGGGTTCGTTACTACTCAAACGCTATATAAAGGGCGTACATGAAATTCCGTTTGATCATGAAGATACAGTGAAATCTGAATAATGCTATTTCATAAATCACAACAACGGTTTATCCAATTTTCTGGATTTATATATATATATATTTATATTCCTACATACTGAATTTATGAATAAAAGGCCTATGCATGGCAAGTTGATTTTGTGACCACCACAGAACTGCTGTTCAGGCTACATGCTTCAGCAAAACTGTTGGTGTTGTGATGTGTGATTGTTGTGTTAATTTTTCTAGGGGGCGGTCTGATGCGTGCTTTTACAAACACAGTTTTCGTGACATATACAAAACAGTTATCTGATATTAGTCTTTTAAGCGTAAATAAGAAATATTTCAGTATTGAAAGCCGGTTGAGCAGAACATATTTTATAACAAAACCTTATTTTGAATAGGCCTAACAAATACAAAGCGTTGGTATATTTTGCATTTACTTCTTGCGGGCATAAAGTATTTCTATCCATAAAACTTTCAACATTTCATTATATAGGCATTAGACAGTATTTAAAATATCATAAAACTATCACTTTTGTATTTAATTACCAACTTAAAGAATCCTCGTCAATATCGAATTCATGTATATTTCCTTTTGTTATATTAGTGTCTAAGGCAGTTATTTTACTATTTGATATCAATTTTTCTTATTTTGTTTCCTTAGAAATGTTTGCGAGAGGAAACATTTCCACTTGAATAAGTCATAATATTCAACATAACACTATCTTATTTAATAATAATAACCCTTAAAACATATTTGTCTGTGTTAATGATAAATTATATAAACTAATGATCATTCGTTGCCACTTAGTTATCTCTTAGGATGCTAGTCATGTCCCCTTCAAGATGATTTTCCTACACGAAGAAAAAACATACTAAGTATATAAACAAAATAAGAGTCATACCGCGACTGTGTTAACTTGAAACAGTATTTTGAGCGGTGCCACACAAGTGTATCATGACTCACAGACACCTGGTATGATACCCCACCCAGTCACATTATACTGACATCGGGACGATCAGATCCGGAACTATCCTGTAAATGGCGAGCGCCAAGCGAGGAAGCTTTTAGTTCCATTTTTCAAGTCTGATGATTGAATACACGATCGCCTATCGCCGGACCCGATTCGTTCAGTCCAGGGGTCGTGAGTTCGAATCCCCGCCCGGCAACAGTCTCCGTGATGATTGATATACGACATTGTGTCTCATTATCATTCGTCTCTCACCGCTGATTCAAGTGGGAAAGTTATCAGTTACTTGCGGAGATAGGGTGTGCTCGAGTACTTGTTAATCCCAGGAAACAGGGGTTAGGTTAACTGATCGTCTGTGAGCCATCGATGGCATAGAAATGACACTAAATATCTAAACAATCAATTAATCCACATGCGAGGCGGACGCTCTACCACTTGACCACGCTGCGGTTTCAAACGTAGTTTTATAACATTACTCAGTCAATACTGGTAATGTTCATTTGATGTTTCAGAAACGTCAGATCTTTGGGTTTGGGATTTTACGAGTTTAAATTCGCCATTTATTTGTTAACATTCAAAATCAGACTCTAACTAGCAATTTTTATTATTTTCATTCCAAATAAAAATTATATTTAGCAGGGTAGTTCACTTGGAAAAAAAATCAAATGTTACAGGAAGTAAATTATTTCAAACATCTTAATATCATCTTTCAAAGTGTGAGATTTTATATCCAATTCTGAACATTCGGCAAAAATGTTTTAAATTAATGAATTTCGGCTCAGGTCTCTCAAATTTCAGATTCTGATGAAAACAAATTCTCTCGTTAATCAGACTACTCCACTTATTCTCCTCCCACACAATCATACATTTTCACTCCTCTCAGTGGTTTTGTCAGTGATAGTTTCAAGGCGGTTACCAATGTTGTAACTTCGTCAGTATGTTTGGTCAGTGTATTTTATGTACTGGTGCTATTGTAGTAACTATTTTTCTACTTGTTGACTTGTTTGTAATCATTGGTTCTTTAAAATCATCTTTCCAGGCCGTAACCTCATTTCGTTGTATAGAATATGGCGACATGCAATGCGTATATGTCTGGAAATTTCCATTTCTGATATGAGATTGATTTTAATCTTGATAAGCATTTTGCTATGCTTGGCATTACGAGAGTATTTACTGCTATATTAGAATAATCATTTTCAACATCAAGCATTATTACTAGTGGAGTCATCTTGCAAAGATCAATAAGCAGTTTTGGGCCTCTGAAATGTCATGCATCATAATACAAACAATTTCGAACAATCATATACATGTACATACACTTCGGTATGAAAGATATGTATTTAAATCAAAAGCATCGAAATATTTTTAAAGTGTATACTATCCACTGCTTTATAATATGTTTGCTGTCAAATGTCCTATTCAGACGTTCTGAAAATATGAAAATAAACTTTTTCAAACATGTTCTTGTTCGACTTACATCAGCAACACAATGTACTTGTATCTCACATGCTAAACTTGATAGTATTTCGTTGCATTCAAGCGATTTAATGTTTTATACGTATTTAAATTATAAGCAACACGTTTCTTTTTCTTATAACTGTCATCATACTTTACGACTGGTATGCGTTGTTTAAAATATTCTTGTTTAGTATGTTTTGTACGTATTTATTTTATCTCGATTTTCACACAAAGAAAACAAGCAATCAATCGCTCTCGTGTCAGTTTCCTAGATAGAATCAGTACTATGTGTAATATATTTGAGAAGTCATCGAGCATAATATCGAACTCTGGCGTGAGCGATCAATTATCCATCCACTGTACTACCGCCCTTTTGAATCCCTGTTTACGGATAACGATTCATACATCGTGAAATTATTTACAATACTTTATAACGAATTTCCACCAACAGTTGGAACTCGCCAATTCCAACAATTTTTATTTCTCATTTTTGTAATTTCAAAGTTGACGCTCTGTCCCTTTTTCCCTATGACTAAATTAATGAACTCATGGTATGTCAAACTCCACTAATGTTAATTAAATGGATAGCAAAAACAAATACAGGCATGCACATGCTTTATTTCTTTTGACTTATTAAATGGATAAGTTGACAATGATTATTTTTATAATAGTTTATAAACGTCGCTTTAACGCATACTGAAGTTAACATAACGGCTGTACAGATAGCTCATATAAAACATATGTATTTGATATTTTAGGATTTTATTCAAGTGATCAATATAAAAGAAATAAAACAATTATCAATATTGTTCTTTAATTTTATTTCCAAATGATCAGTTTCTTTTATTGGTAATTTAAGAAATGTAATCAACAATAGATAGTTAAAATTTATAAATAAATCCTATTTATGTATCATAATTTATGAGTTTTATTACTACACAAACCGCAGCTTATATGTAGCGGTATAGCGTCCGCCTTGCATGTGGAAGGTCGTAGGTTCGATCACTGGTTGGGTCATATCAAAGACTTAAAAATGGTACAAGAAGCTTCCTCATTTTGCGCTCAGAATTTAGACCCGATGCTAGTATAATGTGATGGGATAGGGTATCATACCATGTGTCTGCGGCATGATACTCCAGTGTGGCAGCGTTGAGAATACTGTCTCGGGTAGACAATATAGCGATGTGACTGAACAATTGTTGAAAGCGACGCTAAACACTATACAACAACAACAACAACAAAAACAACATTAAAACCACACATGAAATTATAAACATGACGATAAACTGGTAAATTAACTGCAAAATAAACTATAGTAGTTGGACCTATTCGTAGTTTATACAATTATACGAGAAGGCCGTTCAATAAGTAATGTTATTCGTCTCATAAACATTTAAATCGATAAATGTATTTGTTGTGCATCTTACAAACAAATCGTTCGAGTTCCAGAAAACTTATTTTATCGCAGTCTTGACTACATACATTCAAATACACTGCAATTAAATATAGTTAGGGAAAATGCTACTAAATGTGTTCATATACGGAGCTGTAAGAGTGCTGCACAATGTACAAGTGGATACGTGCATTGCATATTTTATGTGTATATGGTGTAGCAAGACAATTGAACATTAGTTGACTTTTTCGAGCCCCATAGAAAGAAAGATAGCAAATCATGGCCACTTAAAACAGACGAAGGTCTTGCATTGCCAACAGTTGTTTGGTATTTCAGTTTTTGATGGCTATCCACAAAATAGACTGTGCTGTGAATACATACTTCGGAAGTTGTTCAAAAGATTGACAACATGCATTTTTGTTATAGGAGACTTTGAAGGTATGAACCAAATGTTACCAATATGTCATTTGCTGTTTTAATTTAATTACTAATATAATGATATTTATTGAAAGCCCCTCGTAATATTAGATAACTTTGTTAACTATGTGGAAAGATAACACATCCATGACATTAATCTGATGTTATGTGTTTTTTTTTATTATTTGTGTTTGTTTTGGGGGGGGGGGGGGGGGGTTCACATAAAAAAAGGTTGTTAAAAACATATGTACTCCTCCCTAATATTATTTATAATAAATAATTTTTAACCTGACACTACTGTAAAAACTTGTTAGAGAGATAGGCGAAAAGAAAGGGCGAGTTCATTTATATGTTATATATTGATAATTATGCTTGTAAGGTGTGTTTGAGGATGGGCTTCCCCGAACAGCATATACCTATGACGGGGTAAATAAATGGGCGCCGTATGGTGACTCAAGCTGAAAAAAAATCATCATAATGCTCGATATTATATACTTTGACAACCCGTTTTATTAAAACTGTTTTATTTGTTTAGATATGAGCGTACATTTAACTGAAGACCTTCGGGTTGTACTTTACACGTGGTACATGTTAGTTCATATCTCATGAATGTTCGACAATTACAATTCACTCGTTCGTTATCTTTAACTGTGATTTATATTGAGGTCTCACTAACCAGTTATTGAAGGATAGATTATTAAAAAAACTTGCGCCCGAGAAATAAGAGCTGTGCGAATCTGTGTTGCTCCAATTTTTGTTAAAAGTGCTTAAAATGGTCATAATCCCATGTACATATGAGAACATTGGAACATTTTCATGAATTCTGCCAAGTTTGGAAGGCATTGGGTACAGTTGCATGAAGGTATAACATTCAAATATGCGTAGCAATACACTGCAACACATTGGATGCAATCAAACAATTGAAATGGTAAAAAGGCAATCTGGTGATCTCAAAGTTTTCCTGCGACTCTCGAGGGAAACGAGACAATTATAGTAGTATTGTCAATGTATTCAGTGTTTCAGAAGTGCATGACGCCATATGTATGTTGCTGTTGTTGTATGGTGTTTAGCGTCGCTTTCAACAATGTTTCAGTCATATCGCGACGTTGTCTACTTGAGACAGTATTTTAAGCGCTATCACACTGGAATATCATGCCGCAGACACAAGGTATGATACCCCACCCAGTTACATTATACCGACGCCGGGCCGACCAGACCTATAACTCTCCTCTAAATGCTGAACGAGGAAGCTTCTTCTACCATTTTTAAAGTCTTTGGTATGACCCGGCCGGGGATTGAACCCACGACCTTCCGCATGCGAGGCGGACGCTCTACCACTAGACCACGCCGCGGTATGTGACGCCATATTTAAAACAGCACACACATAATTGGTGTGTAAGACATTTATTTTTACATCCAGTGCGATAAACTATTGCATGTCAAGATAAATATTTACACTTAAAATGTACTTCATATGTCAAGGAGATATGTTTACACAAAGATTGATTGTAAGGTCAATACAATGAGATAACCGAGATAAAGGGCGATGAAAACAACATACGTTTGAAGTGAATAAATAGGCCATCCATCGTATACCGGGAAAGGTAGGCCACCCAAAACCTGTTTTGGTAAAGTTCACCAATAACACCCAAAAAACAAAGGTGATGATCCACAGATCTGCATTCAAAGCCATGGGAAACCGTCTTGTGGATGATGTAACCAGTCACAATGCCGAGCTTATCCGCCGTCTCGTAGACCATTCTGCTATCACCCAGGCATGGTACTTCAATGGATCAGTGTATGGGAAAACAACAAATGACAAACGCTACAAGTTTGATTTATTTGACAAAGTTGAGGATGTTATAAAAAAGTAACTTTCATTAAAATCTAAAACTTAACAGACAAATGTGTATTATCAGACATAATTCAATTATTAAATGATGCAATTTTGGATATTTTTTCCATAATATGGACCTAAAACAGTGACCTACTCAGTGTTTGTGATATGGGATATATTTGTATAATTAATGCTATTAATTCCAAAAGGTAATTTATTTAATTACTTACTGTGTTGTTGTGATATGGGTGTAAAAGAGATTTGTTTCTATTCAGTCATAATCAATACAGAAATTATTGTAATTCTTAAACAGATAATTGAAGGACTACTATTATTCAATTATTGAAGTTACTTGTGGTGATTAACAGTTATACTAATAGTGGACTTGGTGGAACAGTGGCTGTGTGTAATGGTGCATGCCATGAAGTATTACTGAAAAAACAGGATTAATATGCTATAAATTATAATGATCAACAAAGTGCTTCCCGGTCTAAATATAGACCTGTGTGGACAGTTAGAAGTGATTATACATACATGTATATATGGATATTTTAACAGTTTAATGCTATTGTATATAACCTATGTGTTTGCACTCAAAACAGTGTAGAGTATGCCAATTTGAACTGTAAATGTGTTCATACTTGTATGTCTGTCCTATAATGGACAAGTGTTTATTTATTATGGAGGTTTACATGTATGTGCCCACCTGTCCTACAGTGTATGTTTGTTTCAAATACAATTAATTATTACCTGAATGAATGTAACAAAGTATGCTTGCAATACTGACATGCTTTAAATAGCTAGATGTTGTCCTGTGCATATATATGCACCAGCTAGACTGTCTGATTGTCAGTCTGTCAATTATGACCATACACAAATTAAACAAACTACCTATATAAAGGCTGGTCACTCAACATGGATAACCTTAAATAGATTGATAATTGTAAAATTGATATTAGTATGTGTCGGGGTGTCCTATATTGTGTGTCTGTTTACCTGTCTGGCCAATTATGGTAAAGATTTATTCATACAGTGTGTGTCTTATGACTGTCTGTCTGTCAGACAAGAAAAACAAACAAAATCAAACTTAAATTAACAAAAACTACTAGATGTGGACTAAGTTTTGTCACAGTTATATAGATGTCCGTCTGTCTTTTCTGGTAATCCAAAGAAAGTACCTTACAAAGTATTTTATCAGTTACGTAAAAATTAATTTTGGATTAAATAATTGGCTCATGGTTTAATTTATATGTGAGAAAAAAAATGAAATTAACATTGATAAATATATAAAAATTATTATTATTATTATCTTTATTTTTTTTTTATTATTATTATTATTTTAAAAATTGTTGTTGGAACTGTAAAACGAAAATCATTTATTGCAGATTCTTACCCAGAGACTTATAAGCAAAAACTATTTTTATAATATAACCTTGATGTATTAGATATCAGAATTTTTGTGCAGTATTTTTGAAATGAAAGTACAGCAGTCATATGAAATGTTGAAAGAATTCAATATATTTATTAAGATTTGGACTCCACTGTGTGCATTAATCTACTTTAACAGTAAATATGGAAGTTAAAATATTATCTGTTAACTGTCAGGGTTTGGGATCGGTTGAAAAGCGTTTGGATGTTTTTAACTACATAAAATCAAAACAATGTGATATATATTGTCTGCAGGATATACATTCAACTATTGCATCTGAAAAGTTTATTGAGTCACAATGGGGCAACCGTTGTTTATTTTCTTCATTCTCTTCCAATTCTAGAGGTGTTGCAGTATTATTTAATAAAAATGTGGACTATGAAGTGCATAATTTTATAAATGACCTGGAAGGTAATTACCTAATTATAGACTTAACTGTTGATAGTAATCGATTCACTTTAGTCTCTTTATATGGTCCAAATCAGGACTGCCCTAGTTTTTTTGATACTCTTTTATTAAAAGTTAATACCTTTGATAACACCTCAATCATTTTTTGTGGGGATTTCAACTTAGTGCAAGACCCTAAAGTTGATTACTTTAATTACAAGTGCATGAATAATGTTAAATCACATAACAAGTTATTAGAAATTAAACACCAATACAACTTAATTGACCCATTTAGGGAATTAAACCCAAATATTAAAAGGTATACTTGGAGAAGAAAAAGCCCATTAAAACAAGCTAGACTGGATTTCTTTTTAATAACTGAAAATTTAATACCGTCTGTAAACAAATGTACTATTACTCCAAGCTATAGGTCAGACCACTCTATGGTTATTTTAAACATTACTTTCACACCTTTTAAAAAAGGAAAACCACTATGGAAACATAATAATAGTTTGCTTAAAGACATAGATTATTTAAAAACAATAAAAGATAAAATTAATGAAGTTAAATTACAATATGCACTACCAGTATATCAAATTGAAAATATAAAAAATATTCCCAATGACCAACTTCAATTTTCAATAAGCGATCAACTATTTTTAGAAACACTATTAATGGAAATTAGAGGCAAATCAATTTCTTACTCATGTTTTAAAAAGAAAGAAAATGAAAAGTTAGAAAAACAATTAGTTGAAGAAATCGATATATTAGAATCCAATTTAACGCAAAATAACATTGAACAGTTACATATGAAAAAAGAATCTCTTGAAAATATAAGGAAAACAAAAATGCAGGGAATACTTATTAGATCAAGAGCACAGCTTATCGAAGAGGATGAAAAACCCAGTAAATATTTTTGTAATTTGGAATCTCATAACTGTTTAAACAAAATTATTCCAAAAATTGAAAAAGAAGATGGGTCTTTTATAAACGATCAAGATCAAATTTTAGATGAAGCCAAACATTTTTACGAAACTTTATATTCAAATAGGGACAATGAACTGTTAGATACAAATATAGAAATGGAACTTGAAGGTTGTTCTGTGCCTAAACTTAATAATGAAGAATCTGCTTCTATGGAAGGGCTCTTAACCTATGAACAGGCAACCACTTCTTTAAAATCAATGTCGAATAACCGCAGTCCTGGTACCGATGGATTTAGTGCGGATTTCTTTAAGGTTTTCTGGCAATATATAGGACATTTTGTAGTTCGCTCTATCAATTATGGTTTTAATAACAATGAATTATCAGTTACTCAAAAACAAGGTATTATAACATGTATCCCTAAAGAAAATAAATCACGGTATCAAGTAAAAAACTATAGGCCTATTTCATTACTAAATTGTACATATAAAATAGCATCTGGGGCTATAGCTAACAGAATTAAAACAACTTTAAATAAATTAATAAACAAAGACCAAACTGGATTTATAGCAGGTAGATATGTTGGAGAAAACACTAGAATACTCTATGATATCATGCACTATGCAGAGGAGCACAATTTAGCAGGATTACTTTTATTTGTAGATTTTGAAAAAGCGTTCGATTCATTATCATGGACTTTTATCCATAAAGTAATGCAATATTTTGGTTTTGGTATGTCAATTATAAAATGGGTCCAGGTTCTGTACAAAAATGCAACGTTAGCTGTTACCCAAGGAGGGAATATTTCGTCCTTTTTTAATATAGGTAGGGGCTGCAGACAAGGTGATCCTCTTTCACCATACATATTTATTTTATGTTCAGAAATACTAGCTATCAAAATAAGAAATAATAAAAATATAAAGGGAATTAAAGTTAATGGAATAGAGTTCAAAATATCTCAATATGCTGATGATACTTCTGCAATTTTAGATGGATCAGACACTTCTCTTAAAGAAACATTGAAAGAACTTTCATGGTTTGCAACAATTTCTGGCCTACGTGTTAATTTTGAAAAAACACAGGTTGTTTGGATAGGGATAAAAAAATACAGTACCGATACAATAAAAACCAAATGGAAGCTACACTGGGGGAATAGTGAATTCAAACTTTTAGGTATAAAATTTAATGTAGATCTTAACAAAATAAATAATATTAACTACAAAGATAAGATAAATAACATTAAAAAAATAATAAAATTGTGGAAAAGAAGATATTTAACTCCTCTAGGAAAAATAATAGTCATAAAAACATTATTACTACCTATTTTAAATCACTTATTTATTTCTCTCCCAAATCCAGAAGATCACTTTATAAAGGAAATAAACACAATATTTTACGATTTTGTATGGGAAGGAACTGCTAAAATTAAACAAACTGTTATTGTTAAACAATATATAGAAGGAGGTTTAAAAATGATAAACATTACGGCATTTATTAACTCACTAAAAGCAACATGGATTAGAAGACTGCTATGTAACGGCGGAAATTGGACTAAAATAATAGGTAACGATATTTGTTTACCAAATTTATTAAACTTTGGAAACGCTTTCACCAAAAAAATTATTAATAAAATAAGCAATACCTTTTGGATTGATGTACTGAAAGCACACAGGGCTTTAACAGAACAAACTAAAATAAACTTGGAGGAAGAATTTCTTCAAACACCAATATTTCATAATGAAAATATTCAAATAGGTGGAGAACCAATAAGTAAAAAATTTTGGAATGTTAAGGGGGTGTACTTTATAAATGACATAGTTTCAAAGGGAGGTGAATTTTTAACAGAATTAGAATTTAAAAACATGTACAACATAAAAACAAATTTCATAGAGTTCCGTGGAGTAATCCAAGCAGTAAAACAATATGCCAAATATACTGAAATTAACATGGGTAACACAAAATTACAAAACCCACTACTACCCGTATATGTTAAAATTTATCTTAAGTCAAAAAAAGGTTGTAAGGACTTTTATAATCTGTTAAATAAAAACTATGAAAAACCAACCGCAATACAAAAATGGGAACAAATTTACAATATTTCAGAAGAAACTTGGAAAGATATATTCATGTCACCTTTCAAATGCAAATATAGTGCTACTCTCCAATGGTTTCAAACCAGAATTAATCATAGAATATTACCCACAAAAAAATACTTATATACAATCAAAGCTACTCCTAGTCCCTTATGTCCATACTGTGATCAGGAAGAAACAATAATCCACTTATTCTGGACATGTCAAACAACCCGGTCCTTTTTACAAAAGGTACAGTCCTGGCTAAGAAGAAATAATGTCATAATACCCTTTATAGAAGAATTATTTATTTTCAATATAGGAGAAAAATTCACAGCTGAAGAATTATTCATTATCTTAGATATTAAATTTTATATATTCTCAGCAAGAAAATTAAATTCTCCACTTTCAATTATCGCTCTCAAAAACAGACTTATGTGTTCTTTTAAAGCTATAAAATATAATGCTGTTAAAAACAATAAATTTGCATCTTTTGAAAAGAGTTGGCATAAATATAACAATATTCTCTGTATTTAAGTTACATACATGTATTGTAAGAACAGTTTCATTCATACATTGTATTCCGTTTCCATCTAAACAACCTGTGTATCTATATATAAATATACAACTATATAACCTAGGAATAATAAAAAAGTTGCCAGTTTTATTAATCTATTGCAGATAGATAATTATATTGTCTGACCAAACTTAATCCTGCCAGTTAATTACATAACATCTTAAACATTTAAAAAGAAAAATGAAGTATCAACAAACAAAAATTAACAATGCACACAGTTTAGAGACCAAACACCTCTTTTGCAGCTGCAAATAGTCAAAAATAGTAAAAAATATCACAAGAATATGAATAAAGAAGGCGAGTGTGGAGTGAAAGTGATATTGTAATGTTATTATCTTTTGATTGTATATCTTTATGTAAATATGTAACACAATCTGAATAAATGGGCTATTACAGCTGAAAAAAAAATGATATTGAATGCAATTTATCATATCGACACACCATTCTTTTCTGATAGCCCCATCACTGCAGTGCGCATCTTCGTTCTTTTCGCAAATTCAGTAAGGGGAATTAACTGTCATTAAGGTTTGGGGATAGAAAACTTCAAATCGGTGATGAAAAGGTTTGTCTAAACAAGGAATGAATTTACATGAAGGAAGATGCACGACAATGTCTCTACTGTGTACAACACGCCAACTGTTGTTAACTAACATGTCATGATTTGCAGCGAACATTCTATTTCCTATTCTAGGCATTCCAAACGTGTACAGAGACATTTTATTCCTGTCAATAACACCTTCCTTTACAAGTCTTGCACTCGATATAGAAGCAACTGCGGCACCGAGAGAATGTCCCGTTATTTTCACGTTGTAATCTGGATGAATTTGTAGAATGTCTTGTAGCGTATGCTTCAAACACCCATAAAAACTGTCATGTGTGTTCTTAAAGTATGTTTCAACTTTCCCTCCAATGGGTGATGTCGTTTTTGGTTCCAACAATACAGAAAATGCTAATTTGGTGAGCTGGGCAATATTTTTAGTTCCTCTGAACGACACAATGATGTCTTTAGACTTATCCGAAACGGCAATGTAAACAAAACACTGCGATCCTGCCCAAATGGAATTCTCAGAACATTCTCGAACAACAACGCGAGATATATAATATTCCTCATTTTTAAAGTAATCGATATCTTCCATGCATTTAGCTGGTTGGTCAGAGTACGATACTGCTGAGAGCAAAGCTTGTTTGTAAGCTTCTTCTGGCTTAAATTCACCGTAATCGAATTCAGGAGGACATTTGCGTTGATTCTTTATGTTTGCTGCTCTATTACAAGGATTAGCTGTAACAGCCCCCAGTGCATGGCATCTCCTGTCTAGTGGACACCATCGACAACTACCAATCCAACTAGACTTTCGTGTACATGATACACAGTCTCTCATACCATAACAATCCAAAGTTAAACAGCTCCTTACGACACAAGCAACAACCAAGATGGTGATTTGCCTCATACTTAAAAATTCGGTAGACAATATTTTAATATTTAAGATATTAGTAATAATCATCTTATATGTAATATTATAATATTGATAACTCCGACGTTCTTTGGAATTTGGACTTCTCGTCTAATTCAAATTGAAGACAGAAAACTCACAGGGGACTGTATTATATTTAAAAAAAAAGAGCAAAGTTGAGACGCAGTTAACATTAAATTCTAACCTAGTCAAATGTGTATCAATCAAACCTGGATATATGTATCTGTTTCGGGATCCATCTATAATTTTATGTACACTGTATTGAAATTTAGTGATTTGAAATAAAAGCTGAGACCTACTCAGTTTGAGACCAGCTTGGTCAATAATATTGTGTGAGAAAATGTTTTAGATAATTGCTGAAGGATGGTGATTCTAGTAAGACTAACGATAACGAGTCGCCTGGGGGTATGGACCTGACACGAGTACGACTATCGCTCCGCCAAAAGACCATGTGTATTTTTTTCCCAAACAATGAAGTGATTGCTTATATATCGTTAGCTTGTCTTTGGAAAATGGTGGCTTTGCAACTAATATCGATCGCTGATTGGATTATCGATTTGTGTGATTAACAGCACATTTCAGGTCAATTCCTCCATCACTAAACATGGATGCAATATATATTCCGAAATTAGAAGAACGTAAACTACTATAATACACAAAAAAGAAGATGAGCGGAACGGAGGTTTTACCTTATGTTAACAGTTTAATAAGCATGTTCCGTGTTTTACTGTGAAGAACCAGTACAAAAGAAATATGGACAAAATTCTTAGCTGTAGGACTCAACAAAACGTGTTGGAATGAGGTAGGTATTTGGTTCTTCTCTTTGGACTACATGTTCCACCAAACAATATACTCAAGGTTGATCGTACTCTATTTAAATTATTTTTGTGTTTTATAACATAATCTACGGTACAGGAATGTAATATCTTTTATATAAACCTAATGTTATATCACTTTCGATTTATCATTCTATGTTTTTCTTTTTAGCTCGACTCTCGTACGTAAAATACCGAACCCATTCCGATTTTCACGAATATATAAACAATGGCAATTTGACGTTATTTTGAAACGTTACGTCATAGAAAGAATGACGAAATCTAATATGCCGGATATTTTTTTGTTCATTAGAGACATGATAAAATAAACGGTAATTGTACATTTTTTCTCAGTTATGTAGTAAACAGAATCTTTTATTCTTGCTTGTGTATTATTTTATTTATTAACCTTGTTGGCAAAAATGACATAACGCTCATCATGGCCTCGCATAATATGTTTTTGTCAACTTGTTTAATAAATTCAGTCGGTTACGCGTCTGCTATTAATCCAGGGGTCGTGAGTTCGAATCCCACGCCAGACAACAGTCTCCGTGATGATTGATATACGATATTGTGTCTCATTACCATTCGTCTCTCACCACTGATTCAAGTGAGAAAGTTATTAGTTACTTGCGGAGATGGGGTGTGCTCGACTACTGGTTAATCCCAGGAAACAGTGGTTAGATTAATTGATCGTCTGTTAGCCCTCGATGGCATAAAAATGACGCTAAATATGCAATCAATAATAAATAAGCATACATGTTAGATCCTCTATATATTACATGATAGTTAATGTCTTATGTTGAGGTCAATATCAAAATATATTGACCATCAATATCAACATAATTATATTGACTACCAATGTCAAAATAGATTGACCATCAATGTCAAAATATATTGACCATCAATATCAAAATATATTGACCATCAATGTCAAAGTTTATTGACCATCAATGTCAAAATACATTGACCATCAATATCAAAATATATTGACCATTTATTTCAAAATAAATTGACCATCAAAGTCGAAATATAATGACCAAATATATGTGATAGTCACCAATGCCAAAGGTCATGTTTAATATGTAATATTTTTATTATATAATTGTCACAAATATCAGCAAGAATATTTTCCTATACTATAATATTCCAAAACTTAAATGTAATCAACGCAAATGGATCAATATATATATAAACCACTCGATTGTATAGGTCCAACGAAGGAGTTTTATCACGAGTATTAATCTATCCCAGAACCTGATATCTCACGAATATGGTCTATGAACCCCCAATGAAAAAGCAAGGAATTCTATCCCGCAATTCATAGCAATTGAACGCTTACTAAACTGTGATGTCATTCCAACTTTCCCTGAAGCAGCTGACCAATCAACGTGCTCAAATGTGGCTTCCCCAACATTGCGCCCAATCGGGAGGGCTGGGTCCGTTCTACATACTACAAGAATACGGTTTACAATATTTATTTAAACGTCCAAAGTGCTATTTTAACCAAAAACATGGCTGCAACTTAATTATAACTTCAGGAAAGATTGTCTTGTGATTCAGTCTGAGATCTCGATGTTAGAGAAAGCTTGCAATGCTTTGAACATGGCGTGTATTCCTTTTAAAATACCACCAGCCCATGTGGTTTTCATATTCAAATTTGATGATATTAAGCAATCGTCTTTCAAGGTTAAACAGATAAATGGATGGTTCATATTGGTGTATAATATGACACACGTGTGAAAACATGTCAGACATATAACTCCTTTGATAAGATACTACAAGGATAGATATAACCATCCCAAGTGTGCTCTCTATGCAAGTCAATATTTTATCATATCAGTGTGCATTATTCTACATAATTAAGTGAGGTAAGATTATATATTTCATGGGTTTGAGGTGCAGAAGGAAAATTCTATCCCGATGAACAACTGTTTTGGCGGTAACAAGGCTCTGCTGTTGTTCTACTTTCTCCGACAATAAAATATATCAGATTGTTCACAAAAGAACATTCCATTTTAAATAAAATGTCACAACCGTCAGTAGATGTTGACCTACTTCCTCAGCCAATGAAATCGCTCCAGGAAGGAGAAAGTATATCAACATCTAAGCCGGTTAGAAGTTATATAGAAAGGTCAATATAAGTTCTTACTTATACCGTGTGATTTTGTAAAGATTATCAGTCCGGTCTATTGTTTATAGTAGCGTAAGGATACCAAAGTATTTATGAATGCATTCGTCAATAGAATGATACGTGTAGAATGAAAACTACGTTCCCTGTAAACCGGAAATCCTAGTCCGGTATGAAAGAAAAAACTTTTGCTTTATCGGCAGGGAAGGTTAACCTTGCAGTAACATATAAATTGAATACGTCTTTGTTTTCGTGTTTTATTTAACCTACGTCGAAACACTTTTATAATCAAAGTACCAAACGTACTGCTGGCCGGTGCATATTTTTTATAGGGAAATATTTATTGAAGGTTCACGAAGAAAGTATAATAAGGAAGAGTGTTTTTAATTTTCCCTTTTTACCCAATAATTGAATTTATTTCTCACAATATAGCAACAACAAATGGTTGAACAATTTGTTTTCTAGGCACAAACGCTCTTTTTGTCTAACAACTTCAGTCTACAGTAATGACATCATTTCAGATTGCGATAACTCTACTACAGTGAACGTTTTGTCACAATGCATTTAAATATCAGTTTCTCTGGCGACTCAAAAACTAACCACAGAGGACATATCATGAGATAATGCTACACTCCAACTATCGTGACCATGTACTATCGTCGGAGATTTTTTAAATTTAAAAAAAAAAACAAGAGGCCCAAGAGGGTCTGTGGACACTCTACTGGTAAATAGTGATTTGTTGTTTTTTTTATGTAACAAATTCGACTAATCAGTTTTTGAAATTTCACAGAATCAACTCTCTTTGGGTCCCTCCGGCTTCTAATGGAATTCCAATCCTCTTTATGTAACAAAAATTATTTGCTAATTCTATATAATGGTTTTAATCTCAAATTCAAAATTGTTTTTGCAAAAATGATGGAGAAAATGAGAGTTTTCTGTTCTCCAACAGTACTCCTATGTAAAACTCAAAGTTCCCATACAAAGCCCCTATCCATTCCATCCCCTTGATTTGTACAAACTTCAAACCCGCTACCCATAGGGATAAGTTTATATGAAATATAAACTGATTTGACTAACCAGTTGCTGAGAAGAAGATTTTTGAAAACATTATATTTTAATCCTTTTAAGACCCAACCTGGCCCCTTTTGGAAATTAAATCGTGCTTATTGAACCACATATTATTTGCTATAATAAGAAGAAGTTAAAGACCTCAAATTGAATAATAATTCTGCACAAATGGATGAAAAAAAAAGAGAACTTTCTGTTTTCCCATAGACTTCCTATGTAAAACTCGAAGTCCCCGAACAGGGCCCTTATAAATACTAGCCCCTTGATTTGTACAAACTTTAAACCCCTTTTCATAGGGATAATTTATATCAAATATGAACTAATTTGACTGACCGGTTGTAGTAGAGATTGTTGGAAAAATTTCAAATTTAAGCCTGTTTTTACCCCACCTGGCCCCTTATTGAAATTTAATCCTGCTTATTGAACCAAATCTTATTTGCTATAACTAAATGATTCTTCAGAATTCAAACTGAATAATATTTTTACACAAATGGGTGAAAAATGAGAATATTCCGTTTTCCCATTGTATGTAAAACTCCAAGTCCCCTCACAGAGCCCCAATGCATACTAGCTCCTTGATTCTTATCTTGGCAACGCGCCATCGCACAAGGGCTTCTTGCCTTTGGCCAGTAGAGTAACGGTCACCTGATTATCCTTGATGACATAAAGCTATATGGATCTGTTTTCCAACTTCTGTCCTTTGGGTAGCGGCAAAAATTCAAACATGGATTTTGAATGTCATAGCTGCATCAACAAATCACATCATTTTCTCTTATATAGATTTAGTAAAGTAGCACCCTCCCATTATTGCACTCAATAAAACATAAGTATAAGCCGTCATGTTAGCAACAACAAATCACACCAAAAACCATTCAAATAAGTATTCAGTCATAAAAAAACCCAGTTTTTTGTCATTCTCCTTATATAGATTTTGTCAAGTAGGCCCCTTCTCCCAGGGCCAAACTGTGAGACCAAGGGGCATGCAATTCACAATTTTTATAAAGGACCCATAGACGTCCATAATCATACTCACCAATTGTTTCCCAGTTCTTCCTATAATAAGAAGAGATTTTGAAAGTTTATCTTGAATTTGACTATTTTGGCCCCGCCCCTAAGACCTCATGGGGATGGGTATTAACTGTCATGTCAGCAACACCAAGTCACACCAAAAAACATTCACATATGTCTATTTAGTCATAAGAAACCACTTTTTTTGTCATTTTCTCTAATATAGATTTGGTAAAGTAAGTCCCACCCCCAGGGCCAAACCGTGGGACCCAGGGGCATGAAATTCACAATTTTTATAAAGGACCCATAGGCGTCCATAACTATGCTCACAATTTGTTTCTGAGTACTTCCTATAATAAGAAGAACGGTAAGGTATGCCGTAATAATAAGACTCACTTTTGCCGATTGCCCTCACTTTGGTGAGTTGATGACCATCTATCAGTATCAAGATAAATGGTGTCTTCAGCATCAGTCACGTCGCAGTACAATCGTATTACTACATTACACGCCAAATAACTAGTCTGTAAAACGGACCTACTTTTTCATCGGGGGTTCATGTTTTAAATAGTATTGCTGTGAGCAAATATAGTTTCCTTAAAAACTATATTTGTTTTAATTTCATCAATCAAATGTGGAACTTATTCCAGGCACATTTGCCACTTTAAGGTTTTAGTAGTATTTTTTTATCGGTTCATATATCAAGTGTTACAAAAATAATTAATTTGTTATATTTGTATTTTGAAGTGATCTAATTGTTGTAATAAAATTGAAAACAGAGTTTTGTCTTTGTTAATAATTCATGCCATATCTAGATGTGACACAATCCCCATACTTGCGTTTTCAAAAAGCGAAAGGCCTTAAGTATAGTATTCTCTATATCTGCATCAAACATCTATATATATGTATATACCGTTTAAATAGTGTGACTATTTCGATTTTGTCACCTGAAATCTACTTCACTGAAAAACCATGGCACGTCAGACGATTCATCGACTTAAGGCGGATAAATCAAAGTCGCTAATCATATGTCATCACACATGCATGTATAATTAAGTCTCAACATTTACATATTACATTTTTACCAATACTGTTAACTAAACAATACTGTTAAAAATGTCGTATAACCAATAATTGCGTGACAATTTTATCCAAAATAAAATATGGGGGAAATCTGTAAGCAAATACACAATATTGACTTCCGGTTAAATTGTAAAATAACTATGAGACTAAAATTCCTGATGATTATTGTTGTCATCACATCTATTTTCGATTTGTGATATTATAACACATACAGTAATTATTTGTTATCCATTGTTTGACAGTTGATGTTAATATTTTGATATTAAGAAAATGAATTGAAAAAAAAAATGCGTATAATGTCAAATGTTACAGGCCAATTATATGAATGTAACCAGCATATCGTGGAGCTCTCCCACAAAAACTGACAAATGTTGCTTCATTTCCGAGGTTATGAATTTGAACTATCTCTGAAAAAAATGCTGTATATGTTACTAACCATTTAATATGAGCCTTAACACTTTAACACTTTGCATGACCTCATGATTCCATGTATATGTGATCTGAGTGAATAAAGGATATTGTATTGTATTGTATTGTATTGTATTGTATTGTATTGTATTGTATTGTATTGTATTGTATTGTATTGTATTGTATTGTATTGTATTGAGATGTGACAACAAGGGCAAGAATGACGTGGATGCACCATTGTTGTGACGTCATCATATTTGTACCTTACGCAATGCAATTATTTTTATTTTTATAGTGTATTTGTGTCATTGGTGTGGATTATTTGTCCTTTGAAAGATACGTACGTCGCCTGCTGCACATAGGTCGTTGGTTCCAGTCTCGCTTTCTTAAAAAACTTTACGTGCGAACGTTTGCCAATTACTTGTGGAAGGACGGTGGCTCTTAGATACATTCTGAGGTCTTCCTCTGCCAATAATGGTTTATATGCCATAATGTTTTGAAAATGACGTTAAACTTCATTAAAAAAATGTTTTGTTATAAGTCAAGTCCAAGTCAATTTTTAATTATCATAAGCATATGAATGTTCATCGTCATTTGTACATAAGCAATACAGTAACATTAATAACAACAAAGCCAAAACACACACACACACAGACGCGTGCTGACCAAACGTAATAATAAAATTGAAAGCATGAAATAGTTTGATATTTCGTACCTTTTTCAGTATTCCATCATATGATAAATAGGCATCATTTTATTATGTTTTATACAATGGATGGATGACAAATTCATAACAATAAGTATATTAGATAATACAACTCGAACACAATGTGATGACAACAATTATCACTAAGAATTTTAGTAGTGCGATTATTATACTTACCGACCGGACGTCAAAGTCATGCAAACGATAACAGAATTCTCATAGGGTATTTAGGGACAGGGTTGTCACACAGTATAACAAAAAGATCGGGCAAACAAATTGTTGTATTTTACATTCGTATATCGACTTCATGTTTCGTGTTTAAAAACAACTGACGCATGTATAGTAAAAGTCAAATAGACGGAAACATATATACACGCATTCATACACGCATATATTCACACACATACGCTTGAGGACACATACGCACGTATGCATGCAAGTACTTACGAGTATACTTACACGTATCCATTACCCGTTTTAAACATGAGCAAAGACAACACATATTTATTTATATGAAGTTTAAGCAATGAATCACATATCCATACTCTAAACTTCTTCCCTGTCCATAGTAAAAATGGGACACTGCTTGTACAGAAATATGTTAACATGTATATATAATAACAATATTTGTTTATATATTTTTTTTAATCTGTCTGTACAAAAAATGTTATTTTAACACACCACCTTTATTCTCATTCAGGATAAATCGAAAGGCAGCTGGTCGGTAGTTGGTTATTCGAATCCCCAACTACCAACTGCGAACTACCTACTAACTTTACAGTCATGAATAAAATTGCAGTACTATACGATTATAAGATAGTCAGAACTATAAATCAGGGACAATTCGTCTAGGATAAAATGGCATATGGAAACTTAAAAATCCAGTTATACCAAAATAACTTAGGTAAATTGGTTGTTAAATGGATACGTTTTAATTGAGATATCCAGTATTCATCAAAGTTATATCCATTATATACAAAACTGATATCCATTATATAAAAGTAATATCCATTATCTATAGAGTTGAAATCCATTATATATAGAGCTGATATCCATTATATATAGAACTGCTGTAATCCATTTTATATAAAAGTAATATCCATTATATATAAAAGTAATATCCATTATATATAAAAGTAATATCCATTATAAATAGAGCTGATATCCATTATATATAAAAGTAATATCCATTATAAATAGAGCTGATATCCATTATATATAAAAGTAATATCCATTATATAATGAGCTGATACCCATTATATATAAAAGTAATATCCATTATATATAAAAGTAATATCCATTATATAATGAGCTGATACCCATTATATATAAAAGTAATATCCATTATATATAAAAGTAATATCCATTATATAACGAGCTTATACCCATTATATATAAAAGTAATATCCATTATATATAAAAGTAATATCCATTATATATAGAGCTGATACCCATTATATATAAAAGTAAATATCCATTATATATAGAGCTGATACCCATTATATATAAAAGTTATATCCATTATATATAAAAGTAATATCCATTATATAAAGAGCCTACATATATTATACGTAAAAGTAATATCCATTTTATATAAAAGTGATACTTAAAACTCTATTCAGCATGTGAGTTGTGCGGGAACGAAAGGGAATATGTCAAACATTATCTCGTGCAATGTCCCTATTATCGAAATGAACGACGTCTTTGTTCGCGTGCCTCACGCTCATTTCATCCTCTTAGTGTTAATGCAGTTTTATATTGCAAAGATACTCTTATGGAAAAGATAATCTCACTTTATTTAATCACGTTCAGAATTCCATTATCGACATCAAACGATTTGATGATTAATGTGTAATTGTTATGCATTCAGACACTTGCTGCTTGATTTTGGACCCTTCTGTCAATCGTACCCTCTCCTAAATTTTTGCTTCAAATGCATCGTAACTTTCATCAATTAGTTCTTTATTAGTTGATTACTTCAGATATGTTAATTGTATTGTATTTCAACTTAATCAATATTAATTTTGTATATAGATAGTTTACCGGGAAGGGTCTTAATTAAAGTAGTTTGAACCTGCGGCGGTCAGACATAACCTGCGGTCAGACATAACCTGCGGCGGTCAGACCTATTTGCTTATTTTTAATAATATACAGTAGATCTTCATTGGCTCGAACACGGATGGTTTGAAATACTTTTCTGGTCCCGATCGAATTTCTGTTTCGGGGTATACACATGTAACTAATATAGTAGTGATAACCAGTATATCTAGAACTGATATCAATTATATAACTATTGAACGGATGTCCCTTATAAAATTATGTTTATTTAGAAAATAAAGAACCTAGTATCAATATGTAAGTCGGTTAAGCCGTTTAAGTATATGTCAAAGACGATGGTTCGAGTTTCAAGAGCAACACATTTATTTGATAATCTTATATCAAACGATGTGTTGAAGTTATTCTGCATGTCGTAATTGCTTTTATCTTTAGTGGACTGACTTGACCATGTTCATATTTATTGTTAAGTAATGTGCTACAATATATATATATACAACATATATATTAAACTGGCTTTATTGTTGGTTTCGAGTTTAATAACAACAATGAGGTAACATCCTCAAAAAACATTTAATTCATGTGGGACTATTTCAGACATCCCACTGGCTTATCGAGAGAAGTTACCCCCCTTGATATCGGCGGTTTTTTACTACTTACCTGGCTAAACCATTATATTTAGTTTACATAGAAACATAGAGGAGAAATTTAATTTTATCGTTATAACATTTTCATTATTAAATTGCCAACCTATTACAACGTCTAGCCATTAAGTTAAAAATATAACCTTTATCATGATAAAATAAAAATTAAAATAAGTTTACGCCTTCTTGCTTCCTTTTTTGATTTTATAACAGCATATATGCTCCTTATATGTTCTATATAAAAAATACTCAAAACACGTTTTCGGCCTCTTTTAATGTCTTATAAACCTTAGTTGTGATTTTTTGCCAACCTATTACAACGTATACGTTCATAGCAAATAAAATTCTCTTTACGATGATATTTTGATATATAAAATATGATAATTGCATCTTGCTTCCATTTTGATTTGAAAATGAGACAAAATGTAATTCTGATTTATTTTCTGTATGTTCAATAGATCGACCTATTGAACCCAATACAGCATATTACAGTACCCAATTAAATACAGCATGTATGTCGCTATATCAGCCGGCAGATGTTGGTCAGTACCGACATGTTTATATACACATGGTGATATTGCAAGTTATGTGTAGTTTAAAGTGTTGTTTTTATTTATGTATTTTACTTATATTCTAAACTTCAAAATTAAGTACATTTCTTTTGTAAACCAAAACATTATTTAATGGTTTATTTCTTTCTCACAAATATATGTTTCAATGTCTTTGTTATGAAATAATTCAGTGGACAGAAAATCAATAAAGATCAAGACCAGTGACTAAATAACAACAATACTTTACGCAAGGCATATTAATTGAACAAAGAGATTTGATAATGTAATTGGTTGATAAGTATGTTAATACAGCATAACTAGCATATCATTGTTTTGAATTACTCAATTTAATGATCTTTTAAGATAATTTTAAAAATGCACAATAGCGCTCTTTTTCTTCTTCAGCTTTTAATTCAAAACTTGGGTGATTGCAGCTTTTAGTATAAAGATTAGCAATATTTTACAAAGAACTTTATCGTGTAAAATAATTGTCCTTTACATTGATATGCATAAAGAATAAATGAATGAATCAATCAATCTTATAATTCTTTTAGAATGGCTTTGTACAAGTTTAAACGTTCATAAAGCTGTTTTGTTATATGACATGTATATAGATTAGACAAAAATAAAGATAATAACTATGCAATGAATGGTGATTTGCGAAACGAAAATAAAATTATTTAAAGAAATATAAAGGTACTGAGATTACTTCATTAAGTTTAGTAATCCGAAATAGATATTCTAACTGCAAACATGTTTTATTTTGTGTATTATAAAGTTTGTTTTATAGACATCGCATTGATTTCGTGTAATTAACTAAATACAAGTTCGTTATGATAAACCAATATAAAATGTTTATAAATATATCAGCAATTTGAATTTAAACGTTTATCTAAGATCAGTAAAGTAATATGTAAATTTAATAATCCTTGTACAAAAAAACAGACCCCCCCCCCCCCCCCCCCCCCCCCCCCCCCCGCCTGTCTGTTTTTCAAATCTCAAACAATGGAATAAGCCAGCGTTTTTTTTATGACCTTAATTACCGACTACCCCTGCCCGGATGCGAAACTTGTAATTTTATTGGGGGGTAATAATATAATTTGTTAGGATGTAGTTGAGTAATTATATTTCAACACAAGTTTGGCACAGGGGCAATTATCAGATAACTCTTGAGAAATGTCTGAAATAGTCCAGTATGTTTATTCAAAATTACCTCCTACACAAGTTTCAGTAATGCATTCATGAATTTCATGTCGTGATCATTTTCATACAAAACCAGAAAGATACTGTTATACTATATCAAAATATGTTATAACGATATTATTGTCATAAAATACCACACTAACAATAATGGAAAGAAGATAATATCTCGTCGAGCGTAATAATTAGTTGAACTTCACCACTTAAATACACTCGCACGTCATACATACAATGTGTGATTGCCTTACTGGTAACAAAAGATATAGCAAAACGTATTTATTAACACGATACTTACCGACATGATTTAATAATAAGAGAGGTACGGGCTTATTCATTAAAACAATTATAGTTTAAGCAAACATACACCAGCGATTTGTATAAATAGCTATACACGCATGGTTCACTGATATTGTGAATGTTAAATACAAATGTATAATGTGTCCTACCAGTACAATTAAAAAGCAGTTGGAAAAGCGTACAGGAACTTTTCAAATTGAAATATTTACATATTTTGTAAACTTTATATGGATAAAGATATGGGGCACCCGGGCATGCTGGGTAAATAGTTGTAGTTAGGGAATATAGTTGTCGAAGATGTCCACTAGATAAGGAATGTATAGCAGTGCTAGCTTACCCGTTTGAAGGAGATAAAGTTAAATGGATAGAATGTGCCGTAGACGAACAAGGTGAAATGTGATTGCACAACTTGTCAAAAAAATCGATAATGTATGTAACCAATAACATTTATACATCTGCGTGTTAATTCAATGAAGCAGTTATAAACGCATCATGAACTTTAATTATATCACTATAATTTACCTTATACATAAAATTTCAAATAGTTTGAATAGTGCATAGAGACGATTAAAATTGAGATTTGACATATTTTTAAATCTATAGATGGATCTTAATATGGTGCTCCCGATCACTTTAATTGTCGTAGCTGTGATAAGGGTATGTTCAACCTTGGATTGTAATGAAGTTCAGGACTGTAAATCGTGTGTGACAAAGTCTAGCGGGTTTAGTACATGCCGATGGTGTCCACTAGATAGAGAATGTCATGCATTCGGAGCAGTGCGAGCTAACCCCTGTAACGGAGATACAAACATTATACAAGATCCCAACAAATGTCCACCGGAATTAGAATATGGTGTATTCAACGCCGATGAAGCATACAGAGATACTTTGCTCTCAGCGATAGCGTATTCAGACCAACCAGAAAAATGCACAGAAGACATGCTTATAAGTGAAGAATACGAAATCGTATCAGTTGTTGTGCGAACATGCAAGGAGGGTTCAATCTGGGCGGGATCGCAGTGTTTTGTTTATATCGCTGTTTCAAAAAAGTTTAAAGATATCGTCGTAGCGTTTAGAGGATCTACAAGTGTTTTACAATTAACCGAACAGTTCGTTTCTGTATTATTGGAATCCAAAACGAAATCACCAATTGGTGGGAAAGTTCAAGAGTTCTTTAAGAAAGCACATGACAGCTTTTACGATTGTTTGAAAAAGTCAGTCCAAGATATTTTATCTCTTCATCCAGACTTTAACGTGAAAATTACCGGACACTCCCTTGGTGCGGCGATTGCTTCTATAACGAGTGCAAGACTTGTTAAAGAAGGTATCATTAACAGGAACAAAATGTCTTTGTATACGTTCGGCATGCCCAGGGTCGGCAACGGAGTCTACGCCGTCAACCACGATCTGTTAGTTAATAATAGCTGGCGTGTTGTACACAGTAGAGACATTGTCGTACATCTTCCGTCGTGTAAATTTATTCCTTGCGTCGACAAACCTTTTCATCACAAAACAGAAGTATTTTATCCTAACTCCGCCATGACAGTCAATTCACTATTCACTGTTTGCGAAAAGAACGAAGATTCCAAATGCAGCAACGGGGCCATCGATGATGATTGGTGTATTGACATAAACACTTGTATAAACTTTCATAAATCGTATTACGGGGTTAATGTGGGCTCGCACTGCTATAACCTAGAAAAGAAACGAAGACGAAAACGAGATGCCGGTGAATGGGCCTTTTCAAATCCCGGAGTAGCGTCGAATACAGAATGCAGAATTTTCAAACACGTAAATAGAACATGGGTGCCCACTACATCAAATCATAATACTTCCGCGGCAACGAATGTCATCGTATCTTTTATTTTTAAAGTGTCTACATTGCTCTCGTGTGTATATCATTTCTTGTTTTATTGAATACAGTAAGATTTGCAGGTGTCAAATCATTGGATACTGAATGTAAAATGTGGTTTATAAGACATGCATATTTATATTTAAACTGCAGTCGACCTAAAGATCTATATACATTAATTGTAATTTCCAAACGAAAAACATTTGCAGCTGGGCGGAGCTAAAAACACTAGTTTGCATTTCATCGGTTGCACGACTTTGTTTTGCTGGTGAGTCGTCATGTTTCTGTAAGGTTCACGTGACGTTTGTCGTAAGTTGCCAGTTGCTGTAAGATACGTTCATGACATTGGCTTTGCGTATTCATGCGTATAATTTGCTTTTAAAATATCAAAATGGCAAAACTAACGTAAAGTTTTATCTAAAATAGTTGACAAATATATTGTAAATAAAAGGATTAAAAGCTGAGTTTTAAGTTTTCATCGGGTGGTAAAAATCATAAGACTCGTCGTTTAATGTTGCTGAAAAGCCCTTCGGACTTAACGATCATTAAACTGGCCTTCTGTTTTAATCACTTGATGAAAACTCAAAATTCCAGTTTTAATCCTTGAATAATATTATGGGTATTAAAAAAAGACTGATATGTGTTACTTGATAACTACTACACACAATGGATTTAAATTAGATAACACTGTTGCCTACAATTATTTTTCGCATTTAGATTTCTTTCATAATCCTCTTTTTATAGTCAATTATCAGTTTTTAAATCTCAAAATTAATCAACCTTTACATATCTATTAGGCCGTAACATAAAACGTATACTTTTTCAATTTAGTCATGTTTTTGTTTAAAAACAATAACAAAATATAACTTTTTGGTTAACTATTATTAGGCAAGTATGGTATCGTTGATAACATACAGCAAAATGATAAATGAATACAATAAACGCAGTTTTTACGTCATTTTAAAGCTTCAGTATTTTTCTCGTCAAGCGACTGTATGCACACATTTACACGATATAACACGATTTATGCACACATTATTTAGATTAAAACGTCCATTTCATGTTGACAAATTATCCAGCAAAATTAAAATAAAAACTTCACACTATTTTTAAGATAAATGTAATTGTTAAGGTTGACGTCATTTATGGTTTTAATTAACGTTTTAAAACAATATTGCTTTCAAGTTTTTGAACAAAATTATTATTATAAAAATATTCTTAAAGTTTGTAAAATTTAGTTCATATCACTTTTTAAAAGAAAAAGTCATTAAATATGCACTTTTTGTGACTTTTGAATTTGAGGGTCATATCAAATTCATAAAAAAAATCTCATACTTTTAACCAAATAGAGAATTGTTTGGCCAAAGAACTGAAGTGGCTTTGTTGAAACCGATACATGACTTGATGATATTGACCGTGTGTTTATAAATGTACCAAGTGTATTAATAAAAAATTGTGTAAACCACATGGATAGTAAATTACATGAGTTGCTTTGTAACTTTGGATTAAAAATATGGCAAATATTCGGAGGAACCTTAAAAAAAAAAGAATACCCATATGATGAACATATCTAAGGGATTAAAGATCAACATAACATTATTTTGTAAATCTGCTTTTAAAGCTGCACATACGTGTATTAATAGATTTATATCGACCGGGCCGCGGTGTTGCAGTAAATAAGGTGTTTGCATCAGAGATCGTTGGTACTACCGTAGGCTCGGCCCGATGACCTCTCATAACTCAGTTACAACACCCAGTCAATGGTCTACCTAGGAAACGGTCGCTTAGATAAGAAGCTGTAGGTTCTACCGTAGGCTCGACCCGATGACCTCTCATAACTCAGTAACAAAACCCGGTCAATGTTCTACCCAGGTAACAGTCGCTTAAATTAGAGGATGTAGGTTCTACCGTAGGCTCGGTCCGATGACCTCTCATCACTCAGTAACAAAACCTAGTCGATGTTCTACCCAAATAACGATCGCTTAAATTAGAGGTTGTAGGTTCTATCGTAAACTCGGCCCAATGACCTCTCATAACTCAGTTACAACACCCGGTCAATGTTCTACCCTGGTAACGATCGATTCAATTAGAGGTTGTATGTTCTATCGTAGACTCGGCCCAATGACCTCTCATAACTCAGTAACAAAACCTGGTCATTGTTCTACCCAGGTAACGATCGATTCAATTAGAGGTTGTAGGTTCTATCGTAGACTCGGCCCAATGACCTCTAATAACTCAGTTGTAACACCCGGTCAATGTTCTACCCAGGTAACGATCGATTCAATTAGAGGTTGTATGTTCTATCGTAGACTCGGCCCAATGACCTCTCATAACTCAGTAACAAAACCTGGTCATTGTTCTACCCAGGTAACGATCGATTCAATTAGAGGTTGTAGGTTCTATCGTAAACTCGGCCCAATGACCTCTCATAACTCAGTTACAACACCCGGTCAATGTTCTACCCTGGTAACGATCGATTCAATTAGATGTTGTATGTTCTATCGTAGACTCGGCCCAATGACCTCTCATAACTCAGTAACAAAACCTGGTCATTGTTCTACCCAGGTAACGATCGATTCAATTAGAGGTTGTAGGTTCTATCGTAGACTCGGCCCAATGACCTCTAATAACTCAGTTGTAACACCCGGTCAATGTTCTACCCAGGTAACGATCGATTCAATTAGAGGTTGTAGGTTCTATCGTAGACTCGGCCCAATGACCTCTCATAACTCAGTAACAAAACCTGGTCAATGTTCTACCCAGGTAACGATCGATTCAATTAAAGGCTGTAGGTTCTATCGTAGACTCGGCCCAATGACCTCTCATAACTCGGTTACAACATTCAGTCAATGTTCTACTCTGGTAACGATCGATTCAATTAGAGGTTGTAGGTTCTATCGTAGACTCGGCCCAATGACCTCTCATAACTCGGTTACAACATTCAGTCAATGTTCTACCCTGGTAACGATCGATTCAATTAGAGGTTGTAGGTTCTATCGTAGACTCGACCCAATGACCTCTCATAACTCGGTTACAACATTCAGTCAATGTTCTACCCTGGTAACGATCGATTCAATTAGAGGTTGTAGGTTCTATCGTAGAGTCGGCCTTATGACCTCTCATAACTCAGTTACAACATCCAGTCAATGTTCTACCCTGGTAACGATCGATTCAATTAGAGGTTGTAGGTTCTATCGTAGAGTCGGCCTTATGACCTCTCATAACTCGGTTACAACATTCAGTCAATGTTCTACTCTGGTAACGATCGATTCAATTAGAGGTTGTAGGTTCTATCGTAGACTCGGCCCAATGACCTCTCATAACTCGGTTACAACATTCAGTCAATGTTCTACCCTGGTAACGATCGATTCAATTAGAGGTTGTAGGTTCTATCGTAGACTCGACCCAATGACCTCTCATAACTCGGTTACAACATTCAGTCAATGTTCTACCCTGGTAACGATCGATTCAATTAGAGGTTGTAGGTTCTATCGTAGAGTCGGCCTTATGACCTCTCATAACTCAGTTACAACATCCAGTCTATGTCCTACCCAGGTAACGATCGATTCAATTAGAGGTTGTAGGTTCTATCGTAGACTCGGCCCAATGACCTCTCATAACTCAGTAACAACATCCAGTCAATGTTCTACCCTGGTAACGATCGATTCAATTAGAGGTTGTAGGTTCTATCGTAGACTCGGCCCAATGACCTCTCATAACTCAGTTACAACATCCAGTCAATGTTCTACCCTGGTACCGATCGATTCAATTAGAGGTTGTAGTTTCTACCGTAGACTAGGCCCAATGACCTCTCATAACTCAGTAACAACATCCAGTCAATGTTCTACCCAGGTAACGATCGATTCAATTAGAGGTTGTAGGTTCTATCGTAGACTCGGCCAAATGACCTCTCATAACTCAGTAACAACATCCAGTCAATGTTCTTCCAGGAGACTCGGCAGCGATTAACAGAAATTATGAGCTTACTTTGCAATCAAACTCAAAATAAGTTTGAATCAATCAAATGAGTTTGGTACTTTACATTATACACTTATAGATGTCAACTATACATTTCTCATGAAACGCCAGTAAGTGTACAAAGTTTAAATTCAAGTTAAATTCAATGTAAATGTCAACACAGTTTCTATACATTTCTCATGGAATGTCATTTAGTGTACAACGTATAACTTCAAGTTAAATTCAATATAAATGTTAACACAGTTTCTATATATTTCTCATAAATCGTCGGTTAGTTTACGAAAAGGATATATTCACTCCAGTATGTCAGCATTTTTTATTTAACGATACAATGCTGTGAATACTGTAGCGTGTATTGAATTTAAGTACGGTACGCATGTTATATTACCATAAATTGACACGCTATCTCTATAAGACGTTTCAGTAATTGTATTAGTTAAAGGGACACACGCTAGTTTTTATAGTAGTTTGCTTGGCTCTTCTTTTCAAAACTATATAGCGACATTATGTGTACATATATTTTAAAGACCCTCAATATTTATGCAAACATTTTGTTTTTATTTTTGAAAGGGACATAAATCTGCTAAATAATTAGAATACAAAAAATATGTATATTTGAAAAAGTGATTATCCATGCTAGTTTAGAATTTAGTTACATATGTATTGCTTATAATAAGATAATTACTTTACAATAATAATATAACTACATATATACACTCAGATAACGAAGAGGGTTGGGACACAAATGCTTGCATACCCGGGACAAGGATTTCTGCATATATTTTACCGGGCACGGATTTTTCATCCTACATTCCTTCCACATTCCGTGCATATTCTACCCTCCTTCTCCTTATGGATGCTTACAAGAAAAAAAGGGATTTTCGGTGCGCATTGAAAATACAGTTCCTACCTCAAGCCAGTCCATGAAAGATATTTGTATTATATAATCTGCCACATTTCAAAATAACTTACGGTCTGTCCGTAACAAGCATTAAAATAAGAAAATGCTTTCTTAAAGAGAGAGAAAAACAAGGATTATTTATAACCGCCATTTAACGACTATCCCACAGGCGTGTTTCCACCAATGGGGGTACTACACGTATGCCTTCTTCGTGTGTGTCAATACTAGATTCATCATCATGAAACAAAAAAAGTAGATTTTAATATTGTCGTGTGTCCCTTTAACTTAGGCTTATTTAAGCAAAATGTCTATTCAATTGCAAGATTAAAACCTGATGTCCCGTATTAAATTGCGCATATTATATACACATAACAATTATATTTTATTCCGCATTGAAATGTTTTAACCCATTAGACTTAGTATAGGTGTGTATAGGTATAACACATTTATTTAAAGGTGTTGGCTCGTAAATTGGATGTGACTATATTTGTTAAAATATTATTCCAATAACTTTTTTTTTCTCACGGAGTAACAGATCACAATCTTTTTATGTCATGGACCAGGACATATATATACTAGCATAATATGCAATTTACTGTTCTCACGCTGATAGACATTCTCACATGGTAACAGATCGCAATCTTACTTCCCACCAGGAGCCCTCCTAAGGTGGTGTCATTTTTTCAGCAAATCATTTTTGCTTACCATCAGCTGAAAACTCAATTACCTCCCCTCCATTTTATGCTTCCCATTCCCAATTTTTTAGGTGGCACATAGTAATTGCAGCGTCAGGCCGTCCGGCCGTCCGGTATTTCGTGTCCGGCCTGTAAATTTGTCATGCATATATGGATTTTGGTAATATTTGTTTTAAATGATCAACTTAACATGACGACGTGTCATGAGTAAGACCACACCCGTACCTCAAAGGTCAAGATCACACTTTGAGTTTGTTTGACAACACGTTGAGTCTGTGTGAGATTGCGTGTCCGGCTTGTTACTTTGTCATGCATAGATGGATATCGTTAATACTTGCTACAAATGATCAACAAAATATGACGACATGTCGAGCGTTACACACAGACTCCCATTTTAAAGGTCAAGGTCACAATTTAACTTTGTTTGATGACACTTTAAGTCTAATTGAGATTTCGTATCCGGTCTGTAACTTTGTCACCTATGGATGTATTTCAAAAACATTTGGCTCAATTCATCAGCATGACATGAAGACGTGTCACGCGTAAGACCCACATGCATACCTCAAAGGTCAAGGTCACACTGAGTTTGTTTGACAACATTTTGAGTCTGTGTGAGATTTCGTGTCCGGCCTGTAACTTGCATAGATGGATTATATAAATACTCGCTACAAATGATCAACATAACATGACGACGTGTCGCCCTTAACACCAAGATTCCCACTTCAAAGGTCAAGATCACAACTTTGTTTTACAACACTTTCACTCTGTTTGAGATTTTGTGTCCGGTCTGTAACTTTGTCACCTATGGATAAATCTCAAAAACACTTGGTTCAGTTGATCAACATGACATAAATAAGTGTCGCATGTAAGACCAAGAAACTTTCCTCAGAAGTCAAGGTCACACTTTCAATTTGTTTGATATTGCGTGTCTGGTCTGTAACTTTGTCTTTAACTTGGCTCAAGGTCACACTTTAAGTTTGTATGACAACACTTTGAATTTGTTTGAGGTTTCAAGTCCATCCTGTAACTTTATCATACATCGATCGATTTTAAAAAAGACTTGGCTCAATTTATCAATTGATAAACATGGCATGGCGACGTATCACGTTAAGACTAAGAACCTTACCTCAAAGTCACACTTTCAGTTTGTTTGATAGATCATATCTTGTGTGTAACTTTGTCTTACACGGAGGGATTTTAAAATAGCTTGACACAAGTGATCAGCATGTCATGATGATGTGTCACCTGCATTTACCTTTAGAAATACCCTGACCTTGACATCAGATGTCAAGGTCAAGGTTATACAAAGGTTAAGGGCACGCTTTTTTGTAAAAGAAACATGAAATTGCATGTCTTGTCTGAAAAGTCAGTATATAACTCTTAAAAATTCATGGGTACATCGCTACCTATTATAATATATATTGTTATTTTCACAGATGTTTCATAAAATAAGCCAAACGCTACAATAATATCAAACAAATTGGAAAGGCGCAGGAATATTCGTTATAAGCCAAACGCTACAATAATATCAAACAAATTGGAAAGGCGCAGGAATATTCGTTATAAGCCAAACGCTACAATAATATCAAACAAATTGGAAAGGCGCAGGAATATTCGTTATAAGCCAAACGCTACAATAATATCATACAAATTGGAAAGGCGCAGGAATATTCGTTATAAGCCAAACGCTACAATAATATCAAACAAATTGGAAAGGCGCAGGAATATTCGTTATAAGCCAACCGCTACAATAATATCAAACAAATTGGAAAGGCGCAGGAATATTCGTTATAAGCCAAACGCTACAACGATATCAAACAAATTGGAAAGGGGCAGGAATATTCGTTATAAGCCAAACGCTACAATGATATCAAACAAATGGGAAAGGCACAGGAATATTCGTTATGAGCCAAACGCTACAATAATATCAAACAAATTGGAAAGGCGCAGGAATATTCGTTATAAGCCAAACGCTACAATAATATCAAACAAATTGGAAAGGCGCAGGAATATTCGTTATAAGCCAAACGCTACAATAATATCAAACAAATAGGAAAATTCGTTATAAGCCAAACGCTACAATAATATCAAACAAATTGGAAAGGCGCAGGAAAATTCGTTATAAGCCCACTATCGGTTCCTTCGAGTACTTTGCGGCGTTCACTTAATACGTTCAATCAATTCAAATTGCAATCACTCTTTTGTAATAAATGTACGTTTTTATCTATTTTATGAGATGCAAGATATAGTACAAGCAACAACATTTCTCATAAAATGCTCGGTGATAAATGTAATACGCATCGTTTTTCCTTGACACAGCACGATGAAGATATCGACAGAAAATAAGTGAACCAAGAGATAATACAACGTACTAGATATGACCTCATCAACCGGAAGATGGAATAGCATCCATCGCTTAAAATACCCAGCCGCGGTAATCGCATTTTCAAAAACATAACTAACTTGTAAATTGGAAGCACACTTCTTGCGAAAATCATTGAAAGACTGTTTATTCGGAATTGTTTTTCTGTGAGTAATTCATTAGGTTCGAATAATTTGCTTTTATTGATGTGTGCTGTCTTTACAATCGATTCTTTTTATCAGATTGTATGTACGCTTTATTGGTAAGTAGACACGCATATCATGCATCTTTTCTTATTTGATTATTGATGTTGATATTTTGTCTATAAAATATAATTGTATAATGCTTATTACTTTCCTATGTTACATCTGCTTATGTTGACATATTTTATGTGAAATTTTATCAACTTAAAACGCATAGATGGTAAATTTTACTCTATTTTTAACATAACATACATACACAACTTTCCATAGGTCAATTCGAATAAGCCATACAAGTATGTTTATTTTAACATATTGATAAACATCTTAAGCATTAATATGTTAAAATGTCAATCAATATGTTAAAATTTCAAGCAGTATGGTAAAATGTCAATCAATATGCTAAAATATCAATCAATATGTTGAAATATAAATCAAGCAATATGTTAAAATGTCAATCAATATGTTGAAATGTCAATCAGTATGTTAAAATGTCAATCAGTATATTTAAATATCAATCAATATATTGAAATTTCAGTCCAGTCAGTATGTTGAAATATCAATCAATAAGTTAAAATACCAATCAATATGATGAAATATCAATCAATATGTTGAAATATCAATCAATATATTGAAATAATAGTCAGTATGTTAAAATGCAAATCAATATATTAAAATATCAATCAATAAGTTGAAATGTCAGTCAATATGTTGAAATATCAAAAATATCAATCAATATACTGAAATATCAATCAATATGTTGAAATGTCAATCAATATGTTGAAATAAACATGATTTTATCCTATCTTTTTATGATGAACAAAGTAAAATACAAGTCACAATGTTCTTCATAAAATACTCAGTAAAAAATATGATTAACATAGCTTATCCTTGATATAGGACGATGAAGATATCTACTGTAACAGAAATAAGTAACTTAAGAGCTGATAGAACGAACTAGAGATGAACTCATCCATGGAGATAAAAAAAAGCAATCTCTCCTTTTAAAATCGTTTACAATGCAATACCCGATCGCGTAATTGCAATTTTCAAATACATAATTTACTGGTTAATTGAAAGCGAACTTTTCTTTCGCAAAGTTCAATGCAAAAGTGTTTACTCGGAATTGCTTTTCTGTGAGTAATTCATTAGGTTCGAAATTATTATGGAAGTGTTAGCACAAAGAATGGTAATGAAAAGGATGTGCTTTAAAACACATTTGCAGAATTCAAAATATCATTGTCATGTTCAGACAAGTATTATGTCTAAGATCTACGCAAACACAAAATGCCCGTTTTGCACTAAAATTTAAATAGCTATTTAAAATAAGCACGATTCCGTTCTAGAAATGCATTTAATATGTTATACGGCAAGCAAACAAAATTGAAAACTACATTATTTTCTACTTGTTTATTTTCAGTTTTGCCAATATTTAAATTGCAGTAGTTATAGCCTGTACTTTTGATGATAGATTAAACAGCACGGTCCGTTATGTTTTCTATCTGGATGTCTAAAAACTATTAAAAGTATACTAAAAAAAATATGTTCTTTTCATATGTATGTTTACAATTCAAGTACACTACAAAATTAATCTTATGTATTTTGATAATTGCCAATATTTAAGGAATCATTTCAACTGTTTGTTGTTGTTTGTTTTTTTGTGTGTTTTTTTTTTTTTTCATTTTTTACATTCTCGTTCTAAACAGGCATTGTCCCTTTATAAAAAACAAGTATTTTGTGAGATAAAATAGTTTGATGTTAAAATAGTTTTTTCATATTGTAGGACTGCAGAAAACTTTTGCAAGGAAATAAAAGACCACAAAGAATGTCTTCGGAAATACATTTAGTACCTGAATTTTGCATTGCAGTAAATGACCTGCCTTTTATATTGAAATAAGAATACGTTTTGAAGTCGCATCAAAATCAGAATTCAACATGAATTTGCATGACTAGCGAAGTACTGATTGGAGATTGAATGTCCCGTGTGTAATTTTACATGTGTTTTTATTGCTATTTTTTTTATTCTGTATGTATGTCCAACACGAGATGTAACATTCAATAAACACGTCGTATTAAGCAGCACAGAATCCCTTACCTCTGTTTCTTATCTGAAATTAAATTGTGGATCATCTTAGCCCGAAGATGTTATTTTTTTTAAATCGCTGCCAATTTGTCTTCCGATCATAACGACGGAGGCAACTGTTTGTGTTAACATGTCACATTTCGTCCCATTGGTGCAAGAATATACCAAGTGTATATGACTGCGCTTATCGGGCGAATGTTGCTGGGTATTTCTCAGTTTATACATACTGTGCACGGCGAAAATGATAACACTTTTCTCAAAATGAAAGTGTAACGTGTGCTCAAACACAACATTTTAACTGTTGCAGATATGAAAATATCAAAGCATTATTTTTAATGTTTTCTACGGCCGGTTTTTAAAGATATTTCATTAGTTTTTATTTATTCTCGTCCGATAAGGTGTGCCTTTGAATAATGTTCCGTTTGATATATGTGCTTAGACACACCACTAACCTATTTTGGTTAGTTATTATAGTGCGGAGTGGTTGGAAGGCATGGACTATTTGAATATTAATATGCTCATAAATTGTCTCAGATTTCACATTGCCTTCAAATAAATGTTAAAAAACTTCACTAAACAGCTTTAGTAAAGAGTATAAAGATAATCATATTCTAAAAAGTATATAGTTCGTGAATTTTAACAAATATATAAACTTCGCCCCGAACTATTTTCGTACCGAAAATATTGCTGTCCATGACAAGTTACCTGAAAAACTATCTCTTTGATTCACTTAAATTAAAAAAAATTGAGTGTTTGAAGACCGTTTCATAGGACAAAGAGTTCATTGCGGAATTTCTGACATGTCGCGGGAAAACTTCGAAATAAGATAATCCTAATGCCATCAAATCCCAAGGACCATGCGTTGGGAAACATGTCAATGCGTAAGCGCCACCAAGTGGTAACACAATGCATCTGAAACCATTATTAAGCTCCTTCGAAAGGATTTTGCATGCTGGTGACCGTTTCGAGACTGTGACCCCTGTAGTCATATCTTCTGTATGTATATACACTTGTATAACGTTTATTCTATACGTTTATGCTGCCGCGGTTGCTTTGCTCTTAAACGCTTTACTTCATAAAGACGCCTTTGGACACTTAATATAGATGCCTTTGGACAACTTATATAGAATGCTTTTGAATTATTGGGTGAATTATGTTTATATTAACTGACAGAGTGAAAAACAGTGCATGAAGTGTTCAGAACTCTTCCTGCAATGTTTTCAAAGGCCTTCTATGATTGGTACGGGAAAACGTGTATCTATGGAGTAAAGGGTTAAATGCTATACATTCTGTTTGGTGGAAAATATTCGCTTCTAAAAAAGAAAGAATTGGTATAGTATCCAATTTAGATATGACATGATAAACTAAGACTAAAACATTTACTTTGTTTTTCAATGTTAGACCAACAAATGCACTGCTTTAAACATAAATTTAACAAATTAAGTGTGGTCAATGATCCAATAAAAATAATGCATAACTGTATTAAAAGAAAAATATTCAATATGTACTGATCATAGTTATTTTGTTTGAAATTTTCTAAGTTTAGAGGTATGTCAGATGTATGAACATATATGTTTCTGTGAGCAACAACGTTACGTCTTCTTTTAACTCAAAGTACAATTAGCAACAATCAGCAACAAACCACGGCAGTATAATAATATTGTATTACTAACTCATAGTTTCTATTCCATTCTCTGAACAAGACAAATGGTCGAGACTGCAAGGAAACAGTGCAATCCATCATTATTATTCGTTATATTTCATTTGGAATGTTGTATTCTACAAACATATTGTTTACATTAATTGTTAAAATTGATATCTTGGGAAAAGGTTATCCTTTGTTACAAAACAACCTGTTCTGGAAGAATATTTCACAGTTTCACGTAAATTAAGTTGTTACCTGAGTGCCTGATTATTGAAACAGATGTGTAATTTCTCAATAATTTTAACGTGTCACCAACAAAGATATGTTCAAGGGAAGGTTTCGTCTCCTGCATGTTCAGTACTTTATCAACTAAATTTGATGGATTGATATTAAAACACGCTACCGACTATTAAGATAAAGAAACAAAAACGAATCGTCTTTAATATTATTTTTTGTTAATCATCAAAACAAAATATATTAAATAGGAAACACATCAGCATCATGATAATGTTTTACTTACCGGGGCATCATCAGCATCACCACCATTGAATATGTTATAACATAACCAATATGATGGTTTAAATTTATAGAGAGTCTGTTGAATAACATATTGTATTATCTTATGTCTCTGTTATTTATAACTTGATATCTGTATTGACAATCCTCCGTGGCCGCGTGGTCGGAAGCGCAACATGTATTATCTTATGTCTCTGTTATTTATAATTTGATATCTGTATTGACAATCCTCCGTGGCCGAGTGGTCGGAAGCGTAACATATTGTATTATCTTATGTCTCTGTTATTTATAACTTGATATCTGTATTGACAATCCTCCGTGGCCGCGTGGTCGGAAGCGTAACATGTTGTATTATCTTATGTCTCTGTTATTTATAACTTGATATCTGTATTGACAATCCTCCGTGTCCGCGTGGTCGGAAGCGCAACATGTTGTATTATCTTATGTCTCTGTTATTTATAACTTGATATCTGTATTGACAATCCTCCGTGGCCGAGTGGTCGGAAGCACAACATGTTGTATTATCTTATGTCTCTGTTATTTATAACTTGATATCTGTATTGACAATCCTCCGTGGCCGCGTGGTCGGAAGCGCAACATGTTGTATTATCTTATGTCTCTGTTATTTATAACTTGATATCTGTATTAACATTCCTCCGTGGCCGAGTGGTCGGAAGCGCAACATATTGTATTATCTTATGTCTCTGTTATTTATAACTTGATATCTGTATTAACAATCCTCCGTGGCCGCGTGGTCGGAAGCGCAACATGTTGTATTATCTTATGTCTCTGTTATTTATAACTTGATATCTGTATTGACAATCCTCCGTGGCCGAGTGGTCGGAAGCGCAACATATTGTATTATCTTATGTCTCTGTTATTTATAACTTGATATCTGTATTAACAATCCTCCGTGGCCGCGTGGTCGGAAGCGCAACATGTTGTATTATCTTATGTCTCTGTTATTTATAACTTGATATCTGTATTAACATTCCTCCGTGGCCGAGTGGTCGGAAGCGCAACATATTGTATTATCTTATGTCTCTGTTATTTATAACTTGATATCTGTATTAACAATCCTCCGTGGCCGCGTGGTCGGAAGCGCAACATGTTGTATTATCTTATATCTCTGTTATTTATAACTTGATATCTGTATTGACAATCCTCCGTGACAGAGTGGTCGGAAGCGCAACATGTTGCACTATCTTATGTCTCTGTTATTTATAACTTGATATCTGTATTGACAATCCTCCGTGACAGAGTGGTCGGAAGCGCAACATGTTGCACTATCTTATGTCTCTGTTATTTATAACTTGATATCTGTATTGACAATCCTCCGTGGCCGAGTGGTCGGAAGCGCAACATGTTGTATTATCTTATGTCTCTGTTATTTATAACTTGATATCTGTATTGACAATCATCCGTGACAGAGTGGTCGGAAGCGCAACATGTTGTATTATCTTATGTCTCTGTTATTTATAACTTGATATCTGTATTGACAATCCTCCGTGGCCGAGTGGTCGGAAGCGCAACATGTTGTATTATCTTATATCTCTGTTATTTATAACTTGATATCTGTATTGACAATCCTCCGTTGCCGAGTGGTCGGAAGCATAACAATTGTATTATCTTATGTGTCTGTTATTTATAACTTGATATCTGTATTGACAATCCTCCGTGGCCGAGTGGTCGGAAGCGCAACATGTTGCACTATCTTATGTCTCTGTTATTTATAACTTGATATCTGTATTGACAATCCTCCGTGGCCGAGTGGTCGGAAGCGCAACATGTTGTATTATCTTATGTCTCTGTTATCTATAATTTGATATCTGTATTGACAATCCTCCGTGGCCGAGTGGTCGGAAGCTCAACATATTGTATTATCTTATGTCTCTGTTATTTTAACTTGATATCTGTATTGACAATCCTCCGTGGCCGAGTGGTCGGAAGCGCAACATGTTGTATTATCTTATGTCTCTGTTATTTTAACTTGATATCTGTATTGACAATCCTCCGTGGCCGCGTGGTCGGAAGCACAACATAATGTATTATCTTATATCTCTGTTATTTACAACTTGATATCTGTATTGACAATCCTCCGTGGCCGAGTGGTCGGAAGCGCCGTTTCAAGATTACTTACCTCCTGCTTGCTCCAAAAACTTTATCTGAGATAGTTTGCCAGTTACCAATAAACCTGGATATGCCATATATAACTTAAATGTGTTGAAAATGTCGTTAAACCCCATTCCATTCCTATATTAATCAAATAATAAGTCACAACCGGCGATACAGTCTCGCATAATGATTTCTATAATGATTATACGACTATAACATTCAATAATAAAATGGAAAACGTTTAGCTTTCCATTTATGCGTTTCTCAGTCGTCTGCAAATGACTGACACACTCCATCGTATGAAGTGTTTGTATTGAGATAGACTGCATTTCGCGATCTCGGCGGTGAGATACACAGCTTAAACATATTGCTCTCTTATGTATTAATGGTTTTTCTTACAACAAAGTATAATTGTTTTTCTTCAAATGCAATAAAACATACATTAGTTAAATATATTATCTCAAGATTTCTATGACGCACAGCATTTGCCTCATATCAGATCAACAAATATTACACACGCTTATATATGATTTATATCATGTGTCCCGTAATGGCATGGGATACATTTTGAAAATTAAATCAAAGAGGCTTTCGAAATGCAAAGATTTGCTGCGGCAAACAATCTCATAGCCCTATTCTTTATTCTCAATTATCTGTTAATTGGTATCAGCAGATAGTTAAATTGCATGTATTAGAATAGTTTCAAATATATGGCAGTGAATTTTGTTGTAGTTATTCTGAAAGGTCTTACTACACAGTTGTGCCCTTTTTTTGCAACGGTAACATGATTCTTGCACTTATAAAAGTGCTACGAGATTAAGTTTGAAATATTTTCAAAATGGTTCATAGAGGTTTTATTTATGATCATTTAATGAGATCTTTTTTTAAACAAATCTTACAGTGTCACTACACTGTCTTTAAAACAATCAACTGGTACACTTACCAGTTATTATGCATTTTTTATGTGCGGCTACATTCCTGCTATGAAAAATACTATAAAAAAGGATTATGATTATATGGGAAAACTTTTAGCGTGGAAATCCTAGACATTATTTAATATAGAACAAAGAACAAATTTAAACTGTGTAGTGCGATCAGAAACTGTTTAAATAATCATTTTTTAACCACGTTCTTGTTGCCATTTACTATACAACTTAACATTTATACTTTTTTTCTACACGAATAACCTTAGAAATGAGCATTCATTCAGTGTATCTTTACTTCTATTACAAACTTTACATATACCTACGACAACCTAGGGTCGTATTTACCAACCTTTCTTGAAAATATTCTTAGACTCGAGTTTCAAAATCCAAATTTTAATCTTAGATATCTAAATTACCTGTAAATATATTGGGGAGAAATCCAAATATTTTATCCCTATTACTGTAAGACAATACATTCCAGAATTACATACATGTATATACAATCTGCAATAAAAGATAAAATATTATTAAACTTAACGCGAATTCTGTCAGCTGTTTTACTTCATATTTTGGACTTGGTATAGACCATATCCTGATATATATTATATAGAAATTGTGTAACAAATTATACATTGATATGTTTTGCCAAATTTATTTTTATTAAAATATCGCTATTCCCAGCTTGCTCGACCGAAAAGTCATGCGGTCGTATTCAACAACATTCTTGACACTATTTTTAGACTTGAACTTGAAAATCCAAATTTCAACATTAGGTTTCTAATTTACCACGACAGACAGAATTAATGTGATCGTTTATTTGACTATATATTAGATGTCACTGCATGCTTGCAAATTTTGGTTTCAAAACCTGGTATTTAAGTGTATCTAAATTCAGTTTTGAGTTCGATTCTAAGAATAGTCTTAAGAATGTTGGTGAATACCACCCCTGGATCCACACTTGTATATTCGATACCACCTCAGGACCCACACATGTAAATTCGATACCACCCCTGGATTCACACTTGTATATTCGATACCGACCCTGGATCCACACTTGTAAATTCAATACCACCCCTGGATCCACACTTGAAAATTCTTTACCACACCTGGATCTACACTTGTAAATTCGATACCACCCCTTGACCCAGACTTGTATATTCGGCACGTTAGTGACGAGGAAGTTAAAGCTGATCAACAAATTTAGTTTTTACATTTGTTGATTTGATTCAGGAAGTAAGACGTATGTATCGCAATAGTTTAAGAACAAGTTTATGTGAAGCGTGATGTTATGCGGTATATGTATCCTTTTATTCATATTCAAGTTTACCTTTTTAATAACTAGTGTTGAAGTTAACTATGCTACACCATAATCACCTACATTATAAGTACTTCCTCGGGGCAAATATATGTATATGTATCGCAATTCTGACTTTAAGTACTAAATCTTCAGAGTTTCGATCTATAACAAATGACTTAAAGTCCCAACAGGTATATGTGTATTATATATTTGAATGGAATACCCGTATCTAATGTTGAGAGAACTTTTGGCCAAACCCTTTTGCCTAAAATTGTATTTAATTTATTGCGTGATATATACTGTAATATGTATTTTTATGGCAATAAAATATGTTTAAACTATAAACTATATATGTGTTTACACAGCACATTATATAATAGTTCTGACTTTCTAAAATACTAAATAGAGGTCCTATCTAAAAAAAATAACACACAAAAAAACAAGCTACTTAAAATCTAAACAATTCATGCAACGGTAGAATAAAGTGTACTATATTTACTGCATATTTGTTCAAACTGCATATCAGAAGTAATAGTTACTGTTCATTAACTAAAAAAATAACAATTCAATTAAGAAACCCAAAGGGAGCGACCAAAGGGAGCAACCGGGTTTCTTACTGTTTAAAATTTTACTTAATGAACACTAACTGGCTTAGTGTTAGACGTCATTTGACTGACAGATTGACGTCATTTGGCTGACTCTGGGCGAAGCTACGATGAAAGATGAGATGACTGAAGTTTGAAAGTTGATGTTTGCTAAGGTACCATCTCATTATATACATCTTAACTGGTCACTATAGCAGTATATACATCGTAAGCGGTCATCAACTCATTATCTACATCTTTAGCGGTCACCACATTTGGAAAATAACCTGCTTTATGTAAATACTTGTTTGTTATCGTTCAGTAGCATATATATATTCAGCAGTCACAATCAGTAATCAGCTGCATTCATGATTACGTTTGGATTGCGTCCAGTACTATATAAACCTTTTCCCTACATGTTTACTTGGAAACTTGCTTAATTTCAACTTAGCACGCAATACATGCTAAAAAAGGGATCTGTTTCACTAACCTTTGTAAATCGTATGAATCGGAACGAACAAATTGTGACAACTAGGATTTTGAAAATTTTAGAAAGAAAACTTCTGAAAGATCGTATAACAAGTAAGCGACACTAAATGGATGTCCTGACGTTTTTTGTTTTTTTTTAAATCTGACACTAGGAAGTTCGTAAAGTTACGAATGTTAGTGAAATGGGTCCCTGGAAGCAAAATGTATTTGCTGTTTAACGGAACCAAACGCAATCTAGCTAACAAGTTCAATCTTCCCTAAAATACCATAAATGGGCCAAGCAAGATACTATAGCTGTTATTTTAAAAGTCATATTTGTGATGACCTGTTCCGCTTTAGATGAATATTGTGAGTGGCTGGACGTTGTATTCATGTTGACTGTCCATTTAGCGTTAACGTATTCGTAAATTCTGCACTCTGAATTTGATGCTACTCCCGGGATGGAAAATGCCCATTCATCAACGGTTCGTTTTCTCCTTAGTTTCTTTTCAAGATCGTTACAATATGTTCCAACGGGAATTTCGTAATACGATTTGTGGAGATTTATACACTCCTTTATATCGATACACACGTGGGCGTTGACAGCCCCATTGCTGCAAAGGCTATCTTCGTTCTTTTTGCAGATTTTGTATGACGAATTAACCGTCATGGCAGACTTTGGATAAAAGACTTCTGTGCGGTGGTGAAAAGGTTTGTCGGTACAAGGAATAAATTTACACGACGGAAGATGCACGACAATGTCTCTACTGTGCACAACTCTCCAACTATTGTTAACTAACAGATCGTGGTTGACGGCGTAGACTCTGTTGCCGACCCTGGGCATGCCGAACGTGTATAAAGACATTTTATTCCTGTTGATGATACCTTCTTTAACTAGTCTTGCACTCGTTATAGAAGCAATCGCCGCACCAAGGGAGTGTCCGGTAATTCTCACATTTTAGTCTTGATGACGATTTAGAATGTCTTGTATCGACATCTTCAAGCAGTCATAAAAGCTCTCTTGTGCGTTCAAAAAAAAATCTTGGACTTTTCCACCAATTGGAGAAGACCTTTTTGGTTTAAGTAAAACTGAGAAGAATTGTTCAGTGAGCTGGGCAAAGTGTGTTGTTCCTCTAAACGCTATGACGATGTCTTTAAACTTTTCTGAAACAGCTATATATACAATACACTGCGATCCTGCCCAGAATGAGCTTTCGTCACATGTTCGAACAACCGCTGATACGACATGGTATTCATCATTTTCAAAGATATCGTCAGTGCATTTTTCTGGTTGGTCTGAATACGCTATTGCTGAGAGCAAAGTCTCTCTATAAGCTTCATCGGCGTTGAATACACCATATTCTAATTCCGGTGGACATTTGTTTGGATCCTTTTTAATGTTTGTATCTCCGTCACAGGGGTTAGTAAGCACTGCTCCGAATGCATGACATTCTCTATCTAGCGGACACCATCGACAACTACTAAACAAACTGGATTTTGACACACAAGATCTGCAGTTTTTTATACTGTTACAACCCGTAGCTAAACCTCTTCCTATGGCAGATACAGCGAATAAGATGAAAAACAATTCCATACTTTTAAAAGCGATTTAAACGTTTAAGTATTGTTTATTCTGTTATAAAAACAAATGTTATTCAAAATCATACGTTAATCCAAAATAACACACCTTCTAGCTGGTATTTGCTGCATTTTCGTTGTAAATAAAGCTTGCTTGTAACGTGTTTCAATAGAAAATGTTAATTTACAAGCAATCTGATACTTTACATCCTGGTATATTACACGTAAGTAATGACATTCAAATATGAGTCATATCTGTATTTTACTTCTGTTTATGCATACAGTTTTTGTCTCGCCGCGACGAAGGAGAGACGAGATTAAGGTGTTGCTTTTCCGTCGACGGCGACGGCGGCGGTGTCAAACATTCATATTTACCTCCAACGTTAAGTTTTCGTTTTTACACTATTCCTCAACAAGTACAAGTGCTAGGACACTCATAATTGGATCATAGTTACAACTAACACCCTGCAGCACATTATATACTGCAGATGCTGAGTGTGACCTTCATGTCATGGTCCATTGACATTGTTTGATGCTGGATTTTGCATTTTCCTCCAACGTTAAGTTAACCCTATTCAAAATATGAGAGGCGTTTAAACCGTTCTGCTTATCAACATTTATTGATCCCGTGTCTGTAACAAATTACAAAACGCGTTGCTATTACATGCAAACTGTTTGATTATCCAAGTAATCGATTGTTATGAAGCATCTTAAGTGACGTTCGTCTTATACAATGAGTGTGTAATACTAGATTTATTTAGCATGAAAAAAAAGTGAAAATCGTTCTCGCAGAATATGTACAGGGGGTTGTTGAATTCTTTAATGGTGTCCTAGATATAGAACAAATAGTGCCTTCCAAATTACAGGGATTATGTCATCAAGAAATAAAATAAATAGTGTGTAATCTAGCAAAATCAATAACAGAAACTTTTAACAGTTTACTCGATTCTTCAAACAATTTGAAATGATTATGTAATTGTAGATGTTCTTTGTAACAGTAGATGTTTAAAAACCACGAGCGCTTAGGTTCGATCATGTGATCTTTTGTATTTGTTTTTGTTTTGTATTTCATATAATTGTATGTCTATGCCATATTTAAATTAATTTGATTTTGTAAATGACTGAAGACAATGTTTTGCTGATATGCTAATAAACTTGTTTACTTGTTAACATGAAAATCGCACGATAGGCAGAATCTTAGTATAAACAAATACCAACTATTAACTATATTAGCCAGGTGGTTAAATGTCTTTCTTATCTGCCCCGAATACGTCTGTACACCATAAAAATGTTAAGTGACACATGATTTGTAAAAGTTAAGATGTAATTTCATTGTCTATCTGAATAACGTTTAATGAGATAAAGTATGTTGACACCCATTGACAAGGTTTAGACTTCCCTTGACGCGTCTTTTAGTGCTGACTGTGCCAAGGTACTGGTGGCCCTTTGTATCACCTCTTATCTAAGTTGTTATCATTATAATTATTAAATAAATCATTTGTGTTCAGGTTGCTTTGGTGACTAAGTCCTTTGAATGTTGGTTACATATTTTTCTTAATGTTGTACAAAAATACTTTATTTAAATATATGACCAGTAAGAGACGCTGTTTTCAAATGACAAGGCCACCACAACAGTGTAAGCATATTTAATATGTAGATAACATATAAAAAGTAGATTCTACATTACATATATACAAAAAAGGGAGAACAGTGGTCACCACCCTAAAACGATCAAAAGCCAACCCGCCATTGACGCGATTAAACCTGACTTATACATGCACATAACCTCGCTCTTCCCTTGTAACCGTATAAGAAAAAAATGCCTCGCTCTTCCCTTGTTATCACATCAGAAAAAATACATCGCTCTTCCCTTGTTATCACATCAGAGAAAATGCCACGCTCTTTTTTCTTATCATATCAGAAAAAAAATGTCTCGCTCTATCTTTCTATTCATATCAGAAAAAATGCCTCGCTCTTCCATTCTAGTCATATCAGAAAAAAATGCCTCACTCTTCCCTTGTTACCACATCAGAAAATATGACTTGCTCTTCCCTTATTATCATATCGGGAAAAATGCCTCGCTCTTCCCTTCTTATCATATCAGAATAAATGCCTTGCTCTTCCCTTGTTATCACATCAGAAAAAAAAAGCCTCGCTCTTCCCTTGTTATAAAATTAGAAAAAAATGCCTCGCTCTTCCCTTGTTATCACATCAGAAAAAAAATGCTTCGCTCTTCCCTTGTTATCACATCAGAAAAAAAGCCTCGCTCTTCCCTTGTTATAAAATTAGAAAAAAATGCCTCGCTCTTCCCTTGTTATCACATCAGAAAAAAAAGCCTTGCTCTTCCCTTGTTATCACATCAGAAAAAAATGCCTCGCTCTTCCCTTGTAATCATATCAGAAAAATGAGATAGTGTTTATATAAATAATCCCGTCAGACAATTCTCATATAACCTACGCAGTATGACATGTCCATATTGCACAAAAAATACAACAATTTCTGCTTGTCATTTTGACTGTCCAAAATCGAAGAAAATTAAAAACGCGGTTAAGTTTAGTCCTTATTACTCTCTTGATATCGATATTGCTGTTTATAAATCTATTAATGACTAAAATTGTAACTTTAGTCGTTGTCGAATAACAAATTACCACTATGGTCGATATATTTTATTGTCTCAACAACGCGTGTAATGTCAAAACAGCGTTAGTTCTAAGTTAGAGACATTGTTAAAACTATCGTTGTTACCATTAAGTGACGTGCTTACAGTGAGGTTCCGTTTTCATATTCTACTATGATTTAGTTTTGTATAGCAAAAAAATCGAATTAATCACTTTCTTAAAATGTAAAATATTACACTGTTTTCTAACATAGTCAGAAGTTATAGGTTTTATCGCTAGATTGCCACGGCTTTGTTAACAGTATTGCTGTTACCATTTAGTGACGTATTTACAGTGAGGTTCCGTTTTCTACTCTTACGTACATGTAGTTATGTTTAACACAATTTCGAATTAATCACTTTTTTTTAATGTAAAATATTACATTGTTTTTAACATAGTTTATAAGGGGTAGTTGTATAGTGGGTAAAGTGTTGACCGCTAACATCAGAGTGTATATGTTCTATCCCCAGATTGTCACGACATTGTTAACAATATTGCTGTTACCAATAAATGACGTTTTTACAGTGAGGTTCGGACTCCATATTATACTTTAATGTACTTGTGTTTAACACAATTTCGAATTAATCACTTTTTTTGAAACGTAAGATATTACACTGTATTCTAACAATATGTATGAGGTGGCAGTGTAGTTGATACAATGTTCACCGCTTACGTCTCCAGCTCGTCACAATAAATTAAAAAAAAACAACAACACTCAGTACTAATTGTACAAGGGCAATTATTATAAGCCTAACATTGTGCATGTACATTATAGGTTGTTGATACTACACGTCTATTTTTGAGTGACGGTAAGCCAATTATTGTGCTAAAACGTCCTATGTAATTAAGTTTGGAATATTTTCAAATGGTTAATAAAGATGTTGATTCTTGCTGTAGATGTTTTGCATAGAATAATCTGCAGAAAGAAATCTATAGAACTGACTATCATTGGATTTCATAAGAAATGTATTTAGGAGTAGTCAAGAATAAAACACTGGATTGTTTTTTAGAAAAAATCATGGGATAACATACAAATAACCGTGAATTTTTTTATGATGATTTTTTTTTTAAATTTGTATGTTGAAAAAAAAAAATTTAATTGTGTATGTGGGGAAAATGGTTAGAGTCGAAAAAATATTTCTTATTCTATTTAAAACAAAAAGCAAGCCTCAACCTCTTAGCTAGTGAGACCGGAAGTAAATAAGATTGACGACACAACTACATTGCTAAAGGATATCGTAAGATGGACTACATAATGTATACATGTAATTGTTGCTATTATAAATCTTTAATTTATCACAAAAGAATTACATCACTTGCCAGAATGTTTTTTACAACGGACTTTGTCCAGTTCGATCCGACGCATCTAAAAAAAAAAATCAGTGCTGTTTCTACCCAGGAAGCGGACTCGAGAGCGGTTTATATAAGCTATGAACTTTCATTGCAAATCAAGCTAAAATAAATTAGTATACAATTACGTTATATCACAATCGTTGGTCCACATTTGAAAATATCTCTGTTTCCCCTTGGCCCGACCCTAGATTTTAGAACTGGGTAGGAAGGTAACCTTTTATTAACTGAAATGGCTATTCCAATACAACATAATTTATATTTCAAATATTATAAAGGCAATTTATCTTAATTGTTGTTTTCAATAAAACATTTAAATTATGATCGGACTTCCAAAGAAAATTATACGCTGAAACCACACAACCAAAAAGTAATAAGTGTATTACTATAATACCCCTATCACCCTTTCTTTACCGTATACCAACGTTCACGTTTTCACAGCAAGGGTCGCGAAAAACTTTTAAAAGCACTCGTCCGTCGGGCAAGTGGACTGGTAAAACGTTCTCGTCCGGATGGAAAACGCACCTGTCCAAATAAGTTATTGTTAAATAGTATCTATTTTGGAAGCACGTTGTGATAACCTTATCTTACCTTAAATAGTTTTATTACTTCATTTACAGTAAGTACACCACTAGCTTTAAACATTTTGATCATGCAATAAACATTAAGTTTGTTGATGTTTATATATCGCTTTTGTTCTGAAAACAAACAGCTTGGGGTAAACATAGAAAGATAATGCATTCAAGCCTCCGTAACATGTAAAACGCAAAAAAGACCGTTAATATTCCGGAAACCGGGAAATATTTAAACCGGCAATACAAAGCTGCGCATGCGCGATACCTTATAAAAAATTGTGCCGAATGGTTTGTAATAAAAAGTGTCCTAGGAGATTCGACACGAAATTGCATGATAAAGTTAACGTTGATGAATGCTAAATGTCAAATTTACAAATGATATTGACAGCAAAGAAATTTACAAAGAATAAATACCGTAACGACTTTTGATCATTAATTTTTTTTACAGTTTTCAGATTGTTTATTTCTCGATCTCTGCCAAAAGTTTACTCGTCCCACGGACTAATTGCTGGTAAAAATTACTCGTCCGCCGACAAAAACCAGCCGTTAGGACGAGTGCTTTTGCTGGCCCCTGGTCACAGAAGAAAATTTACATACATACAGTTCCAATTATTGTAAATTTTCGAAATATTTATAAAAATACCAGAATTTTACGCTGTGTTAATCGTGGTCGTAGATATCCGACCAATCATAGCGGTTATTTAAAATAGATTTATTTATGTTCAAAGCTACCGCCCTATCACATAAGAGGAATAAAAATAGATAGCTGAATAAGCATGAGAGGTCTTCCGAAGTCGCGATATCGGGCATGCAGTAAACACCACACGGGTCAATTGTTTCTACTGATTAGTTATGGTCTGTAAGCAACAGTTTCACATGTGTTGTATAGAATAGAGATATTTGCAGACCTGTGTATTGTGAAAACTCGCTTGTCAGATTTTTAAGACAACCCTAGAGCGGTCGAAAAATAAAAAAAAAACGCTCAGAAGTTGTCCCTAATCATTTTTTTCAGTCTGTGCTTTTTTCGTGGGTCGGTCGTGCAAGGGGAAACAAACACTATTTTTCTTTAGGCCTTGGTGCCTTATTGTTGTTAAGACATACCGGACAGCCGTCCAATACTCCACTGTATGTTGATTCCATTGCTGTTAATTTAAGGCAATATTTTATCCATTTTATCTCGGATGTGGCTTGATTTAAAGACCTTTTTTCAGTAAGGTCCGCCTAGTGTCATGTTATATTAAACTCGATGACAGTTTTCGTGGATCACGGCAACATATTGCCGAGTTAATTGGACATGGGTTAATGCGTTTTTGAAAGAAAGGCGAAGCGATTATTTTATGTTTGTTTAGAAATCAGATTATATCAATTTCCTCTAATGTAAAAACTTTTTATATACAAATGGTAATGTTATCTGTTAATCTCTATAATATACTTTTTGATATTCTGACATGAGCGCTATATGGAATGGATGCTTATATGTATCGGGCTTTTACGTTGTGCCACATCGTCGGATAGCCACGTGTTATCCATTCCGATACTCTCCATTTATCACCCGTGGGATATTACACTAGGTTTGCGCCGTTTCTACCAAACCACAACGCAGCGATATGATTGCAGTTCCTTCACGATTTCATGAAAGGAACCATGTGGGACTATTTCAGACATTTCACTGGATTATCGAGAGAAGTTACCCCCCTTGATATCGACCGTTTTTATCACTTACCTGGCTAAACCGTGATATTTGGTTTACATAGAAACATATAGGAGAAATTTGATTTTATCGTTATAACTGTTTCAATATTAAATTACCAACCTATTACAACGTATAGTCATTTAGTTAAAAATATAACCTTTATTATGATAAAATAAAAATTAAAATATGTTGACGTTTTCTTGCTTCCTTTTTTAGTTTTATAACAGCATACATGGTCCTTATATGTTCTATATAAAAATTACTCAAAACACGTTTTCGGTCACTTTTAAGGTCTTATAAACCTTAGTTGTGATTATTTGCCAACCTATTACAACGTTTACGTTTATTGCAAATAAAATTCTCTTTACGATGATATATAGATATAAAAAATATGATAATTGCATCTTGCTTCCATTTTGATTTGAAAATTAGATCAAATGTAATTCGGATTTATTGTCTGTGTGCCTAATGTACAGCGTATTATTGTACCCAATTAAATATAGCATGTATGTCGCTATATCAGCCGGCTAAATGCAATGCAGATTTTTTCAGTCCCGAAATGTTTATAAACACATGGTGATATTGCAAGTTATGTGGAGTTTAAAGTGTGTGTGTTTATTATGTATTTTATTTATAGTCTAAAGCGTAGATTATTTTTATTTCATATTTTAACTAAAGAACCTTCAAAAAGCTTCAAATTTAAGTACATTTCTTTTGTAATCTAAAACATTATTTAATGGTTTATTTTTTTCGCACAAATTTATGTTTTAATGTCTTTGTTATGAAATAATTCAGTGGACATAAAAAGAAAATTGATTAAAGAGTATGTATAATTGGAATACTCAATTTATTTATATCACTTGATTCTTAAATATCACAACCAGTGATTAGATAACAATAATACATTACTCGAGGCATGTTAATTGAATAAAGAGATTTAATAATGTAATTGGTTGATAATAATGTTAATACAGCATAATTAACATATTATTGTTTTGAATTACTCAATTAAAAACAATCTCCACATATATGAACATATTGCTAATCAGTTCTCAAATGATCTGATCAAAAACGATAATCGTTTATTTAAAGAACGAAGAGTGTCAAAATACAGGTAAATATGATGGCTGGACTTAATTTCTAGTTCGACTCGGTGTTCTAGCCATCGGAGGTAGAATAATATAATTTAGATAGTATTTCGGCCGGGACCAGATAAGTGGTTCGAGCCATGTGTGGTGTTCCAGCCATCCGTGTTTGAGCCAACGAAGTTCTACTGTATATCAAAGTGGTATGCGAAAAATATTAATCTGTTGTAACAATATAATCTTATGATATTATAACACGAGATACTTTAAAGAAGTTGTTAAAAATGGATTTTGGTCAAATACCGTTTTAGGCTTTATTAAAAACGCATGCGCTAATATAAAGATGTCTGTTTCAAACAACCATAATAATTATATTTTAAAAAACAACAACATGAAGTTTAAAATATCATTTGAATATCATAGCACTTGTCCCGTTAACTCAGACAGTAATGCGTCCGACTATCGACCCTCGTGAATTCGAATCCCCGACGGCACCAGTCTCTGTGATGATTGATTTACATTATGTTTTATTGTCATTCTGTCTCTTCAAATATATATTTATATAATCTAATAACCGTAATAAATTCGTGTGGCGCGCGAAGTCCAGTGGTAGAGCACCGAACCCATGATCAGAGGGTCGTGGGTTCGATCCTCCGCCAAGGCTATGTGTGGTGTCCTTTATCAAGACACTTTTCCGCATATGCTTAGTACTGGTTCTAACCAGGAAGACTTCGAGCGTGATTTGCCTAAGTTGAAAGAACTTGTTTCACAATCGAAGTAAAATATATAAATTTAAACTAAATTTATTAATAACAGTAACACAAAATAATCAATATTTATCTGTTGACTGATAATAAAATAAACTTTATCAAAGTATACTGAAATTTGTAATTAAAATCATTAATCTATGTTATAATTTTGCACATTAAATTCAATCAAATGATTTTAGCGTTTATTAATAAGTAAAATTCATTAATTTCTTTTTTATACTACACATCAAAATCACCAAAACTTGCTTATCAAAACGAATAGATATATCCCGAGGGCATATAACACGTCACGCCTATTTGATCTTAGTGTCAGAGCGGAACGATACCTGTATGTTTTATCACGGTCTAAGGGAAGTAATTGGAGTCATCTCCAATATCATCGAAATGCGCAGGGGCAATTTTCGGATAACTCTTGGGAAATGTCTGAAATAGTCCAGTATGCGTTATCTAATCGCAACGCTAGTTTCACCCAAACGCCGTTTTGATAAGACGTTTACGTAAGCTGTATTTTGTTCTGTTCTGTTCAAATAAAACGACGCAGAGCTAGCGTAATTACCAACAGGTGATGTATGGAGAGTATCAGAATTGACACCCGTTGGTATCCGACGATGGATGAACCAATACAGAATGGATATAGTCCGCCAACAGACCAAACAATAAAAGATAATGATTGAAAATACCTAGAACCCTTATACCTACTACTATGTATAGTTTAATAAAATATACTATGGAACAGCTTACCCACAATTTTGGTATTTTTAATATCTTCGTCAAAATATTGAATAGCGTTATCAAATTTTGTATACGACTTTAACAGACACTTATGTTTTGATTTGACATGGAAATGTTTTTCATTCAAGTACAATTTTTATGGAAATTGCTTTGATACTTTTTGAGAAAACACATAAAATATCAGGTGCATAAAATGTCTGGTGGCGGGTTAGCTGTTCAGTACAGTATATATTCATTATTTAGTTTTCACACCTCTTAAAGCTTCAATGTGGTACAGTGGTTGCAGTCATGTCGTTATTAGAATATGCGAACAGAAAACAAAAATAATGACAGAACATTACACAATTATTTAAATTAAATTTACTTTGAAGGTCGCTGTCCGTCTGCAGATATCACGTGACTGTGTTCCTGTTCTAACCTGGAATCAAATGTAAGAAATAAACAGAACGAAAAAACATAATACAGTCAAACCTGTGTAAGCGGTCACCTGTATTAAACCACCATTTGTCTTAAGCAACCACAGTTTCTATTTCCTATTTCCATGCGTTTAGAGTTAATTAACCTGTATTAAGCAACAACCTGTCTTAAAATGCCAATTTTGCTCCTTCTCTTGCTGATTGCTTTAGACAGGTTTGACTGTATTGACGGAAGCCAGTCACGTCTTTACTAAAGCAACTGCATGTTAATGAGCCATAAAGAAAAGCATTAATATTGTTTATTTTTTTTTACATAATTCTTATCTCGTGTACTTCAGACGGTATTATCCCTTTGAGACAAAGATTCGTTTACTGACATTTGCACCCTGCATATTTTACTGAAATTTCTGAAAACTTTAGAATGGAAATGCAGACGATATTAACTCTTAACGATGTCAAGTCACGCTTTTGTGTAATGAAATCCAGTATGCTAAAGTGGGCTCGGCATAACTGTTTTGTCAAAATACACCGGTTAGTGCATCACGTGACATGCCTCAGACAATACTCGATTGTGTAGTTATGTGTGCGTAATAAACATCATTTTTCTGTGATAAGAAAACATGATGAAAGGACAACATGTCAAAATAATCGAATTGTTGGTTTGTATTTAATGTTTGGTACTTCGCCTTGCTTATCAAGTTTTATGTATTAAGATAGATTTTCATATCCTGTTAGGTAACCTGTACAAAATGAAACAAGTCACTACAGCGCAATATGTCGCAGGGAATACATTCTGTATTCAACGCTTTATTTTACAATACAGTCTTGTCTTGTTACAATGTTTAGTTGTTTGCTTATACCAAGTTAGTATTGATCAATCTGACTATTTCAACTTGAATATATCACCACAATCTTAAAGCTTTCATGTCTTCACCTGATCGATCTGGCCATTCCAATATGAATGTATTACACATATCTTAAAGCTGTCATATCTTCACCTGATTAATCTGACCATTCCAACATGAATGTATCACATATGTCTTAAAGCTGTCATATTTTCACACAAAAAGTACTCCTCGTCATCCAGCCGCCATGTCACAATCATGTTAACCATTAGATAGAAAACATGATAACTTTCAACCATCTTTACAAAAATTGTAAAACTCTAAACAAAGATCTAGTTTCTTTATCACAATAATATTCCTACAATCCTCAAGAACATGATTATATAAAATATGTGCATTTGTCCATTTTTTTTCTTAAAATGATATCATTTTAGATAATATATATTCAATTGTCTAGATTTTTAAAAAAGGATATCCCTGATCTATTATGTATGTATTTTTCAAGTCATTTCCTTTAATCAGTAAATAAAATAAAAGTCGCTGTTTCCAAAACATTATATTGCTTAACATGACTTTTTCCACATGCATATACAATCCCATTGACATTTGTTTCCTGTGGAATCACTTATAGATATCAGTTAGTGTTATTTATTGACGTCTAAGTATACATTTATAATGCCCTATTTTCTCAAAATTTCTTATAAAGTTATTGAATTGTTCAATATGTATTATAATTTGAGAAGTTTCAATGAAAAACATAAGGAACTGTATTTATTTTATGTTTTTCTTTATTAATTATATATATTTAGTTAATAACGTAATTGTACTTTTGTTTAGTTTTGTTAGTTAATAATAAATACTTTGTTTGAGCTCTGTTAAGGAAGATTTATGGACCGCTTTAATGTTACTGTTTATGACAGTGTTATAACGAATGACAATTTTACTCTATTCAATCATTAAAATCAATTGAAATAAAAAATGTTTGTTTCTGTGGAATATCTGTTATTACTAGCGAGCATTGAAATTGTCTTGCTCATTTGTCGCATCGCCGCCTGTAACCGTACCGCTATAGTGCTCACTCGCTGATATAAAATATGTTGTTGTTGTATGCTGTTCAGCGTCGCTTTCAACAATTTTTCAGTCATATCGCGACGGTGTCTACTTTAGACAGTATTCTAAGCGCTGTCACACTGGAGTATCATGCCGCAGACACATGCTATGATACCCAACCCAGTCACATTATACACATTATTAGACACCGGGCCGACCAGATCTAGAACTCTCCTCTAAATGCTGAGCGTCAAACGAGGAAGCTTCTAGTACCATTTTTAAAGTCTTTCGTATGACCCGCCCGGGGATTGAACCCACGACCTTCCGCATGCGAGGCGGACGCTCTACCACTAGACCACGCCGCGGTCTGATATAAAATAAGATGCTTCGCTGTGATCAAGTATAACTCTCTGTGGTTTATTACTAATATCTGACCAAAGGATCCTTTCGAAACAGACCACATCAATAAAACTAAATAACTCTGTTTAAGAAGGTTGATGTTAAAAATCACCACCAAGCGCCCAATAGCACTGCGTATTCACTATTCATGTTTCAAGTGTCAGGCACAATTGATGATCCCAGAGGACGAACGTTTATTGATGTTCATAATTATAATTAAATTAAACATATGACTATTGATCTTACGTCTGAGCAATCATATTACATTAGATTGTTTCAACCCTTCGGGCAAACAATAAGGAAAATTCTAAATATAATTATCGCAATAGATATTAGATATCCTTTGCCATGTTTTCTGTCCTTGAGACTTTATCCATATACGTCTCACTACACAGTAACGCCCCTTTTTTGCCACGGTAGCAAGATTCTTACTCTTAAAAAATAGGCCTATGTACTTTGGTTATGAAATATTTTCAAAATGGTTCATAGTGGCTGTGATTTCTTGCTGCAGATGAGTAGAGCAAAAGTTGGCATAGCATATACTGCAATAAGACATCACCGGTGTTAAAAATGTGACTTTGATAGGATTTCAACATATGCATGTATTTATGAGCATTTGAGGTCTTCTTTTTTTCAAAAAAGCTCCGGGTGTCACTGCACCCTCTTTAAAAAAAACAACGTGGTCAACCTACCAGTTATTGTGCATTTTTATGTGTGTATACATTCCTGCTATGAAAAAAAAATACTTTTAAAAAATTCTATGTGGAATTCTTTTTTACCAGTGAAATCCTAGACCTTACTTTATATAGACAAAGAACAAAATTCAACTGTGTAGTGAGACCTTATACAGTCATTATACAGTCATTTCATATATTCAGGTTTTATATAATTCAGTACATGATTCAAATTATAGAACCGTTTTTCAAAATGTCACAGTAATCAATGCATTGTTTTGTTATTATGGTGCATGCTACTAGATTATTGTTAATACATTTAATTGGAAAAAAATAAAATAATTTCCAAAAAGTGTTTATTATATGCAATTTGAAAACAACTCAAAGTGCAAAAAAAAATGAAATTCGAGGGAGATGCACTCTATACACATGTACACATTGGATCTGTGTTAATTCACCATCAGCAGATATCCTAGTGTATCGTTGTAATTTGATGGGGTTATCTTTGGGGCTTTAAGGGGGCACTTTTATTAAGCGACCACTTGTCTTTATCAGCCACATTTACTATTCTCCATTGCTATGCTTTCAAAGCAAATTAGCCGGGCCCGATTAGCTCAGTCGGTTACGCGTTTGACTATCAATCCAGGGGTCGTTAGTCCCCGCCCGGCAACAGTCTCTGTGATGATTGATATACGGCATTGTGTATCATTGGCATTTGTTTCTCACCGCTGATTCAAGTGAGAAAGTTATATGTTACTTTCGGAGATAAGGTGTGCTCGAGTACTGGTTAACCTTTCAGTATCCCAGGAAAAAGTGGTCAGGTTAACTGATTGTTTGTTAGCCCTTGATGGCATAAAAATGATGATAATATTCAATCAATCAATCAATTAAAGCAAATAAACCAGTATATAGCAACAACCTTAAATAGCCACTTTTGTTCCTTGCCTTGACTGGCTGCTTAAGGCAGGTTTTACTGTATGCTCAGTACTTGTTCTATCCAATGTCTTCTTGGATATACGCTTTTAAGAACTTGCTTTACAATCGATGTAAAATGAGTAAGTATAAACTACATCGCTAGTCCCTTTTATTCGTTTCTATGTTTTACGTGTATGTATATTATAAAGCTTTCGATGTACTTGAAATCTGTGTGATTGCCGTGCTTCTACCTGCCCACTCAAAGTGCTGTTACCCAATATTCTTTTGGAAAAAACAAAAAGACCTGCCCACATAAAAAAATACCTGGATCGGAGCACAGCAATCATACATTTTTAAAAATGTCTCTCTTTCGTTTTATAATTATTATTGAATTGATAACGATTAAAATACACACAGACAAGTCTTAGACAGTATCAGTTTTATAATAAGAAAACAGGATTTGCCTTTTTACACGTTTTCTTACTAATCTATATCAATAAACGCTTCATCTGCGCCTTCCCAGACGTTAGTCATTACGGGAGACACTGAACGATGTACGGGGCTGTGTTCATTGCCATGTCAATCAGAACTTTCTGATAATCTATAGTTTGCCCGTGACATTGATATTGAGAGTGTTGGTGAAACAATTTGCTGGAATAAGAGCGATACAAATGAGGCTGAGTACACAATTCAATAGAGCTGGTAATGAATGCACTTGTCTAGCAATGTATAACAACAATATTACAGACGCTCTGTAGATGAGAATATTTCCGTGAATGTCACATCAGGGGGATCTTTGGAAATTGGAAATTTGAAGAAGAAAAAAAAACGCATTCTAAAGTGTTATTCTCATATTGAAAGATTTATTGGAAATGAAATGATAAATAAACAAGTGATTTGATTTCTGGATTACGTGTTTTTGTATTATTTGTGTTATTTAAGATTTATACATCAGTGGGGATTTATTAAATTTATTTTGTAAAATTGACAACTTTGCAAATTTTGGAAATATTTAATGGTGTTGTTTGAAACATTTGGGAGTGATACATCAAGCGTTTATTTGTCTGGATACATATTAGGGAAATATACATGATTGCACAGGGATAGTGTGAGTATTGTTGCACTATAGCAACTGTTATATATATATATATTTTCTTCTTTTGTTACGGCTAAATGTTGTGAAATGATTGTTGAAGATATTGAATTGTACTGAAGTTAACATAAAAAGTTTGTTGTTGTACGGTCTTTAGCGTCGCTTTCAACAATTTGTCAGTCCTGTCGCGACGGTGTCTACTTGAGAATGTATTCTGAGCGCTGTCATACCGGAGACACATGGTATGATGCCCACCCAGTCACATTATACTAATATCGAACCGACCAGACCTTAAACTTTACTCTAAATGCTGAGCGTCAAACGAGGAAGCTTTTTGTACCATGTTTAAAGTTTTTCAAAATTTAAATTTTTTTAAAAGGAAAATTATTTTAACTTAAATCGACTACCTTACGTTGGGATAATTGTTTCAGTTAAAATTTGTTTTGATATGTGAACACGATTTCTGGAGAGAAAACAACACCAGTGATGTATAAGTTCAACAGTCGTTAAATATGTTTTTGAAAAAAAAAAGGATTGTTATTGTCATGACCCTGGCGTCGACGGCGTCGTCGTCGTCGTTGTTGTCGGCCGCTTGTTAAAGTTTTATGTTTAGCTCAGCTTTTTCTCTGTTTCTGAATAAACTACTCATGTTACGATGACTAAACTTCATAAACACATAAATATCATGTTATACAAACAATGTATATAGCTAACTTACCTAAATTTCCATAGTTTTATGTTTAGCTCAGCATTTTCTCTCTTTTGAACAAACTACTACTGTTTTGGTGATTAAACTTCATAAATATATTTATATTATGTTTTAGAAACAATGTATATAGCTAACTTACCTAAATTTCCATACTTTGGACTCTAAAACCTTAGGTTCAAGTTATCTGTTTAGCTCAGGTTTGGTTAAAGTTTTATGTTTAGCTCAGCCTTTTCTCTGTTTCTGAATAAACTACTCATGTTACGATGACTAAAATCCATAAACACATACATATCATGTTATACAAACAATGTATATAGCTAACTTACCTAAATGTCCATACTTTGGGCTCTAAAACCTTTGGTTAAAGTTTTATGTTTAGCTCAGGTTTGGTTTAAGTTTTATGTTTAGCTCAGCATTTCCTCTGTTTCTGAATAAACTGCTTATGTTACGTTGACTAAACTTCATAAACACATTTATATTATGTTGTATAAACAATGTATATAGCTTACTTACCTGAATTTCCATACTTTGGACTCTAAAACCTTAGGTTCAAGTTTTTTGTTAAGCACAGGTTTGGTTAAAGTTTTATGTTTAGCTCAGCCTTTCCTCTGTTTCTGAATAAACTACTCATGTTTTGGTGACTCAACTTCATAAACACATTTATATTATGTTGTAGAAACAATGTCTATAGCTAACTTATATGCGTTTCCATACTTGTGCTTTAAAACCTTAGGTAAAAGTTTTTTGTTTAGTTTTTTTTTAAATAATTTTATTTTTTCAGTAATACTACTAATTCTGTAAGCTGATCACCATAAAAAAGGTTACATCACTGGCTTTGACCTATTTATGGGACTTTATGGGGAAAAAACGAAGAGCTATTTTAATGATCCTGGAGTCGTCGGCGGCGTCGTCGTTGTCTTCGTCCGCTGGTAAAAGTTTTATGTTTAGCTTAGCTTTATCTCTGTTTCTGAACAAACAACACATATTACTAAACTTAATAAACACATTCAACCCACACCCCACACCCCCACCCATCCCTATCCCTGCTATTTTTTTTTTTTTTAAATTTTGTTTTGTATTAAATCAAATACTCTGCCCAATTTCAACTTTATTACCGACCCAAAAACCTCACTCCTACCCCCTATCCCCTAATCAGTCCGGTTTGTTTACATTTGGCACATACACCCCCACATCCACACCCAGATTTTAAAAAAAATCATTGTATTTAATTTAATACATTTCAGCTTAAGTATTGGCTAGCTACCCTGAGCCAGTCATAGACATAGTGTATATTCTGCCTTAATAGTCCTACTTGCACATACATGTATTTACTATTTGGTAATATAAAATATGCTTTCATTCATACAGATATATCTGTTTTTCTGATGGTACAGTATAATATACTGTTCTGTGATCGACAAGGCTAGAATAGTTGAGTTAACGTTGTTCTTCATTATCTTTACTAGTTTGTAAATTTGTAATTTTACATGAATAGAAAAAGGAGTCACTCTTGCACCCATTGTACTATTCTCATAATTATAAACCATGACCACTGATTCAAGTGGGAAAGTTATCACTTACTTGCGGATATGAGGTGGGCTCGAGTACTGGTTAATCCCAGGAAAACAGTGGTTAGGTTAACTGATCGTCTGTTAGCCCTCGATGGTATAAAAATGACGATAAATATTCAATCAATCAATTATATACCCTGGGCTAGGAGTATTTTACCTCATGTGATCCCAACATGCTCCTGTGACCCCAACAAGCTCCAAACATGCGAACATGCTTCCGTGTATGTCTCTCTACAAAGGAGCCTCGCTCCAGTATGTAATGCTCCTGATTCAATGCTTCATCTCCAGCCAGTATTGACCCCTATCTTCAAAGTTCACAGTAATTTATGGCTCAGTCCTTATTTTGGACTACAAACCTGGAGCTTAATAATGGAACTATGTAATTCTGTAACTGTATAGCCCCTTCTCAAATGATATGCATACCTGGCATTCCCACTATCAGAATGAGGCTCAAATGGTTCAGATGTAAACAAACAGATCCAGAGAAGCATGGCTTCTACTAGTGATAACAGCCTGCTAGGCAGTGCAGCTGAATTAAATAAAACATCTAATTACTATTGTTGTGTACCCATGTGTAACTCAAATGGAAGATATGATTTTGAATTAAGCTTTCATCATATTCCAAAAGATGAAAATCTAAGAAAAAAGTGGATTATTAAGATAAGAAGAGACGAAGGGCCCATGTTTCGGGTGAGTTTTCTTTATGTTTAATACTAACATTTATTTTTATAGTTCCTTATATTTTTACACACACAAACCCAAATATATTAATTTTGTAGTATTTATGTATATACAAAATAAGACAAAAGCATTGTAATTAATACATAACTTGACTCATTATCTAATAAGAAGCCCATAACCTAAAGTTGTATGCTGTACCGTAGTTATTCTACCAAGTAGATAATTTATATCAAACAATATTTCAGATCTCAAAATGTACTGTTGTGTGCTCTAAACATTTCACAAAAGATGATTACACAGGATGGGCACCAGTTAAAAAAAAGACTGAAGTAAGATGCCGTTCCCAGTGTATTTGATTGGACAGATGGCAATACATCAAGAAGAGCATTAAAAAGAAAGCTACTGGCAACGCCGCCTAAGTCAGAACAATCCAAAAGGTTTGTTTTTTGTATATCTATATATGAATAATTAAATAATTCAAACTGAATAATTAACACAAAAACAATGTTGGATTTAAAATTTCAACTTTATTTATTTGCTCAAAATGTTTAAATAGTGTTGCAAAATATTACAGATTTTATTATTATTTATAGACAACAACAACAAGATGAAGAATATGGATTTGAGGAAAACGAAGTTTTAACAGCCATTCCTCTTGAAATATCACATGAAGAAAAAATCTCGGAACTTAAGAATCAACTGAATCAGTGTCAGAAGAGTATATTAATCTTAATAAACAGTTGACTCTCGAAAAATTTCTTGTACGACGATTTAGCAAAGATGACAAACTTATTCAGTTTTATACAGGATTCAACTCTTCTACTGTGTTTTTAGTTTTTTTTAATGCATAGAGTCATTAGCAAAAACAATGCAAAGCAAATATTATGAAAGTGGAAATACAATTAGTCTTGCAGGTAGAAAAAAAAATGTATTTAATAGATGAATCGTTTATGTTCATGTGTAGATTGAGGGTTGAATTACTTGAACAAGACTTGAGTGTCAGATTTAGTTGTTCTGTACCAACCATTAGTAGGAAGATTGTAACATGGGCAAATTTCCTGTATTTTGTATTTGGAAGAATACCAATATGGCTTCCCAGAAATGTTATTGATGAGATGATGCCTGACTGTTTCAAGGATTTTTATCCTAAAACAAGGGTTACTATTGACTGTACAGAAGTTAAAACACAACAACCACCATCACTCGTTCTCAACTCACAAATGTATTCCAATAATTCTATTAGGCATTGCACCACAGGGCGCTGTCACTTTCATTTCCCCGCTTTACACAGGTTGCATGTCTGACGTTGAAATTACAAAATTATCTGGAATTCTTGACCCATTAGAACCAGGTGATTATGTAATGGCAGACAAGGGTTTCACATGACGTAAGCTGCTTGATGAGAAGAATGTTAGTCTTAATATTCCACCATTTTTGCGTTCAAAATCTAAATTTACAAAGTCAGAAATTAAAGAAACGGAACAAATTGCAAAATAACGAATACATATTGAACGTGTTAACCTAAGAATTAAAGAATTTCATCTGTTTGATGTTCCTCTGCCGCTATCTTTGACATGTTCAGCAAAACAGCTGTGGGCAGTTGCTTGCATGCTGTCAAACTTTCGTGGTTAAATCGTTCAAACATGGTCACACAATCCAGAATCTAAATGAAATAATTAAAGAGTAATCAGTCCATTTGCTTTGACATTGTCCCATATGTCTTGGTTGTAATAGATTGTTTCCAAATGGAAATCATTCTCACACCAAACAAAGAAGTCGCACAACTCAAGACCCACAACTGCTAACTATGTCAATACTTAATAGTAGTAATCATGGTTCCTTTTCAATTTAAGAGCCCCCTTCAATACCTTTTGCTAGGCAAGATGCCTCTTAAACGCTCGTTGCCTGTGGGCATTTAATTTCCAGAAGCCCAAATGGTGGATTTCTTGTTGGGTCATATACCTTTCTGTCTGGACCGGCAGCTAACCATGGGGCCCAGAAGTTCACAACAACACCACGAAGATAAAGGTTTACCTTGTCATCCATAACCCTTGCATATTTCTTTGCAGCAATGGGTTCAGATGAAATGCCTCTTCTCATAGCAGCAGCTATTGTTACATGTCTAGTTGATTGCAACTGAATAGCAAGGGTTTCATCATCTTTTCTTCTCTTGTAAATTCGCCCTGTCTGTGAAGCAGTTATACGATGCTTTCTAACTTTGTACCCTAAAGGACTTTTGCTTTGCATTCTTGTATTTTCCTCAAACCGTTTTATCTCTGTTCCATTTAATTAAAGGCCTTCCATTTTTAGTTGTTGTTATGACAAAATTTCATTAAAATTGTTTGTCGTATAATTTTGTATTGGCATATCTGGAAAACAAACGCTATCAACAATGTTCATGATGTAATATTCATCTAGTTTCTGATGGTAGCTAAGAACAGATCCGAATGATACAAGTCCAAATTTCGACTGCACCGTGTTTATATTTCTGCTAGGTTCTAGAGTTGACAACACTAAAAAATCAGGAGCAACCTCAGAAAGCTTTCTACAGTGGTCACTCCAATTTATTGGACCGCCTCTGACAGGATTGTACAAAGTAGATTGTGTGGTCCTTAGAGGCTGTCCTGGATTTTTCTCGTAAACTTTCGAGTAACCACACACCTCCATGTCTTGCACAGCTTTGCCAGATATTTTCTTTCCCCTTGGTGCGTGTCATGTTTGTGGTTAAGATATTTTGGCAATGTCTTCGGGCAAAGCTTTCAGACCAAGTACTTTGAAATTTTCTAGCTGGTATAAAAACCCCGTAACATGGCCACAGCATGCATTTAACTCAATTGGGCAACGACAGTGCACATCTCTAATCACAACTTTTTCATTTACAACTGTAAACTGTGCCTGTAATAAAAAGAAACATATGTAATTATGCTTTTGTTATTTAACTATATATATATATATATTTGTGTGTGCATGCGGACATGCGTAAGTGCGAAGGTTTGTGACTATTCTTTAACAACAAAGTTCTAAATGTTGAAATAAAATAAAATAAATATATTTATAATTACTTCGACTTGGTATGGGTTTTCTGTTTATGGTACTTTCCAGTCACTCTACATCCATCTGAAGCTGAGTGAACTGAAATGGGGTGCCTATATTTAGAAAAGTATGGTAGCAAAGTGCAAATTCTGATTATCATATAGATTCTGACCATGAAATTCAGGGATCTGGTAAGACTAGCATAAAACAAATATTTGGTTCTTGCTGTGTCCACCTAAGATTTACGTATAGATAACAGCTAAATATATTAATGAAAACCAAACAATTTATGGTCATTTTCCTAAATCATTTACGTTTGAGCAAGTTTAACTGCAGGGTGCAAGATAAGAAATAGGCTGTAAACTAATTAGCCAGATTTATTGGTGTTAGGATGGGAAATACATGGATTTTCTGTTACCAGTACTGTATAAACAGACATGCTTTTATGTATACAGGTGCTTGGATAATAAAAGTAATTAAAACACTTACCTTTCAATTAATGTATGTATCCTTCACTGTAAAACTTGTATCCTTTGTTAATTGACTTGTTTCCAGAAGAATTTATTTGTTTTGATGTAATATTCCACAAATGAAAATGTAAACATAGGTATAAGACTTAAATCTCTATCACTGTACGAGTTCATGCTGCATAGTAGAAGTGTTTGTTTACATCTGAACCATTTCAGCCTCGTTCTGATATTTCAAGAGATAATTGCAAAATGCGTAGTATTCAGAGGGCACAATCACAGAAATAGCATCATTACAAAAAACGAAATATTCAATTAGAGATTTGTGATTTGATATTCTAAATTTAAGTATAATAAGAATAATTGTAACCGATTTGATGTTGACCATCTTTATCGTTCCTGGAGCAATTTTATTGGCTGAGGAAGTTGGTAAAATCTACTGACGTCATGACATTGAGATTGTAATTATATTAATGCTGATTTGGTGGCTTTGTCCTTTGAGATGTAGACACAATTTCTGTTTTCAACGCTAGATACGGCCATTCTTGTATCAAATTCTCAATATTAATTTTGTATGAGCGTCAATACCGTAGGTACATTAAATAATTACCAATCCTTAGAACGTTGGTTGTGGGCGACTGTCTCAAGTGTACAACATGCAATAATGGTACAGTGTTGTATTTCACTTGATGCATGTTTTTCAAGAAAAGCAACAGTATGCATGCTTAATTTCTTATTGACACTTTATCATATTTTACTTTCAATTCCACGTGGTTATTGACCGAAGAGCAAGGCTTTCCAGTAAATTGCACGCGTTGCTTTGCTTAAAAGGGAAATGCATTTTCTGATTACTTTGCGGTATCCTGAACTTGTTTTCTTGCCAACCATAACACAATTTCATTCCCTGCTGATAACAGTGTGTGTATCTAAAAAAAGAGAAAAGTGAGAAATGAATACTGTTGATTGGTTATTATATTCTATACTAGTTCTATATGCATATCCATTTACGGAAACATTTTCAACTTCATTAACCTTTCTTTATAACTGTCATTTGTCATTCCACACGGAATTGTATGATTACCAGTTAATTGGATTCATAATGTTATTCTATCAAGTTTTATTTATTAATTTAAAAAATAAATTCCACAATATATGTTAAATCTATACTTAGTTGAGCCGAAGTTTGCATTATTCAGTATTTTTTAAAAGTAAATATTGAATTATAAACAGTTTTATCAGTCTGTTCTCTATCAACATCTGTTTTTGTAAGCATTGCGGCGGTAAATCAGATTTAAGTTCCGCAGTGTTTGCTACCGATCGTTCCGAGCCCGTGCCCCTTGATATCACTTCTTCTGTATGTATGTACAGTTGTGATTATTATTAATTTTACATGGTTATATCCATGATGTTGCGATGGATGTCATATAGTTTCCTGTTGGCATTTTTACTGTATGAATGTATAGTACAGTTTAGTGTTAATTGATATATTGTTAATGTCCACGGTGTTTTGATTGATATGTTATTTCAATGTTTCATCTCCTTTTCGGTCATATATTTTCCTGTTGGCACTTCTACCTACTGTATGACATAATAGTACTAGTTATTATTAATTGATATATGAGTAATGTCCACAGTGTTTTGGTTGATATGTCATTTCAATGTTTCATCTATATTTTCCTGTATTTTGCTTTTGTTTTATTCACCAAATCAAATACATTTCTGAAGAGCATATTGCGTAATATACAATACATGCTGCTAACAAACACCCGTTCATGCAAAGTGCAATCAGTTAAAAGGAAAATTTATTAAAATGATATTAATAAATGCATTGAAAAATGTTAAACTTGGAATTTATTGCAATTAAAATACAAAACACAACACAAATTAGGCAAATGTATTGTTAATTGTTGTTGACATTTGAAATAGTAATTTCAATTCCTTATTTATAATGTCACAATAGCATTTTATGTGTCGTGCGGTGGCTGTAAAAGAACTCCTCCCACACACAATCAACGATGTCATTGTTCCTACAGGAGAAGTGTTCGTCCTTTAAATACTACATGGTGTTTATGTTTCATTAAAAACAAAACAATTATAACGCAGTTGTGTTATAAAGATTGAGTTATAAATACAAGATGTCCTTTAATTTGATCATATATACTACCTGGCGTTATTGTCGCATTTCTGGTCACTGTTTATATAGACATATTAGATATTAGATGCAATATGCAGATGCCATGTGTTTTCATTCTATATATTGTTCAACGACAAAGTGTAAGACCATAACAAATTAATTGAAGTGTATATTTAGTATTTCAATTGAAAAGGTTACTAACACATTTACATTTATGCAAATCTCGTACTCATCGTTTTTAGACTATTGTCCCTTTGGCTTCCGGAAAAACAATCACTTTTACTTTTCTACGTTAATACATTTGTGAAATGCACAATACACATACCATATTATTGCAGTTGTACGATGAAAACACTGCTTTCATTGATACCGTTTCGTTTAATGGTGTGACTATGGGCAAAGAGCGAGGTTAAATTCACCCGAAAACCAGTTTGGTTCCAAGGCAGTTTATCCTATCGTTTGTTATGTATGAATGAAATGTACTATGTGTTTGTCATGACAAAATGAACAATGCACTGATCCATTTAAACAGACAATTTTAAAATAATAATTAAATGATTCCTACAAAATTATTGAATGTTGTATCTTCTATAGGACATATATTTCCATTTGACAGTATTACTTGGTGATTGGCTGATCTGAAGACAAAAAGATTCATAGAAATGGTTTCAAAAAGATCTATGTCAACTGGTGAAACATACTAGGCCATTAATAATTAATTGCGAATCGTTAATTTATTCTTTTTTTTAATGCTTTTTTTTTATTTTTTGGATAAATATAGAAAGTGTCTGGACGAAATTGAAATTTGAGGGGAGGGGTTGAGATGATAAGCTAGCAATTATTTTTTAATGGGCTTAGGAGTTTTATTTCATTATATATTCGTATTGATTATTTTCACTTCACTAAAAAAATACTATTGGTCCTTTTTCTGATAATGAAATTTCGAATTGTTTGATATTTTTATAACAGTCTGTTTAAATGAACATCTTTAATGTATCATCACAATTCACACAAGAGTCATTCAAAAAGTCATTCGAATCGAACAAGCACTCAAATTGTTTTATTTGTAAACAAAAATTACAAAAGAATGGCGACAAATTGATAAATAAACACTAATTTTTCTCTGATGTATTTAGTAATCCGAGGTTATCCTTCTATGAGAGATATTTTGTTTGACGTTCTGATTCCTAAGGCATTTATATTTGTTACACCAATCAATCCTTTCTTCAAATACGTGTTTTGAAAATGATGTTTAATCAATACAACACATAGAAACACACCAGAATCTGTGTTACCAATGATGTAAAATATTGTAATAAGATTGTTACAATATAATTTCAAGGTGTATTGAAAGTGGCCAGTAATTAAGTGATATTCATGTGCCTAGAGATTTCTTTTTTTTTGTTTACCCAGGCAGGCTGAAGTTTTATTTACTTCGGAAAAGAATGTCTCATTTTATGATGTGATGACGGTGTGAAAGAGCGAGGATGGGTGCGCCCGTAAACATTATTTTGGATTTCAAAACGTGATAAAAACAAATTGTTATGGGCATGATCAAATGGAAAAAATCCTTAGTTCAGAAATAAATACTACGCACATGCTGCTTGTTAACCTTCACCTTGCCAAACTGCTTGTTTACCTTCACCTTGCCAAACTGCTTGTTTACCTTCACATTGCAATGCTGCTTGTTAACTTTCACCATACCATACTGCTTGTTCACCTTCATCTTGTCATGCTGCTTGTTAACCGTCACCTTGCTATGCGGACATACGTCACACATATGATGAATCAAATAAAAATCAAACTGCAGTCATGTGACCCATTTGATACGTCACAAAATACGATACAAATTTTAGCGGGAAATCAATATTTAGTCTAACCAAGTCCCAAAGGCCAAGCTTTGAAATCCCTTTTCAAAATATTATGTTACCATGGTAAAACAAAATTTCTATGTATATACATGTATAAGCATGCTATATTAGGGGTTAAGATGTCAATCAAAAAAAAATAAAAATACTTATATACTTCCTTTTTACCGAAAAGCGGCCAACACTCTATCCATTAGACTACCAACATATGATCAAAATATAAAATCGTACCTGAATAAAAAATAGTGCAATTGTTATTTTGACCACATATTATTCATTTTCCTTGAATACACTGAATTGTGCAAGATGGTTTGGTCATCCTTTATGTAGTACATATCTAATAAACAAATGTTGAATCGATGCAAATATTGCCTTGAGACGTAGAAAGTTCATTGGCCTATCAATGATGCATGAGAAGACTAAACGAAAACAGACCGATAAGTGTTTTAATATAAGTTTTAGTGTTGGTTCGAAAGTAGAAGGTGAGCGGCACTTACGTGGGTGTTAACTTCTCGTTCTCTACTACTAAATTAAGTCTGTACATAATTCAGTCTTAAGTGTCTTTTTAATTACCTTTTTTAGGAAGTCTCTAACAACAGTGTGCCTTAAGTTGGTGGATATCTATAATACATATTCTGTTATTGTTGCTAAGAACTTTCGCGTAAATAATGTATATATGTTGAGGTCTTTATTACCTTATTTTTTGCTGGGTCTTTCAGAAAAAAAACATGAAATGTTGTTGATCTGACCAAGGCGTTGTTGTCGTTATCGTTGTCGCTGTTGTTGTTGCTGTCTGTCGTCGTTGTCGTCGACGTTGTCTGGTTCAAGTTTGAGAATCTGTTTCTTCGTTATTTTGACTAAGTTTCATAAACACCGTTCAAGTTCATCTGTTATATATATATAACAATCGCATATTAAGAGAAAAAGTTTTATTTATTTTTTTAAGTAGGTCGTTTTGTTTATGAGTCGATTTCAACTGTGAAGTGAAACATGAATGGTTTATAAAAAAAACTATTATTGATTATCAAGTCTGACGTCATGAAAATATTTGACTGAGAATTGAATGCAATAAAATGTCAATATTACTCATTATCATAAGCCTCATATATATTCTGTTTGTAATTATCGTCTTCTTCAGTACCTGTTGGGCATCTGTTTTCTTACTTTATGTTATATAATATTTACAAGTTGCATTTGTAGATTTAATTACATATAACCTCATCAAAGGAAATACTTAGGTAACCAAATCAGACGACTATCGTCAAAATAGTCCTTATGAAAACGGTAAAATATCAATAGGTCTTATAGTTATAAAACATCCTAAATATGTTTTTAAATATATTATACCTGTAGGACATATTTTTACTTATGTTTGTAAGACTTTATATGTTTACGACTACAAAAAAAATAAAATTGCTTGTATTTAAAGAAGTACTTTTGATAATATTGGCCACATATTATATACGTTTCATTGAACTTCTATAATACACTCATTCTTGCTTTTGGACAGTACTATAATTATTTTAAAGATGTCATTAACATTTCCGCTGACTAAAAGCCAAACTACTTTTATTTGACCAGAGAACGCGTCACTCGTATATTGATCTGGAACCAGATGCCCTCCATGGCCGAGTTGTCTAAGGGGCCGTCTCACCATCACTTACCTCTCACCGCTAAGGTCGTAGGTTCGAGTCCCGCTCGCTCAAAACTAAAAAAAAAACTTTGTCAGAAAGTTTTCCAGTTACTTGAAGAAGGACGACGGTTCAACTCAGATTCATTTTGAGATCTTCCTCCACCAATAAAACTGGATATACCATATACAACCTGCCACGTGTTGAAAATGGAGGAAACCCCATTCACAAAATTGATCTGGCAAAGTATTATTTACAGACGGAATCGTTCAAGACAAAAGCATATTAAATACAAATCTATATCGCTATTGCCATTCTGCCATGTGTGTACCAGAGGGTATTGCTGTGCGTGCATTTGCATTATTGATTACGATTAAATCTAATTTGCTTATAGTCATCATTGATTTCACTTAATATTATTCTATAGAACAATGCTTAACAATGCTTAATGTCAGATATATGTGAAATAAAATCTCAAATTTTGGCGTGAGATACATACTTTCCAATTGCAATGTACACGAGGGTCAGCTGTAAAAAAATCGAATTAAATAAAAAACTGACCATCCTATTAGAAAAGTGATATTCCTGAATATAACTAACTTTCTAGCTTTCAATGTTTTAATTGAATCATTTTAAGGTAAATACGTCGGACAATCCCCCAATTTCCCAGTGGGAGTTTTGTATTCGGTTTCAGTTTCAAAATATTTGTATTGATCTAATTTCGTAATATTATTAGACTGATGACATTATGCGATTGTTATATTAGGTTTTGACATTTGCATGTGCTACACTATAATACCGTATAGCATTGTTTTTCAATTAACGTCATTTGCAACAAAATAATTTCAAATGTTCCATCAGTATCGCTTTATCACAAAGCGGGAATATGAAGATTTGGTTGGTTGAATATTTTGCGTCATTTTTATGCCATCGAGGGCTAACAGACGATCAGTTAACCTAACCACTGTTTCCTGGGATTACCAAGTACTCGAGCACACCCCATCTCCGCAAGTAACTGATAACTTTCCCACTTAAATCAGTGGTGAGAGACGAATATGAAGAAGTCGTCCAGTAGTAACCATTGCAGGGCCAAGCTAGACAAATAGCATTTGAGGGAAGAGATGCAATCCTTTACCACGATGTATGTCCTGTTGATTTTTTAAAAAAGAGATTTCAGCAAATAAGCAAAGTTATTATTCGTTAAGATTTATCTCAAATTCATAAAAATAAAGTTGCACGTGTTTGAGTAGTTCTATCCATTATTCAGTTATGAACCAAATTTGGTAAATGTAGAATAGTTTCAAAGACACGGAGCTACATACAAAACTTCTCAGTACTTGTATATAATCCTTTGGAATTTGTGTGAAGAACTATGCATGACTCGCATCATGTAAAATATATCTTTGTATAGTAGGATATTACTTTTAACTATTACAAAGTTTCTTGGGTGAAATATAGCCCAATCTTTTTCTCTCTCTTTTTTCTCTGTTATTTTTAGTTAACAACCATAAGTCAACATTAAGGATTAGTCAAATATATAGTATATGTACTATTTTTTTATTAAAAATGGATATCATTGTGACAGATAAGGTCGTTTCATTCTTTGGAGAAATATGACTTGCGTATATAAAACGTGACATTCTGTTAACAGCGATAGGTATTAGTGTTAAAAAGCTCTTTAGTTAGCCTTCGGAATTAATAACTCCTGGCTAGTAATCAATAAAAGCTTTGTATATTAATAATAAAAGCAAGAAGGCCATCGCTGCATCTATAATACAGGTCAAATCTCGGGCACAGCGTGTCACAAACAAGTGTACTAGGGTTAAGCTGTTAAATAGAAATAATTAATTTTGTTGGTTATGATGATATAACACTGTGTAAGTACAATTAACTAGGTCACAGACTTGGTATTGTCTCAGTAATAAAAATCAATTGTTGTTTTAAAAGCAGTTTGTCAAGAACATTTGTATGTATCTCTTAAAGGCAGTTTGTCGAGAACATTTATCTGTATGTCTTCAAAGATACAATAAAATATATTCGAATCATCTAATATTCATTTATAACTAAAAAAAAGAATGATTTGGAAATTCATATTCGATATTTAAATCGTAAAGTAAAATCAAAACGGACCCTAAAAGTTTTAAAAATAGAACTATAACGACCTTTACCTTGACATTTGGACAATATCTCAGGTAAATCATAATAACAACTATATGAGCTTAATGATTGATAAAAGCAAAGTGATAAAATACGTTTAAACTGGGGAAAATATTTTATTCTAGCCTGGGTGCGTACGCTAAGTTGCGAAATTATTTTTCAATACAAGCATTTTAGCTTGCTTCAACAGAAATCATATCTTAATGCCCTGCAATAAGGACTCAGTGAATAGGCTAGACTGGAAACTTATATTTTCTCATTCTAAGATTTGGGGGAAATGACAATACTGTCTGCTATTATAATTCCTTGTGAGAGACTTTCATTTACATGTAGCGTCCAAATTTTGGAAACAATGTTACATCAGTAAACATGTGCTAAGGATGGTATACCATACTACGACCCATAAGAGCATCAATATGCTATGTGTATATGAAATGTGATGGCACATAGCACCTTGATTCTCTAATGGGTGGATTTGACAAAACGTAATTTTGTTGTTAATATCAATGGTTCGTCTGTATTTAATAATAATGATAATATTTAACTTACACTTTATTGTTTGTGTGATGTTTAACTCTAATTTAAAGCATTACAGATAATATATCACATGTAGTTTTAGTGGTGGGGTTAATGACGACCTAAGAATGAATCTAAGATGAACCAATCGTCTTTCGACAATTAACTGATAAACTTTCTGACATAAACGTCTCACACACCAATTATTTTTGTACTGTTCTACATATCGAGACATGCACTTCTGGAACACTGGAAACATTACCAATGGTTCTAAAAGTGCCTTATTCCCATAGACAGTCCTCTGTTGGTCCAAATATGCAGAAAAAAACACGGGGTTGACCTGGTTGCTTTTTCACAATTTCGATGGTTTGATGGCACCCCAATTCTGCCCATTTGTTGCAGTGTATCACTACGCATCTTTAAACTGATATAGTATCATCAAACAATTCCCAGTGTCACCCAAACTTTGCAGAAATCATGAAAATGTTCAAAAGTTCATTTTATAGACATTTTATACATTTTTAACAAAAAAAAAATGCTCAACCGCTTTACACAGCTCTTATTTTATTTGGCTACCGTCATGTAAGGGAGGTAATTCTTCAGTGAGACCTAAAGCTTTTTAACGAACTTAGCAGTGAGAAGTGAGTGATCTTGAGACTGCGTCTGTAAGACCACCTGTTGAGACCGCTTGGTCATGAAGGACCCTTTTGCACGTTGGCAACAGATTAATAACATACATATACTTTTATACGACCTTGTATCTTGCTATGACGACAACGGAGCACGATCGAACCTAGCTCTATATGATTCATACTACTATTACCTCTCTTGATTACTCCGGACCTACAGATGAGGGTGCTAGAAATAAAACTTTTGTTCTCTTTTTCTTCTTTTTACAGGGCTTTGTACTGCAGTGATTTTTTTTCCTAGTATGAATTAAATCATCTTTGAAAACTTGATGCTGATACCAGCTTTCTGAATAATTCTATGTCATTTCGGAATTGTTGGTTCGAACCTAATCGTGGTTGGATAGTTGACATATTATTACTCTGGAAAATGATAAGTCTCACACAAGCAAACTGGTCAAGGAATTTTGTTTGCCTTTATAATTGCATATCTTGAACCAGTGAAAATTTGAGCCCAGACACATGCTGCAGAGTTTGTTTTTTCACTGTGTTTTGGACATAAATGTTACAATGGAGCCCTATGGGAAATACAATAGTGGTGTGAGACGTATACCAGTCAGCTATTGGAGATAAACAAAACATCCTTAGTAAGAATTTATCGATAGTGTGCCTTCATCACATAAACAGTCAATGCAAACTGCAATTATTTCCTCTCAATTATAATGTCGATATAAACGGTAATTGGGGGTGCGGTCTATCAGTTCAATGCCTATTTCAGACATTGCACTATGCATTGCTTCGTTCCTTACCGTATTATTGATCTAGGCTAGAATTGCGACAGAGACGTTAACTGTATTTTCATCAGGTTTGTTATAATCAACCCATCACATAGGGTTTTACTGCTCAAGGAATACACTGTTTTATGTTTATGGGTGGTACATTAATAATTGATTGAAAAAAAATATCGTAAGGTTGTTACAGGGTAGGTGTAAATGCCATTGGGCATTGTATAATTTATTGCTACGTTCTAAGTCATAGCAAATACATCAGTTAGCATCGCTCTGGCGAGTTTTACTGCTTTTTTAAAATGTTTGTTTATGATCGCCTCGTCACTTTCGAAATACATATTTTATATGTTTTGTATCGCACATTTGATATTGATTGAGCAACATATTTAGTTCCTTCAACGTTAAAGGGGGTTATAGGGTGTAAATTGTCATTGAATAGTGTACTTTGGATTGCTCCGTTTCTAACCATATAAAAGCAACACTTTAGCAGGGTTTTACACTTTTTTAAGTTTTCACCGCTTTTTCATCATGTACGTAATTATTATCTCGTCTTATATCATCTTATATTTCAGGAAAATAATGATACTATTAATTGTGTTAAAAAAACAAGTATTTGTGTAATTTTATCCAACATTTAAAATAGCCCATTAATAAAAATTAAATTGCAATAAAAAGTATTATTTCCTCTATGATATTGCCAAATTTTGTATCTATATTGAATAATCATGTGTAGCATCAGCGATAGTAGAAAGTATACATAGACGTCAATGACGTTTAACCGGACACATTGTGAAAGTTTTAAAAACTTACTATTTGGAGCAAGAATTAATGTACGGGTAATGCAGCTTTAAGCTATTCAGTGTGAGCCGGTAAGCCATGTTGTCATTGATATATGTAATGTTCCGGTCATACTCGTCCTATGTACTGATCATGCGTATGGTTTTGTGTTGTGTTGTGTTGACCATTTCCTATTGACCATTTATTTATTAATTATGGGCAATTATTAATTTCTATTGGGCATCACCTATTGGGCATTTATTCATTTCCTATTGGACATCTCCTATTGGGCATTTATTAGCTAGCCAGGACGATGTCCAAGGAGAGCTATTGTCATGACCCCGGCGTCGTCGGCGTCGTCATCGGCGTCGTCTGTAGACACCAAGGTTAAACTTTTGCGTTTAAGTTATCTATGCAACCACTCATTGGATGACAAAGAAACTTTGCATGTGTCTTTACCATTATCAATGAAACACACAGATATAAGAACCATAACCCTGGATTACATTTTGGCACAGTTATGGCCCTTTTTGGACTTAGACACCAAGGTTAAACTTTGCGTTTAGTTGCGTTTAAGTTTAAGATATCTATGCAACCACTCATTGGATGTGAATGAAACTTCACATGTGTGTTCACCATTATCAATGGAACACACAGAGATAAGAACCATAACTCTGGATTGCATTTTTGCACAGTTATGGCCCTTTTTGGACTTAGACACCAAGGTTAAACTTTGCGTTTAGTTGCGTTTAAGTTTAAGATATCTATGCAACCACCCATTGGATGTCAATGCAACTTTGCATGTGTCTTTACCATCATCAATGGAACACACAGAGATAAGAACCATAACTCTGGATTGCAGTTTTTGCACAGTTATGGCCCTTTTTGGACTTAGACACCCAGAGGCGAGCTTTGTTGTCTTCCGACAGCTCTTGTTGTACATTTCCTATTGGGCACTTACAAACGCATTAAAATGGTACTAGAAGCGTTCAGAGGACAGTTCTATGTCTTGACGGTCCGATGTCGATATAACATGACTGGGTGAGGTATCATACCGTGTGCTTGCCGAAGATACTCCAGTGTGACGGCAGCGCTCATAATACTGTCCCAAATAGACACCCGTGATATAACTAAAGAATTGTCGAAAGCGACGATAAATACTATACAAATTAAAAAATTCAACAATTAACAAAAGAAAAAATGCTAGTAATGAAAGCATGTCGTATGAAAATTTGTGTTAAAAAAGCTGTATTGACGTTTTTATTTTACTTCGATTGCGAATTAAACTCAGATCTGTTTTGTGAATCGATCTTGAGTTCGTTTCATGAGTAAGATCAGAATTTGGTATTTTTTTTTGACGAAGCCATCGGTCGTAGCTGGGATTTTACACTTCTGATGAGCGCAGTCTAAGTCCTATTTATTGCGCCTCCCTTCTCAATAAAGTATGATTAATTTCTAAAAATAAAATGAGTACTAATTTTCTATATTTGAACTTTGCTCCATTATTACGAAACCAACACATATGTTTTAGAATTTATTATTTCTTGGATACCAAACTAGGCTAAAGCTTCTCTGCTGATAATTTCAAGGCAATGATCCCTGCTGTCACCTTCTATATCCATGTATTGTATGTTTCATTTGATTCTATGTGTTGATTGTTTGTTTGCTACTTCTGTTTCACATATAATTTATTATTCTTGACCATTCTTTCATAGCCCATACTTGTTGGAGAGGTATGTATAGGTATTTGTTTACCATCGCACTTTGAACTAGTCATTTCGCGAGCAGGATAAGGCAATTATTAAGGAAAACGATGGTGACTCGTGTATAATGTTTGATTGATAGATAATAGATGAATGATTATGATTATTTCGTACTAAGTAGTTTGAAATTTCCAAAATTTTTAATTTGGTTACTAATATATTTAACCGCTATTGTTGTTTATGTTACTATATACGGTCCAAATAAAGGATTAAAATTGATGACTAATTAATAAAGGTTTTTTTTATTTTACCATATGCAGCCATATAATATAAACCTATCACATGTTATAAGTGTTGAATTATCTTAATCCGCCCGCCAGGTCTAACATGTTGAGGGAAATGGGTTCATTTATATGCATCACAGATATTCATCCACCAATAAAGCTGACCTACAGTATTTGAATTGAATATTTCGTTACTAACTCTAACAAACACACACCCTTAGTCTCGAAAGCAAAAATCCATACAAAAGCTTTAATTTTTTCTCAAAGATTAGCTAGTGAATTCAAACTGACTTATACATAGTTTAATCGAATATTTTGTTACCTATTCTAACAAACAAACAAACAAACAAACAAACAAACAAACAAAACACCCTTTGTAGCAAGAGCAAGAACTCGTGCAAAGTCTCCAGTTTTCTTCTAGTTAAATCACTATTGATTGTGTTATTGTATTGTCGATTTTTTTTTCTGTATTCATCAATTGCTGTGAAACCAGATACTTCACTCATTGCTGATTGTTTATTACAGACGAGTTTTATTCAGTGTTTCAAAGAAATTACTTGATTCCATCGCCTTTTTTCCCAATTACCTTAAAACATCGTCTGCTTTATGTCTTGTAATGTAATACTTTGGGAGCTAAGATTACATGAATTATGGATACATAATGACTAGTTGTTTGAAGCAGGTAAATGAGACTCAATTGTTCGTCCATTGCCAGGAAGTTAGATCGTTATTGACATAAACTATAGGAAACTTTGTTGACTGGCTGGGTAAGGTACAATCGACCCGTTGAGGCATTAAGGTGCTAAGTGTGTACAAACCATGAAGGCACATAGCACCTTAATGTTCCAAGGGGTCGCAATATAAATTATGTAAATTATATAAACATATGCAACATATGCAACGTTATATGCAACAGTTGTTTTAACTCAAGTTTCTTTGTTTCAGTTGTTGCCTTAAAACATGTTAGTAAAGCAATTGCAATTGTATTTTGAATGATCATTTTCTTACTAAGTTACTGAGTAAATACTAGAAAGGCATACCTTTGTGACACAATGTGTTAATTGAATGTATTTGATTTGCATTAGTTTTTATAAAAAAAAAATCAATTTAACCCTTTTATTCATATATCCAAAGCAGACATAATTCCACTAGTTTTATAAAAAAAATAACTGTAAATAAATTCTTAAACGTGGTGTTTCAAATAGTAACGCTTGGAGAATAGTATGTTATATATGTGTATGCGTTCAAGAGTGGAAAGATTTATTTGGTTATCAACATGGGTAAAATCGATTTTAACATCACCGCACGTTCTTTTTGTTTACTTTTTTGGATTTCCAGTCAACTTCTTAATCGAAGGCGAAGCGATGGTGATGTAAATGTTCTACAATAACGACCACTTAAAGACACATCATAGTGTTCTTTGTTTTCATGTTAACACTGTTTAGTTAGTAGAGACATAAATAAAGCAGTCCGATTGTCATCTAATGTGCGTTCAGTGGTGGATCATAGGTGTTTAAAACGTAACGTTTCTGACATCAGTCCTGATTAAAGGATAGTAAAACGTTTTTGTCTCACACCACTATCGCATATATAAATATATCGTTAATGACAGTACTATGCTATTTTTCTTTCTTTGTCGTGAGTTTGAAAGAATGAATAAAGCGACTTTTACCGACATACTTTATAACCTACTAAATCTTTCGTATAATTGTGTTTAATGATTTAATACTTTGCACGTAGAACATGTAAATTCATATTCATGAACGTTCAACGAATAAAATCGAGTAGGTAATATCATACTTAAAACAACATGCATCAGTAATATCAGTATAATGCTATTTTCTTACAATATCGTGATTTTACAAGATGGATTAAAGCCACTTTTACCAACAGATTATGTAACTTACTCAACTATTCGTATATTGTGGTGAATCGTTTGATACTTTACACTAGGTACATGTTAATTATATCTCATGAACGTTCTTTAAAATACAAACCAGTGTATACTAACAATCTTTAATTAAAATACATCATTTATGGCAGTACGTTGATATTTTCTGACATTGGCTTGAGTTAGAACTATTGATTAAAGCGACTTTTATCATCAAACTCAATTTACTTGTAAACCTGGTTTTCAAAGCTCCCCAGGGCAGTTTTGCTTCTGGCCGTTCCAATGCGGTGACCCCAGAGCTAAGTTCAGTTTGGTTAAACGAATTTTCTAACGTTGGCCAACATAAAAACCCTGGTCACTGGCTCATCTTCATAAAAGCAAGAAGTACGCGATAATTCTAGCTGTCGCTCGTGTATGTGGTTGCGTGCGTGCGCGCGCGCGTGCGTGCGTGCGTGCGTGCGTGACTGCGTGCGTGAATTGAACTTATTATAAGTATGTGTGTTTGTAAAGTTTATGTCTATTGATTGTGTTTACGGGCGTTTGTAGTATTGTGCGTAAGTATTAACTGGAACTCATCAATCTTCGTCAATATGTTTGGCCGTTCTCCACACAAACTGATTAAGTAATATTGTATCGGTATTGGCTTATCAACAATAATAATAATATTTATGTTCGGACGCCGAAAATTAATTAACTGATATACACGGAAAATTCCGAGCCGAAAGCCGGGTAAATACCTACGCACACTAACTGATTCCTTTTAATGTTCCATCTCTTGTTGAAGGTGTATTTTCTCAAAAGATTTAATATAGCAATTTTGTTTTAATAAAAAATACATTGCGTGCTGATATAGGAACCAATTAGCCAGAAACTACTAAACACCAAATGGTATAGTGTTTGTGCACTCTATTACATGTGATAAGTTTCATTCACTCCACAAAGATCTCTCACAACAGCACGTATTATTCTGTGTGCTGTTTAAGCTACTTTGTGATAAAAAAAATCATTTATTACATGTAAATTACGAATGGTGTGCTGTTACTGTCAATAAAATTGATGCTTTTATTAGTAGTAGTATATGTTTAACAAATTTTAAAAAAAGTAATAATATTAAAAACGTTATCTAGTTTTTCTTTTCTCATACTTACTGAACCTGATAAACTAAATTCTAGCAGACAGGGAGTATGCTTATGAACACGCAAAAAATGCTTGATAGCCTCAGATTAATGAAATATGTGAACTTTCTTGAATTATAGAGATAAAGTGTATTTCCAGAAAAAAGAAGCTTTTTTACAAAGTATATCAAAAAAAAGTTTGAAGTGTAATGTTCAACGTAAACACCAGTATAAAAAACGAATGGGAGTCAGATAAGATTTTGTTTTAACTATAAATTGAAAAACTATTAAATGTAAATCTAGTGAATCTTGTTTACATTGTAAACTACATAAATAAAATAGGACGGATGTATGTAAATTGGGGAAAGATGAAACACCACTTTTAAAAAATATGTTTAAACGCATAAACGTTAACAAAATACTTATCAATAAAAACATTTATAAAATAAAATTCACACGTATGATAAAAATAATGCATGGTTTCGGGACAAAGCATGAACATGCATACTGCGTATTGGGCGAACGTGACGTTCATCAGGAAATAAATGTTGTAGTGTTTATTCAATAGACGGTGCAACATTTCTGGAATCATTCATTCACTGAAATGGATAAATTAAATATTACTTATACCTCACATCAGACTAACATTAAACAGCGGCTTCTGAACAGTGAACTTTGTAATTAACAAGTTTAATGTCAGAGCAATAGACCGGACACAGAATGAGCACTATTAAATAGGAAGCATTAATTGAACTAAGATAAAAGCTGAGCTTAAACGACTATATGTAAGTAAATTTTATTTTCAACACTTTTCTTAACATAATCATATAAATAGTATGTACTATCAATCATATCAATATTATGTACTATAAATCATATGAGAAGCATGTACTAAAAATCATATAAGTATTATGAACTATAAATCATATAAGAGTTATGTACTATAAATCATACAAGTATTATGTGCTATAAATCATATCGGTATTATGCACTATAAATCATGTAAGTATTATGTACTAAAAATCATATGCGTAGCATGAACTATCAATCATATCAGTATTATGTACTATAAATCATATAAGTATTATGAACTATAAATCATATAAGAGTTATGTACTATCAATCATACAATTATTATGTGCAATAAATCATATCGGTATTATGCACAATAAATCATATAAGTAGTATGTACTAAAAATCATATGCGTAGCATGAACTATCAATCATATCAGTATTATGTACTATAAATCATATAAGTATTATGAACTATAAATCATATAAGAGTTCTGTACTATAAATCATACAAGTATTATGTGCTATAAACCATATCAGTATTATGCACTATAAATCATATAAGTATTATGTACTAAAAATCATATGCGTGGCATGAACTATCAATCATATCAGTATTATGTACTATAAATCATATAAGTATTATTAATTATAAATCATATGCGTAGCATGTACTATAAATCATATAAGTTTTATGAACTATAAATCTTATGCATAGCATGTACTAAAAATAATATAAGTATTATGCACTATAAATCATATAAGAAGCATGTACTATAAATCATATAGATAATATGTACTATAAATCATATAAGTAGCATGTACTATAAAGCATATAAGTATCATGTACTATAAATCATATAAGTAATTTGTACTGTAAATCATATAAGTATAATGTATTATGAATCATATTAGTTTCATGTACTATAAATCATATGCGTATTATGTACTGTAAATCATATAAGTATCATGTACTATGAATCATATAAATATCATGTACTGTAAATCATATAAGTATTATGTACTATAAATCATATAAGTATTATGTACTGTAAATCATATAAGTATCATGTAATATAAATCATATAAGTATCATGTAATATAAATCATATAAGTATTATGTACTTGTAAATAATATAAGCAGCATGTACTATAATTCATATAGATAGTAAGTACTATAAATCATATACGTATTATGTACTATAAATCATATGAGTATTATGTACTATAAATCATATGCGTATTATGTACTATAAATCTTATAAGTAGTATGTACTATAAATCATATCAGTATTATGTACTATAAATTATATGAATATTATATACTATGAATCATATGAGTATCATGTACTATAAATCATATGCGTATTATGTACCATAAATTATATAAGTAGCATGTACTATAAATCATATGCGTATTATGTACTATAAATGATATAAGTTTCAAGCACTGTAAATCATATAAGTATTATGTACTATAAATCATATAAGTATCATGTACTGAAAATCATATGCGTATTATGTAGTATATATCTGATATCGTATATGTACTATAAATCATATGTGTAGCATGTACTTTAAATCATATGCGTATTATGTACTATAAATTATATGAGTATTATGTACTATAAATCATATAAGTATTATGTACTATAAATCATATCAGTTACATGTACTATAAATCATATCAGTATTATGTACTATAAATTATATGAGTATTATGTACTATAAATCATATAAGTATTATGTACTATAAATCATATGCGTATTATGTACAATAAATCATATCAGTATTATGTACTATAAATTATATGAGTATTATGTACTATAAATCATATGCGTATTATGTACTATAAATCATATAAGTAACATGTACTATAAATCATATCAGAATTATGTACTATAAATTATATGAGTATTATGTACTATAAATCATATGAGTATTATGTACCATAAATCATATGCGTATTATGTACTATAAATCATATCAATATCATTTACAGAAAATCATATGCGTATTATGTACTATAAATCATATGAGTATCATGTACTATAAATCATATAAGTATCATGTACTATAAATCATATAAGTAATATGTACGGTAAATTATAGAAGTATTTTGTACTGTAAATCATATAAGTATTATGTACTGTAAATCATATAAGTATTATGTACTATAAATCATATAAGTATTATGTACTTGTAAATTATATAAGTATTATTTACTATAAATCATATAAGTATTATGTTCTGTAAATCATATAAATATCAAGTGCTGTAAAGCATATACGTATTATGTACTATAAATCATATAAGTATTATGTACTATAAATCATATAAGCATTATGTACTGTAAAGCATGTAAGTATTATGTATTATAAATCGTATAAGTAGTATGTACTAATAATCATATGCGTAGTATGTACTATAAATCATATAAGTAGTATGTACTATTAATAATATACGTATTATGTACTATCAATCATATACGTACTATGTACTATAATTCATATATATATATTACGAAAGAACGTTGATATATGTTTTTTTCAATTAATCTACTATTTTATTATGTAACATGATATTTCACAGAAAAGTACATAGCAATACACCCATATTTAAGTGTGCTTTAAATATATTCAAAAGTGTGTATATCATTTATTCAGCTAAGAGATAGTTGAACTTAAATGAAAGAGTACATATATGTGATGAATGTTCAATTCTTCTATTGTTTTTAGTATGTAATATATTATTATTTATTGTAAAAACATACCAATATATTCATTTCATAGTAAGTCCATACACATATGGGGACACATACTGAACTTATGACCGTAGCGGTGGTCTTGGGGGTAGACTCTCCGCCTCGCATGCGGAAGGTCATTGGTTCGATCCCTATCCGGGTCATACCAAATACTTGAAAAATGGTATAAGAAGCTTCCTCGCTTGGCGCTCAGCGTTTAGAGCGTTTAGAGGATATTTCTGGTCGGCCCGGTGTCAGTATAATGTGAGTGGGTGGGGTATCAGTCCATGTGTGTGCGGCAGGATACTCCAGTGTGGCAGCGCTGAGAAGATTCTCTCAAATAGACACTGTCGCGATTTAACTGAAAAATTGTTAAAAGCTACGCTAAACACCGTGCAATCAATAAACAATCTGAATATTGAACTAAATTAATTATGTATTTAGCTTAAACGAAAAAGTGTAATAACTTTTTATTGCCAACCTTTCAGCTTACTTGGCGTCAGCATTATAATGTAATTTATTGTTAAATGCATAACAATATATCTTTAGTAAAATATGTTCTAAATCCGTTACAAAAGCATATAAATAAAACAGGCCTATGACGTCAATGCATTGAATTTTTGTCTGCGTCAAGTATTGCATATTTAGTAAACAGCTCTAAAACAGATATATTTTAGTTTCGTCTGCAATTGCCGTCCGGCACTCTATGCATACTTTATCAAACATGTCAATATGGCATTATGTTTTGATTTCAAAACTATTAAAATATAATAATTATGTATATATATATATATATAATATTTATTGTTTTGATGAACTCAAAACTAGGTCGGGATTGTGCTAAAAATCGAATTTTATAATGAAAAATGTTTAAAAGTCATTTTCTTTTCCATAAGAATCAGAATGTAGAAGCGGGACGGTGGGGTGTAGTTGATGTTGTATTGGCCGCCCACACCAGACGTCGCAGGTTCGATCCGAGGGTCGGCTCACTGTCCACGAAAATTATCGAAAATGATTCACAAACGCTCTGAGCTTACATCAGTCAGTCTGGAAAGTCATTTCGTACCTAAATTTTATTTAAGAAAAGAAACACCAATAAAAACTAACAATACGATGAATTTGGGTTGCATATCCGCATGTAGTAACGTCTGCATTTAATTTGTGATATATTTGTGTTTCATAATGATTGACAGCATTTCAGCGAATTGCTCAGACGATACCATAGTTAAGTGTTTATTTCATGTCACGCTGACAAAAGTTAAAAAGTACACTTCGATTCCAAATTAAGCAGTTGACACGAGATTAATCTACCTCTTTTAATCCTAAAACAACATTGTATGTTTCTAATGTGCCATGCTTTTGAATAATTGAAATCCTTTCCAAGTGCATCAGGAATATCAACAGCCGTAAACTGAACATGTTTTATTCATTAGATGATGTCATACGTTCACAACAAAGCAATTTGGAAGTTATACCTGGAGATTAATTTTACACATATAGTTTTATGCCACAGGTGACCGTGAGTGTATAGATTGATTTAATGCGTAATCGTGCATAAAATTCCATTTAAGCATTGTCGTGTGTCCCTTTAAGAAATTATTATTTCTAGACCGTTACTGTTACGTCATCAGTTGAATTGAACAATTGAATTTAGCATAATATGCGTGCGTGCGTGCGTGCGTTCGTGCGTACGTGCGTGCGTGCGTGTGTGCGTGTGTGCGTACCTTTAATAACAGCCAATAAACGTTGGTGAAGCTGGTACTCAGGTAGTATAATCAGTACGAGGACCAACGGTCATCATACATATCCACACTGCCTGTAATTACCTATTGTTTCATTTTAAATTCTATTCTCAATAATTGTGAAAATATGTGTAATGGTTTTTGAAAATAATATTTTTGTGTTTAACATCATGTATTTGTACACTATCGCATTTGCATGCGAAAAATGCTTATTTTATTTCCACTGTGTTGTTGTAAAACACGATGACGAGAGATGAGCGAGGTTTGGTAAGCACGTTAACCAGGTTTTTACTACTGTTCATATTTCAAGGCGGTTGTCACGTCTCCTGTATGTCTGTATTGTACTTGTAATAATTAGTTTGTGTATTGCTTATGTTTGTGTTACTTTGCCGGCTGTGTCTTTTCAATGATACGTCTCCTTGTGGTCATATATAGAGAATCTTACACGAGTGCTCATTTATGATTAAATTTGTTAAACAAATTGGCAAATATACATTTACAGGTGTGGTTCTGTCGAGCATTTTATCATTTTTCCGAACGAGTTTATTAAATTTGATAATAAATGAGCACGAATGTTAGAATCGTTTGATCATATAACTCAGGAAAAGTTTAATTTACTGTTTATTTAAGAGACATCTCTATAAGGAACGATAAAAAAAATCTGGCATATTAATTTCCGTGAGTCATCATATGACATCTCAAAATAATAACGACATTGAACCATGTCAAGTATAAGATATTTTATTTGACGTCATTTAAATATTCGGGTAAGTCGGAAAGTACTTCGGCAAATTACGTACGAGAGCCGAGTTATACGGATAACACCGAGTGATGAATCGGAAGTGATATTACACTAGGTTAATATATAAAAAAATGTTAATAGGTTTGTTACACTCCTGCACCCTAAACAAACATGTGATAAATGTTGTGCAAGAACCTAGAAGAAACAAGTTTACAATGTTTCATAATGATTTAAAACATACTGAACAAAGCCAATTGAAGAACGCACCTATCGGACTATTGCTAATTGGAGTGGATAAAGTGTTGACCGCTCACAACCTCAGCTCGACTCGATGTCTATCAAAAACACCACTCTGCACCAGTTTTATCCAGAAAGTGGACTCGAGAGCTCTGAGTTTTCTTCGCGAAAAATATTAGTTTAGACTAAACCTGCTTGTACCCGAAATTCCATCACGATCGAGGCATTATATCATCTTCCATAATAATACAGCTTAAATAAGTGTCCAACGCATAATATACATCGACTAAAGTAACATATTTAAGTGTTATTGAATGAATCAATACCGCATTTATAGTAAACGTTGTATGGTTCATTTTTAGTCCACCGATTCTGGACAATCAAAGATGGCGTCATTCATTGCGCTTAAAGAGTCCTAAAGCCTTTTATATTGTTTGGTCCTGGAAAGGGAAACTGCATTATACCTGACATATGTATTAACTTGATATTGTAAAACGAGCAAGGTTGAAAAAGTATTAAAGGGAAGTCTTATATTTTAGTAACAAAATTTGTAAAATAAGAATTGTCAATGTATATTGACATCTCCTTGGATTTTTTTCTATCATATCGAAAATAAGCTAATCAAATTAAAATACAGTTAACCTTTTTCTCATAGGTAGGTAGTTAAACATATGCATGAACACTCCGGTATTTTTATTTCGCATTTGTATCAAGTAAATGTGCAAATTTCAGAAACTGTATTAAGTGAAAAAAATGAAAACAACCACGTGTCCCTTTAAATAAAAATAGTTTACAGATTAAACGTTGTATATACGGTCATGTTTCTATGCATATCGTCAAGATACAAATCCAGCTGTGTTCAATAAATCAAAATTACTTTCAACAGTTAAATACTGTAAAAGTAATATTCTTCTACTCTATCTATTCACTTCGGGATTGTTTTCGCATAAACACGATCAGACAAGTACTGGTGTTGACAGCATTGCTTATAACCTGTGATAAAATCCAATAAACAGGACGAACACTGCTTCAGTGATGGTTCCCGGATGATTTTCGTGGATTATGTAGATATTCATGTTGGGCAATCCCGCACCATTGTCTATTAATTGTATTTTCTTGCTGCCGCTGTGTTTACAGTCACAGATCAATTCCAAATGGTATTGGAAAATTACAGTTTGTCATGACGCTGTCGTGAAAGTTTCGTAATCCGATAGATTAACTATATCTTGCGTTGTCCCAGTGGTGGTTTTTTGGTTAGTTGTTTTTTTGTGTGTGTGTTTTTTTTTATTTATATTCTCAAGTATCATTAGCTCATGTCAGTTTTACATGTTTATTGATAAGGGTCCTCCGTGGCCGAGTGGTCTAAGGCGCCGTCTCAAGATCATTTACCTCTCACCGCTATGGTCGTAGGTTCGAGTCCCGCTCGCTCCAAAAACTTTATGTGAGAAAGTTTCCAGTTACTTGCGGAAGGACGGTGGTTCTACTCAGTCTGACTCAGTCTGAGGTCTTCCTCCACCAGTAAAACTGGATATGCCATATATAACCTGAAATGTGTTGAAAATGGCGTTAAACCCCATTCAAAAAAAAAAAAAAAAAAAATGTTTATTGATTCAAATTTTTATGCAATTATAGCTCATGTAGAACATTGTTTTGCTTTGAAAATAAATAATCATGGATTATTTACCGAACTATCACAATGTAAATAATTGGCAATTTAATGATCTTTTTGTTGTGGCAACCAGGGGAAGAGCGAGGTTGGTTAAACCTAGTTTATGCTCAACCACGATTTTACTACTGTCTGTTACAAAACAGGGACGCCTGATGTCATTTCTTCTGTAAACTTATTACATGTTGATTGATTCCACTATAAAATTACAGTGGAACATTTTTTAAAAAAAGAAATAATGAAATTGTTCACGAAAAGACTCTTTGATTTGACGTTAAGGAGAGTTTAATCAGATTCGATCGAATATGAATCCAACAATGATACGAAAGATACGTCAACTACAAAAGAGAACTTTTATTGAGAAATGTTGGTTATTGACCTATTTGTCTTCACACCAAGAACATGTCATATCAGTGACAATTCTGATGCGGTTTGTTGATATGGGTCGATATTCTGCTATTATCTGGTGGTATTGGCATTGATACAGAGTGACTTTGATTGGTTGCACGGACGGTGGTCTTCCGAATGAGATGAGTGCCATGAAATGTCTAAATCTCGCGAGACATCATATCTGTAATGCCACAACGTGCTTGTAAACGACGCTGAACTGCAGTGAAATAAAAAATACATTATTTGTATTCCAAATAGTATATACAAGCAGTATTAGTGGTTCAAAACTTTTAAATACGAAGTATAAGCGATATATTATATATCAGAAATAATTGTGTTATACATATTAATATATAAACATGTAAGAAGAATTAGTGTTTCAAAAATTATATTCAATCAATTTTCCATGTAATTTCGCAAGGACATAATTATATATATAAAAGTTTGTACAACAAATCCATTATACAGCATGTGTTCCATCTGTTGGCGATGCATATGTTTATACTATATATGTAGCGCAACTATGTTGATAATAAGAATATTAGGAAGAATAAAAAGACAAAAAGAAGACGAAGAAGATGAAGTAGAAGAAATATCTTATTGAAGAAGTTTGTCAATCCATCATGCTTGATATACCTTTGTTCGTTCACTAGAACGACGTGTTTTGTTTTTTTTTCAAATATTCAGTACATGAGTTGTAACCTTGGTCTAATTATCAATACATACATTAAACCCTAAGACACTGGGTCTACTTGGGGTCATGTATATGCATCTGATTCCTGCCCCCACCATTAAAATGGATTGCTATATATATATATATATATATGGAGATAATTATTTGTGAATAACGAAAACATAAATGTACAGACCAGACTACGGCGATTACGCCTAGCTACAATGCAAACCATAGATTCAATATCAAGGCCTCTGCCAAACCAATAAATTTGGTGTCGACCATGACTTATATACTATGGAATTACATGCAACACATCTGGACATGGTGGACAAATATAGATGAAGCAGAGAATATCATTTTTGTCTGGGTATGAAATTATAAAACATGGTAAAAAAAATGCCCGGAAAGTCCTTTGGCGTCATTGTACCCGAAAGATGTAATCAAGTAGTACCTTTATATACTTTATGATTATACAGTTACCGCTAATGCATAACAAAATAGTTCATCTTAAATCTTCCGCGGCCCAGTGGTCTAAGGCTCCGTCTCAAGATCACTTAACTCTCACTGCTAAGATCGTAGGTTCGAGTCCCACTCGTTCCCAAAATATTTATGTGAGAAAGTTTGCCAGTTGCTGGCAGAAGGACGGTGGTTCTACTTAGATTCATTCTGAGGTCTCCCTTAACAAATAAAACATATATGCCATATATAACCTGAAATGTGTTAAAAATAGCGTTAAGTCACATTCCGCCTAAAATCTAAATTATTTGCTATAGTCAACTCAAGTTTGGTTCAAATATGAAAATATATTATATATAAAGCTTTCTGCTTCTGTTTAACTGAAGACCAATAGTTCAGTCTATAACAATATTATCTGTTCGGTATTGATATGCTCAGACATTTACGAAGAGTTAAACGGCTATCTATTGCTCATGCAAGATCAATTAGATTAATGAGAAAAACTTTCTGTTCAATTCAATAATTGGTTTCAATTAGGGTCTGTCATCGCGCGCTGTCTCATGCTACACAAATCATTGCCACTTGATATTTTATCAAATTGCGCATTTGACAGTTGAGTGTTATAACACACTTTTAATGGAATCAACAAGTGTTTACTGGGCCGTAATAGACAATATTTGTACAGTTTTATTGTTATCGCTTGGATTATCGTGTAATGCTACAGTTACAGTGTACGTCTGATATTCAAGTTGCAGTCATTTCATGGTACGGTGTTCCGTTAAGGCCATCTTGCTGTCGCTTTGCCGACGGGCGCACGCGATGCCACGACAACACGATGGCATTGACACGGCAGGACATTTTTTTCTAGTCGCAGTGGTAATGTTTAGTCTGGTTAATTAACCGTCTATTGTACGGTGCTCTATTAGGGCCATCGTGCTTCCGCTTTGTCAACTGGCACACGTGATACCACGACAATACGATGGCATTGACACGACAGGACTATCTAACGTGTCTAATAGTCTAGCCGCAATGGTAATGTTTAGTCAGCTTAATTAACCGTCTATTGTACGGTGCTCTGTTAGGGCCATCGTGCTTCCGCTTTGTCAACTGGCACACGTGATACCACGACAATACGATGGCATTGACACGACAGGACTATCTAACGTGTCTAATAGTCTAGCCGCAATGGTAGTGTTTAGTCTGGTTTATTAACCTTCTAGTGTGCGGTGCTCAGTAAGGGCCATCGTGCTTCCGCTTTGTCAACAGGCACACGCTATGCCACGACAACACGGTGGCATTGACACGACAGGACTATTTAACGTGTCTGAGTATCGGTTTAATTTTAATATACAAACTATATGAGTACCATTATGTTTACCAAAGCAAACAGTCCGTGTGGTTCCCTGTCGATCTCTGCAGAGGGGCAGGAATCCTCCGAATGGATTTCATATTCATTTTATCATTTTTGTCATGTTCGTCATTGTGGTTAAATTACAAACACGTGTGGTTCCAGGGAGCCATATGAGTTATGGCAAGAATAGGATCATTGTGGCTCTTGCATGTGGTAAGAAGCGACAATTTGAGTAATACAATATAGTTTGCTGGAATTCGGCAGTTTTGCTGAAGTTTTTTAGTCTGTATGTCAATTTGTTTTGTTTTTACATGTAGCGTGAACCTGGACTCTTCCTTCCTGTTGGCATCGAATAACCTATAATCTGTTGGTACGCCGTTAAATGCCATTCTATCATTCATTCAGTTTAAAGCAAACAATGCGGTTTGATCATTCACAATGACGTAACATATTGCTTTTTATATTTTCTTTCATAAATTCAACCAAACATAAATTATTTGTAGTATAATCACCATAACTAATCCTGTTAAGCTATAAATAACAAATACAATATTAGATGACGATTTGCGCAGACATAGAGTATCTATTATTTTCATTTCAGAAACAATATATTTCCAATTAAAATAAAATTATATTTCCAGCGATGTTTCACTTAAACACTTTCCACTGTACTGTTGTAGTGGTGCTGTCCTTAACATCAACAGTTTAAACACTGAGCTTACAAGCCCTCACTATCCTGAACACATCGCTGCCTTTAATTCTAGTTTAGGCTCAAAATCCAATCACAAAACCATTACTGTAAAATGGAAAACAACAATTAACATCTTAATAATAAACATGTATATAATATATATATGTAAATTAAAAATCAACTGCTTGTTAACTCGTTAATCCAGTAGGTACTTCTTATAACAAGAATGTAAAAGCTAAAACATAAAAACAGTCATTAAGAAAAGTTAGCAGGGTGATCAGCTGAACAACTTTCAAAAACAAATGGCAATCGATAAACTCTCTATGTCTGCCAATCTTCGAATAACATAACCGCGCCTCTATCTGTCTATTTATAGACATTTTGGTCACTTCGCACTAGAAAAGGTGACCAAAACGCCCATATGATTTACATACTTGCAAATCCTGGTCGCATTTCTCAGTTCCGAATCACGAGAATTAGTTATTCCGAACTACAATAAATATATTTATATACAATTGGAATCATTGTAGAATATAACAACTATAATTACCTGCTGGTATAATCAGTATTTCACACAATTATGGTAACAAACCTACAAAAAAGTATGGCGTAGTTGTTTATAAGAATGTAAAATAGAAAGTCACAATAATGAGTGTGAAATCCGTGCACTTTGTTAGTTATTTTTAGATCTAAGCTTTACTTAAAGCTATCTACTCTGTATATAACACACAGTGACAGTTGGTCTGTGTTAGTTATTTAAAGATCATAGGCCTAAAGGGAAGTAATAAAGGTACCAAACTAAGCTACTGGGTTTTGCTTTAAACTATATACTCTGTATATAATACCCTATGAAATTGGTTTCTTTTTTGGTAGGAGTTTGATGTGACGACAGTATCAGAAATAATATCTAACATATCTTTGTGCATTTATATACACATATAAATATGTATATACATATCCTCAAGAAGGGACTGGTTTTAATAGTTTGGGATATAACATAAACAATACTACGTGTTACAAACCGTTTTCTTAAGAGTATTTTAAAAATGTAACGTCTTTGTTCAGGCGGTTAGAAACCATTAAAAGTAGATGAAGTATTAGAATAAAGTGTCCACTCACGTGTTGAAGGCCTCTTGGACTACCTTGTAGTTTAAGTGTTCGTTTAAATGCATGTGCTGAGAAACATTTGTTGAGGAAGTTGTTTTCATATGAATATATTTACAATATAATTACATTATAAAATTAGTCTGACGTATTTCGATATTTGCCAACAACTACAGACTCATTTTAAGTGTTTTGTTTCATTTTTTTTTTTTTTTGGATTCTCGCTCTAAACAGTCATTGCCATTTATGTTAAACAGTGTTTTGTGTGGTTAAGTTGCTGGTTGTTCAAATATTGTTTCATATTGCATGATTGCAGAGAACCGTTGCAATCAAATTAAAGGTCGCGAAAAAAATCTCCGGAATTAAATTACAGGTAATGCATTAGATTAACATACGTAAAAAACCTCCCTTTATATTAAAATAAAAACATGTTTTGAAGTCGCTTAAAAGTCCTAATTCAACTCATTTTTATTGATTTTCTAAATAAATATTGTTTGAAAACTTTAAGTAGATCTAACGACATTTTATAAAGTACAAGACTAGCGAGGTACCGATGGGGGATTGAATGTCCCGTATGTAAGATTAGATGCATTTCTGTTGGTAAACTTGTTTTATTTAGTATACATCTATCAGTGTCTTCCTCGGACAATAAAACTGGCCACTACGAAAACCGTCAAGAACAGTGACACCCCTCATTTAAACGATAATTACTCAGCATTTGGCATTTCTTTGAATGATACTATAACTATTTTCCGGTAACGTGTTATTTGCATTATGAACGATGCTTTTGTAGATTTCTCTTTTTGCCGAAAACGTGACTGTTGAAGACATGTTCTATCAATTCAAGTAATAACTACAGAAATGCTAATGACATCGGACGCAAACGATAACTCGTATTCTGACTTAATAAGTGGCAGGACAAGTAGATTGTGCATTATAAACTGAACGGGACAGCTAACCTGCCGATTTTGTATTTTCAATATCTTCGTCAAAATATTGACTACCATTTTCAAATAAACAAACAATTATGTACTAATTTAACATAGCAGTGTTCTTTTTTTAATCAAGTCCAAATGTTAAGGAAAATGCTTTGATACTTCTTGAGAAAATCGGGTATATAAAATGTCAGGTGACAGTTGAGCTGTTCCGTTCAGTATATTTACAGTGAAACGACATGCAAATACGTATGTATTAATACGGGGAAACTTAAACCTGGCTTCCGTTTCAACAATATATTTAAGTATATACTTGAATACTTAGAAACTCAAATCTTAGACAATCAGCCAGGAGATCCTGATGATAAACTGGTTCCAATTAACTACATATGATATTGATTATGTAAAATGAATTTATAAATAACTAGTCAAAACTGAGATACGTATTTAAAACTTCAGAAATTGTTGTTGAAACAGAGAAAGTTGTATGTGTACATCCAACCTCGCTTTACCCAAACCGTCCTTCGCTTGCTGGTCGCCTAAATGATATATTATGCAAAGTGCAAAACAAATGTAGACTGTATCCGCAAAGAAGAACACCAAGTGTTAAATTCGGTTTGTTAATAGTTTAGTGTATACAGTCTGTGTGAGAAAAGCTAAAGCTGTATTGAACGCTTTAATTGTCGATGTATCTATAATAAGAAACTTGGATACATAACATTCAATTGACAAAGATGCCGATAACGATAACAATACCAATATAGAATACATACATCTCTCTTATACAATTACATTATTTTATAGCATAATAATGTCTCTGGGCCGTTCTGTGTACAGCGCCATTTGTAAAAACAAACACCTGCTTAGATGACGTCATAGATGTTGTCATAAAGTTTGTAATCTTCCCGAACTTTTGGTGCCATGTAAAATTTAGTTCTGTTTAGTGTTAGTTCAAACATATTTTAGGTCAAATATTTTGAAATATGGTTATGCCACAAGTTCTTCCAACTTAGATTTGGGTCTGTGTTTGTTATTTCGTTTTAATATGCTAAGCAAAATGCTTACACATTAATCTACACTACTAACTGTAACATATGTTTTGAAACACCGTGTACAACTACAATATTTGTGGGTTTTAATTATATTTTTTTTCATTTTTTCAGTACATAAGGATGTGTGACATTGGAAATTGTTTTCTACCTGCAGTTCCTCTAAACAACTTCATGTAAATTCATTAAGACGGCTTGGGAGATCGTAAGTTTATTATTTGTGTTACCGTGTTTTCTTTAATATAACAAACATGTTTTTATATTATTGCTTAAAAATGAATCTTATATTTGTTTTTCCTATTTGAAATTATAAAGTGAAATCTTGCCCAGTCAGCTTGATAGTATTAGTTAAAATGATGTTTACTCCACAAAAGGAATTAAGGACCATGTAACTTATTTCCAATAAGTGTTACATTAAAATAGTATATGTATAGTTTTTACTGAAAAACCAGTTTAGAGCTCATATGATATTTTATAAAAAAAAACGAATGTTATAACTTATATGGGCAATACATTCAAAAACCAATATTCACCAAAATAAAATATGTTTAAATTTACAATATTAAGATGCATATTTAAAACGGAACAGTTTTTGCCCTAAAATGTATACCATTTTTCTTATATATCAATAAGATTAAGCCGTGTTCTTTCTACATTTAACTATAGTTCTAACTATAGTGTAAACTGTTTTACCAACACCCTGTTGAACTGGACTATACTCAGGTTTCAAAATTCGCCTTAAAAGCTCTAAATATAACCTTTATAATCCATGTAATACTCCGAATACATTTTGGGAGATACAAATGCTTTTTTTTTCATTTTTCTTTAGAATCCAATTTTGTTACGTCCTTAGTTTATTACAATCTAAAATAATTGATCACGTATTGTCACGTGACAGAAAAAAAACGCTATCAACGGTTTGAAATGATATAATACTATGTATGTAAGAAAGAAAATGTATTTTCATTCATTGAAATATATTTTTAAATATAATTATAATTACGTTTTTGTTTCAAGAGGTGTTACATATTTAAAATATGAATGCATTACACAATTAACATTTTTGCAAATAAAACTAAACACTTTTGAGATGCGCAGAAGACACCGATGCGACAATTTTGTGGAACGAATTGGTTCAATTATATGTACTCCTTATGTCCGTCTCATCATAATATAGAACAGAATAGAACATAATTATATCGTATTGATTTGCACATAAATCATCATACAATAGATAGTAGAACATAGAAACATATTACATTTCAATGATATGAAAAACATTTTAAAAAAACTGTTACACACATACTGTTCACACGCATGAATATAGTCTATTATACCATGCATATAAGAGTTATAGGAGACTCCATGTTAAGATCAATGGACGAACAAAATGTGTTTCATTTATTACAAACATATCAAATACATAAAATATGACCCGTTATTGTTACGTACCACAGTGTATCACAAAGTGATACGGAAGGGTCAAAAGTGTGTTAAACGGAATAGGAATAAAATGCGATGGTTCTAAACTTGCATCAGGGGACAATTCCTACCACATCTGGGATGACCTGATTAACAATAACTGTTCACGAAATCACATGTCCAACACATGTTTACACATGTTAAAGCTAATAGTATGACACTATTCTGCATTTGTTTGTATTTCTAATCAAACTTTAAGACGGATACAATATAGAATTATTAATTTGTAAACAAAGGCCTCCGGCCAAAATACATATCATTATTTACAGCAAATTGTATGAGTTACACATGTTAATATGTGTTATTCTATTTTTTTTGCATACAATAAATTGTTCTTATTTTATAAGTGTCTTCCTGTTGAAGAATGTTGTAATAAAATGAAAGATAGGTTTAACCAGAATACCAAGATAATAGAAGGAAATGACGTTAATATGAGTATCTAGGACATTAAAGAAGACATGATATTCATCTTCTAACACATGAGAGTGTCCGGTTATTTGACAATACGGGCAGAAACGATTTTCGAAAACAGGTGATTGCCTTTTTATGTAAAGAATGAATGAATGAATGAATGAATGAATGATAAATGGTGTTTTACGGCGTACCAAACCATTGTATGTTATTCGACGCCAACTGAAAGGAAGATTCCAGGTTCACTCTACATGCACAAAACTAAAAACTTAACATACAGATAAAAACTTCAACAAATGATGCAAGAGCCTTGATACCGGCAGAACTGCAAATTTCAGCAAATTCTCGTATTACTCAAATTGTCGCTTCTTACGGCGTGCATGAGCCGGAGTAACCCTATTCTTGACCTTGAACCACACAGGGGTCGGTAATTTAACCACAATAATGAACATGACAAAAACATGACACCCATTCAGGGGATTCCTACCTTCTATAGAGATGGTCAGTCAGTCTATTTTTAGACAGAACAACACGGGTTGCCTTTTTATGTAAAAACGGCGAAATCACAACATACATATTTAGTATATTCAATGAACAATCCTCCTGATAAAGAAGCCGATTAGCCGTGACGAATAAATGTAAATGGGGATGGTCCCGATAATGAAGAAATGCGCGGAGTGCCCAAGATAAATGCTTTGTCTGCCAACCGATTGATTCAATTAGTCGGAGGAAAGGTTTTCCATCATAATTATGGGCAAAGTTCGTCAGTTGACAAAGGCACTGGATAGTGTTGACTGATGTTAGTGGGGGCAATATGATACTGTATATTGAGAGAAGTGTGCCTTTTTGAGAAAAGCACCAAACCTGGCACACATATAGTACAGCGTTAATGGATTATTTTAACACCGAGACGAACTTTCAAAATGACGGAAAATCAAGATGGTCGCCAAAATTGCAGCCAAATTTTTTAAAAAAAATTCACGTTTGTCCTTCTATTTACAGTATTTTATGAAATCTTGTAACTGTTTATGACTAATGTTATCAAATTATACTTATATTTCATCATTTTAATTGTTTTATTGCAACAAATTACTCTAAGAGATTAAAAAAATGCAAACTTATGGCTCATAAGAATCAGCAAATATTTCTATTATTTAGATACTATTTTATACTTTTGCACAAACGTTTTAATCGAATTTTTCACGAAGTGGCTCCACTATATTCTGTCAATAGCTTTATCGGACGTAGCAAAGACATTTTGGAGACATTTTGACGATATTAAAGGATATTATATGAACTATAAAAAGCTCTTCGCAATTAACAATAAATGGTGCATTTTTGTGATCAATTCTTTTTTCTCAGTTGCCTTATGTATTTATTCTGGTAGTACTCGTCATATTTCGTAGTCTAAAAGTCTTAAATTGCAATTATCCTGGCCGAACTAGCTTTACTCGTCATGCTACAAGGTACAGTAGTCTTAAATTGCACTTGTCCTGTGCCGGGCTAGCTTTACTCGTCATGTTACGAAGTCTAGTAGTCTGAAACTGTACTTTTTCTGTGCCGGACTAGCTTTGCTCGTCATGTTACGAAGTCTAGTAGTCTTAAACTGCACTTGTCCTGTGCCGGACTAGCTTTACTCGTCATGTTTCGTAGTCTAGAAGTCTAAAACTGCACTTGTCCTGTGCTGAACTAGCCTTTAGTTTTCCTGAGAATTGACCCGTCAAGTTTCATAGTCTGGGAGTCTGAAACTGTAGTTTTCCTGACCCTTTACCCGTCATGTTTCATAGTCTAGTAGTCTGAAACTGTAGTTTTCCTGAGCCTTTACCAGTCAACTTTCGTCGGCTGGTTATCTGAAACTGTAGTTTTCCTGAGCCTTTACCAGTCAATTTTCGTCGTCTGGTAGTCTGAAACTGCAGTTTTCCTTAGCCTTTACCAGTCTACTTTCGTCGTCTGGTAGTCTGAAACTGTAGTTTTCCTGAGCCTTTACCAGTCAACTTTCGTCGTCTGGTAGTCTGAAACTGTAGTTTTCCTGAGCCTTTATCAGTCAACTTTCATAGTCTGGTAGTCTGAAACTGTAGTTTCCTGAGCCTTTACCAGTCAACTTTCGTCGTCTGGTTATCTGAAACTGTAGTTTTCCTGAGCTTTGACCCGCCAAGTTTCATAGTCTGGTAGTCTGAAACTATAGTTTTCGTTAGCTTTTAACCGTCAACTTTCGTCGTCTGGTAGTCTGAAACTGTAGTTTTCCTGAGCCTTGACCCGCCAAGTTCCATAGTCTGGTAGTCTGAAACTGTAGTTTTCCTGAGCCTTTACCTGTCAACTTTCGTCTTCTTGTTGTCTGAAACTAGTTTTCCTGATCCTTTACCCGTCAAGTTTCATATTTTAGTAGTCTGAAACTGTAGTTTTCCTGACCCTTTACCCGTCAAGTTTCATAGTCTAGTAATCTGAAACTGTAGTTTTCGTGAGACTTTACCCGTCAGGCTTAGCAGTCCAGTAGTCTGAAACTGTAGTTGTCCTGTGCCTTTACTCGTCAGGTTTCGTAGTCCAGTAGTCTGAAACTGCAGTTGTCCTGTGCCTTTACTCGTCAGACTTAGTAGTCCAGTAGACTGAAACTGCAGTTGTCCTGTGCCTTTACTCGTCAGGCTAAGTAGTCCAGTAGTCTGAAACTGCAGTTGTCCTGTGCCTTTACTCGTCAGGCTAAGTAGTCCAGTAGTCTGAAACTGCAGTTGTCCTGTGCCTTTACTCATCAGGCTAAGTAATCCTGTAGACTGAAACTGCAGATGTCTTGTGCCTTTACTCGTCAGGTTTCGTAGTCCAGTAATCTGAAACTGCAGTTGTCCTGTGCCTTTACTCGTCAGGCTAAGTAATCCTGTAGACTGAAACTGCAATTGTCTTGTGCCTTTACTCGTCAGGTTTTCTAGTCCAGTAGTCTGAAACTGCAGTTGTCCTGAGCCTTTACTCGTCAGGCTTAGTAGTCCAGTAGTATGAAACTGCAGTTGTCCTGTGCCTTTATTCGTCAGGCTAAGTAGTCCAGTAGTCTGAAACTGCAGTTGTCCTGTGCCTTTACTCGTCAGGCTAAGTAGTCCAGTAGTCTGAAACTGCAGTTGTCCTGAGCCTTTACTCGTCAGGCTTAGTAGTCCAGTAGACTGAAACTGCAGTTGTCCTGTGCCTTTACTCGTCAGGCTAAGTAGTCCAGTAGTCTGAAACTGCAGTTGTCCTGTGCCTTTACTCGTCAGGCTAAGTAGTCCAGTAGTCTGAAACTGCAGTTGTCCTGTGCCTTTACTCGTCAGGCTAAGTAATCCTGTAGACTGAGACTGCAGTTGTCCTGTGCTTATACTCGTCAGGTTTCTTAGTCAAGTAGTCTGAAACTTCAGTTGTCCTGTGCCTTTACTCCTCAGGCTAAGTAATCCTGTAGACTGAAACTGCAGTTGTCTTGTGCCTTTACTCGTCAGGTTTCGTAGTCCAGTAGTCTGAAACTGCAGTTGTCCTGAGCCTTTACTCGTCAGGCTAAGTAATTCTGTAGACTGAGACTGCAGTTGTCCTGTGCCTATACTCGTCAGGTTTCGTAGTCCAGTAGTCTGAAACTGCCGTTGTCCTGTGCCTTTACTCGTCAGGCTAAGTAGTCCAGTAGTCTGAAACTGCAGTTGTCCTGAGCCTTTACTCGTCAGGCTTAGTAGTCCAGTAGACTGAAACTGCAGTTGTCCTGTGCCTTTACTCGTCAGGCTAAGTAGTCCAGTAGTCTGAAACTGCAGTTGTCCTGTGCCTTTACTCGTCAGGCTAAGTAGTCCAGTAGTCTGAAACTGCAGTTGTCCTGTGCCTTTACTCGTCAGGCTAAGTAATCCTGTAGACTGAGACTGCAGTTGTCCTGTGCTTATACTCGTCAGGTTTCTTAGTCAAGTAGTCTGAAACTTCAGTTGTCCTGTGCCTTTACTCCTCAGGCTAAGTAATCCTGTAGACTGAAACTGCAGTTGTCTTGTGCCTTTACTCGTCAGGTTTCGTAGTCCAGTAGTCTGAAACTGCAGTTGTCCTGAGCCTTTACTCGTCAGGCTAAGTAATTCTGTAGACTGAGACTGCAGTTGTCCTGTGCCTATACTCGTCAGGTTTCGTAGTCCAGTAGTCTGAAACTGCCGTTGTCCTGTGCCTTTACTCGTCAGGCTAAGTTGTCCAGTAGTCTGAAACTGCAGTTGTCCTGTGCCTTTACTCGTCAGGCTAAGTAATCCTGTAGACTAAGACTGCAGTTGTCCTGTGCCTATACTCGTCAGGTTTCGTAGTCCAGTAGTCTGAAACTGCAGTTATCCTGTGCCTATACCCGTCAGGTTTCATAGTCCAGTAGTCTGAAACTGCAGTTGTCCTTTGCCTTTACTCGTCAGGCTTAGTAGTCCAGTAGTCTGAAACTGCAGTTGTCCTGTGCCTTTACTCGTCAGGCTTAGTAGTCCAGTAGTCTGAAACTGCAGTTGTCCTGTGCCTTTACTCGTCAGGTTAAGTAGTCCAGTAGTCTGAAACTGCAGTTGTCCTGTGCCTATACTCGTCAGGCTAAGTAAACCTGTAGACTGAGACTGCAGTTGTCCTGTGCCTATACTCGTCAGGTTTAGTAGTCCAGTAGTCTGAAACTACAGTTGTCCTGTGCCTATACTCGCCAGGTTTCATAGTTCAGTAGTCTGAAACTGCAGTTGTCCTGTGCCTATACTCGTCAGGCTTAGTAGTCCAGTAGTCTGAAACTGCAGTTGTCCTGTGCCTTTACTCGTCAGGTTTCATAGTCCAGTAGTCTGAAACTGCAGTTGTCCTGTGCCTATACTCGTCAGGTTTCATAGTCCAGTAGTCTGAAACTTCAGTTGTCCTGTGCCTATACTCGTCAGGCTTAGTAGTCCAGTAGTCTGAAACTGCAGTTGTCCTGTGCCTATACTCGTCAGGTTTCATAGTCCAGTAGTCTGAAACTGCAGTTGTCCTGTGCCTATATTCGTCAGGCTTAGTAGTCCAGTAGTCTGAAACTGCAGTTGTCTTGTGCCTTTACTCGTCAGGCTGAGTAGTCCAGTAGTCTGAAACTGCAGTTGTCCTGTGCCTTTACTCGTCAGGCACCGTAGTCCAGTAGTTTGAAACTGCAGTTGTCCTGTGCCTTTACTCGTCAGGCACCGTAGTCCAGTAGTCTGAAACTGCAGTTGTCCTGTGCCTTTACTCGTCAGGCACCGTTGTCCAGTAGACTGAAACTGCAGTTGTCCTGTACCTTTACTCGTCAGGCTTAGTAGTCCAGTAGTCTGAAACTGCAGTTGTCCTTTGCCTTTACTTGTCAGGCACCGTAGTCCAGTAGACTGAGACTGCAGTTGTCCTGTGCCTATACTCGTCAGGTTTCATAGTCAAGAAGACTGAGACTGCAGTTGTCCTGTGCCTATACTCGTCAGGTTTCGTAGTCCAGTAATCTGAAACTGCAATTGTCCTGTGCCTATACTCGTCAGGTTTCGTAGTCCAGTAGACTGAAACTGCAATCGTCCTTTGCCTTTACATGTCAGGTTTCGTAGTCCAGTAGTCTGAAACTGCAATTGCCCTTTGCCTATACTCGTCAGGTTTCGTAGTCAAGTAGACTGAAACTGCAACTGTCCTGTGCCTTTACTTGTCAGGTTTCCTAGTCCAGTAGCCTGAAAATTCAGTTGTCCTGTGCCTATACTCGTCAGGTTTCGTAGTCCAGTAGTCTGAAACTGCAGTTGTCCTTTGCCTTTATTCGTCAGGTTTCGTAATCCAGTAATCTGAAACTGCAGTTGTCGTGTGCCTCTTATACTCGTCAGGTTTCGTAGTCCAGTAGTCTGAAACTGCAATTGTTCTGTGCCTATACTCTTCAGGTTTCGTAGTCCAGTAATCTGAAACTGCAGTTGTCGTGTGCCTATACTCTTCAGGTTTCGTAGTCCAGTAGATTGAAACTGCAATTGTCCTGTGCCTTTACTCGTCAGGTTTCGTAGTCCAGTAATCTGAAACTGCAATTGTCCTGTGCCTATACTCGTAAGGTTTTGTAGTCCAGTAGACTGAAACTGCAACTGTCCTGTGCCTTTACTCGTCAGGTTTTCTAGTCCAGTAGCCTGAAAATTCAGTTGTCCTGTGCCTATACTCGTCAGGTTTCGTAGTCCGGTAGTCTGAAACTGCAATTGTCTTTTGCCTTTATTCGTCAGGTTTCGTAGTCCAGTAATCTGAAACTGCAGTTGTCGTGTGCCTATACTCGTCAGGTTTCGTAGTCCAGTAGTCTGAAACTGCAATTGTCCTGTGCCTATACTCGTCAGGTTTCGTAGTCCAGTAATCAGAAACTGCAGTTGTCGTGTGCCTATACTCTTCAGGTTTCGTAGTCCAGTAGATTGAAACTGCAATTGTCCTGTGCCTTTACTCGTCAGGTTTCGTAGTCCAGTAATCTGAAACTGCAATTGTCCTGTGCCTATACTCGTAAGGTTTTGTAGTCCAGTAGACTGAAACTGCAACTGTCCTGTGCCTTTACTCGTCAGGTTTTCTAGTCCAGTAGCCTGAAAATTCAGTTGTCCTGTGCCTATACTCGTCAGGTTTCGTAGTCCGGTAGTCTGAAACTGCAATTGTCTTTTGCCTTTATTCGTCAGGTTTCGTAGTCCAGTAATCTGAAACTGCAGTTGTCGTGTGCCTATACTCGTCAGGTTTCGTAGTCCAGTAGTCTGAAACTGCAATTGTCCTGTGCCTATACTCGTCAGGTTTCGTAGTCCAGTAATCAGAAACTGCAGTTGTCGTGTGCCTATACTCGTCAGGTTTCGTAGTCCAGTAGTCTGAAACTGCAATTGTCCTGTGCCTATACTCGTCAGGTTTCGTAGTCCTGTAATCTGAAACTGCAATTGTCCTTTGCCTTAACTCGTCAGGTTTCGTAGTCCAGTAGTCTGAAACTGCAGTTGCCCTGTGCCTATACTCGTCAGGTTTCGTAGTCCAGTAGACTGAAACTGCAACTGTCCTGTGCCTTTACTCGTCAGGTTTCCTAGTTCAGTAGCCTGAAAATTCAGTTGTCCTGTGCCTATACTCGTCAGGTTTCGTAGTCCAGTAGTCTGAAACTGCAATTGTCCTTTGCCTTTATTCGTCAGGTTTCGTAGTCCAGTAATCTGAAACTGCAGTTGTCGTGTGCCTATACTCGTCAGGTTTCGTAGTCCAGTAGTCTGAAACTGCAATTGTCCTGTGCCTTTACTCGTCAGGTTTCGTAGTCCAGTAATCTGAAACTGCAGTTGTCGTGTGCCTATACTCGTCAGGTTTCGTAGTCCAGTAGTCTGAAACTGCAATTGTCCTGTGCCTATACTCGTCAGGTTTCGTTGTCCAGTAGATTGAAACTGCAATTGTCCTGTGCCTTTACTCGTCAGGTTTCGTAGTCCAGTGGTCTATAACTGCAGTTGTCCTGTGCCTTTACTCGTCAGGTTTCGTAGTCCAGTAGTCTGAAACTACAATTGTCCTTTGCCTTTACTCGTCAGGTTTCGTAGTCCAGAAGTCTGAATTTGCAGTTGTCCTGTGCCTATACTCGTCAGGTTTCGTAGTTCAGTAGTCTGAAACTGCAGTTGTCCTGTGCCTTTACCTGTCAGGTTTCGTAGTCCAGTAGACTGAAACTGTAGTTGTACTGTGCCTTTACTTGTCAAGTTTCGAATAAATAGTCTGAAACTGCAGTTGTCCTGTGCCTTTACTCGTTAAGTCTAGTAGTCTAGTTGTGTGAAACTGCAGTTGACATGTGCCTTTACTCGTAAGGTCTAGTTGTGTAGTAGTCTGAAATTGCAGTTGACATATGCCTTTACACGTCATGTTTAGTAGTCTAGTAGTCTGAAATTGCAGTTGACATATGCAATTCCACGTCAAGTTTAGTAGTCTAGTAGTCTGATCTTCAGTTGACATATGCAATTCCTCGTCAAGTTTAGTAGTCTAGTAGTCTGGAACTTCAGTTGACATATGCAATTCCTCGTCAAGTTTAGTAGTCTAGTAGTCTGAAACTGCAGTTGACATATGCAATTCCTCGTCAAGTTTAGTAGTCTAGTAGGCTGAACTTCAGTTGTCCAGTGCCTCGTCAGGTTTTGTAGACATATTTAGTATATTCAATGAACAATCCTTCTGATAAAGAAGTCGATTAGTCGTGACATATAAATGTAAATGGGGATGGTCCCGATAATGAAGAAGTGCGCGGAGTGCCCAAGATAAATGCATTGTCTGCCAACCAATTGATTCAATTAGTAGAAGAAAGGTTTTCCATCATAATTATGGGCAAAGTTCGTCAATTGACAAGGGCATTGGATAGTGTTGATTAATAGTGTGTGAGAATGACTTCATCGGACATAGCTGAGACATTTTGGAGAAATTTGGACACAATTGATAGACATTATATGAACTATGAAATACTGTTCGTTATTAACGATAAATAGTGCATTTTAGTGATAAATACTTTTTCTCAGTTTGCCTGTTTCTTTATTCGTCAAGTTTTGTAGTTTAGTAGTCTGAGACTAGAGTTGTCCCGCTGTGCCTTTACTCGTCAAGTTTTGCTATCTAGTACTATAAAACTGCATTAATAAGTCTTTTAGAGACGGGTGTGCACAAATATACCAGGAAATAATGGTTTAAGTTAACTAATCGTCTGTTAGTCCTCGATCACATTATATGACGCTGAATATTCGAACTCAAAATACAGTTAGCAATTGGGAAAACACTCGTTCGTAGTTTAGAACATATCCGGAAAAGGCCGATCAAATTCCGAATGAATGTAGTTTTACCACCTTTGTTTTTATCGGAATTAAATTTTGAAAATAATACGTGTTGTTGAAGAAAGATGTAGCGATTTCTTCAATCTTCACCATTGATTTTTGTTCTTGTCTCTATGTTAAAAAATAAAAGTTTGAAAGCTTCTCATTCAAAGAGAGACTGAAACTTATATTTTACTGTTTGTCAACCTCTGCACTACCAAAATATGATGAGAAAAGTAGGGATCATGTGTCATATTATATATTTTTTTCTGCTCAGTGTGTACTCTGTTGACAAAGTGAAAGTAGACTTCCAAAATCCCAATTTCCAAGCATCTTTTTTTTCTTAATTTACAATTCAAACATGACAATGCTTTCAAAATGTTCAAAATACATCAGTTATACCATTCATGTAAAAAAAATGAGCATTAAAATAAGGAAATTTCACTTTTAAAGAAGAAGAAACAAGGATTATTTATAACCGCCGTTATGCGATTGACCCACAGAAGCACTTCCTTTTTCCAATGGTGGTACTTTACCTTCAGTAGGAATGTTATTTTTAACAGATACATAAGTATGGTTAACTCCGTGGCCGAGTATCTAAGGGGATGTCGTGTATAATAAACAATTACCTCTCACCGCTGAGGCCGTGGGTTCGAGCCCAAGTCGGTCCAAACAGTTAGTGTGAAAAAGTTTATCAACTACTTGTGGGAGAAAAGTGGTTCTATTCAGATTTATTATGATGTCATTCTCCAACAATATTACTGAATATATCGTATATAACCCGGCATATGTTGTAGTCACCGGTACGACCACAACAATAACACAAACACGACCTATACAAAATAATATTAATCAACACAATAGCCACAATTCATATATATATAGATGAAGTGATAATCACATCATTGTAAAACCGTAATTGAGGATCTTACACCTTGTTTACAAATGCACCCGACCTCTCTCTTCCCCATCCTCGTCGTGACATCATTAACGCTTTCATTGCTATTGGTAGTAGGTTCTTATTTGAGATGCAAGAACAACAAAATTGTAAAAAGTATCTGGAGGCCATGTCCTTTGAAGGTTTAGACGCCCAAAGTATGTTTTTCTTAAATAGTAGACAACATTTCAGATGTATTTTAAATATTTTAAAAATGTTTATAAAAAAAAAGAAAATCTATTATATATATATTCATATTTTTATTTAAATATAAAACATGTTTTTCTATTTTCTTTATATTTTCTTTATAAGTTTTCTTGTTGACTCATTTTAAGATATTGGTGTTCTGGTTGACTCATTCCAAGATATTGGTGTTCCGGTTGACTCATTTTAAGATACTGGTGTTCTGGCTTAACTATTTTAAGATATTAGTGTTCCGATTGATTCATTTTAACATATTGGTGTTCCAGTTGACTCATTTTAATATATTGGTGTTCCGGTTGAATCATCTTAACATATTAGTGTTCTGGTTGACTTATTTTAAGATATTGGTGTTCCAGTTGACTCATTTTAAGATATTGGTGTTCCAGTTGACTCATTTTTAGATATTGGATTTCCAGTTGAATCATTCTAAGATAATGGTGTTCTGGTCGACTCATTTTAAGAAATTAGTGATTCGATTGACTCATTTCAAGATATTGGTGTTCCGGTTGGCTCATTTTAAGATATAAGTGTTCCAAGTTTCATTGAGATGGGATGTTTAAAAGAAATGTGGTTACTGAGAGCCAACAAAGTAGACCCTGGTAAAACATCAACTCGTGCATGGTCTGCGGTATCTAAAACTGGTAAAAATGACAAATAGCAAACTAACAGTCAAAGAATAAGCTACCACGGAAACATAAACATAAACAAATATATAGAATATTCATAGCACGTGCAATTCAATACATACAGAAGGAATGACAGTATGATAATCACCTAATTAGAACCTTCAGTTGTAGTACCGCCACCAGTGCGAGTAAACCTTTTTCTTGTAGATGTATATTCAGAATAAGAACAAGATTTGTTTCCCTTTACACATTAACCAGTCACTTGAATAGGCATAAGTTTAATAGTGTTTGTTTAAGCCCCAACTGCCATATAAAAAGCCGCAAGATGGCTCTGGGGCAGGTTTTATATGATTCAGTACATGATTCAAATCAGAGAATCCTTTTTTAAAATTTCACAGTCGTCAATGCATTGTTTTTGTTATAATGTCGCATACTACTAGATTATTGTTAATACATTTAATTTGAAAAACATTTTTTTTTTCCAAAAAGTGTTTATTATAATTTTATACAGTTTGAAAAAAAAATGTTTAACCCCAACTGCTAAAAATTTGTAATTCGAGAGATATGCACTCTATACACATGCACGGATCTGTGTAAATTCACCATCACCATCTAGCCCAGTGTAGCGTTGTAATTTGATAGTCTCCCCTTTTGCAAATATTAACTACCCTGGTAGTGTAATCGATTCATTTACTAGCTACTTTTACCTTATAAACAGGCTGACAACGACATAATTGTCGGAATCAGTTTACCATATATTATAACATTATTAACAAAAGGGGAAAAACAAAGCAATATAATTATTTGCTTTAATGAAGAAGATGTGTGAATATTTTTTCAATTCCTTCTACATCTCAGTATCGATAAAAAAATATTTTTCCATATTATTATATTTTTTTTCTATTGTTTTTCATCACCTTGAAGATGTCATATGTTGAAATAGTAGAAGTTAACTGCTCGTCTGTTAGCCCTCGATGGCATAAAAATGACGCTAAATATTCAAACAAACTTACTGAATAACATACATATATGGCTGCTGACGATTATGTAAGAATGTGATAAAACGGGACTAAGTTTCATTTAAACCGTCTCGGTTTATGATATGAGAACTGGGTAAGAGCGAGGAGACAAATAATTAGTTTCTCATTTGCTTTCAGGACCGCGGCGTGGTCTTGTGGTAGAGCGTCCGCCTCGCATGCGGAAGGTCGTGGGTTCGATCCCCGGCCGGGTCATACCAAAGAAAAATGGTACTAGAAGCTTCCTCGCTTGACGCTCAGCATTTAGAGGAGAGTTCTAGGTCTGGTCGGCCCGGTGTCAGAATAATGTGACTGTTTGGGATATCATACCATGTGTCTGCGGCATGATACTCCAGTGTGACAGCGCTCAGAATACTGTCTCAAGTAGACACTGTCGCGATATGACTGAAAAATTGTTGAAAGCGACGCTAAACACCATACAACAACAACAACATCATTTGCTTTCCTTTTCAACGTTCCATAGCAATCGTCCATGTTTTCATTTTTTCTATATGTATGAAAAGCGATGCGAGAGCATGTGTACTGAGAAAGTACACCAATATTATAAAATAATGCTGATTGGAAGTGCATCAACATAATGAACTTATGCTGATAACATAGAATTGTCTGCAGTATATATCATGATATGCAGTTCTGCCATGATAATACAGTTGTTGCCACGATGTAAGAGTTTTATAGATCCACAATTGCAATACTGTGCAGTAAGTTTGGTAAGAGGCCGTTACGTCGCCAGATAGACACTATGGTACATAATTATTGAAAGTGTAAGTGAAGTATTTGATTTAGACATGGAACAAACTCCTCACCGAGATGCTGATATTGTTCAAATTAAACATGGTGTAAGACGGTGCTTTTCCATTGCATATTCTATTTAAATCAATTTTGAGTAATGTATTTTAGCTAAGTTTCTGTTCCAATGATTTTATTTTTAGTATATGTTTTTTCTTTTAATAATGCACATTTTTAATATCTTGAATTAATTGCAAGTTCCCATTGGTTACGCGTCATTTTAAAAGAAATAGAGGTCGTTGAACTCGTAGCTCTGTCGGAAGTATACGAGGGTCGTGTCAAAAGTCTAGCAGACGGCGGAGTTTAGAAAATAGTATACGATATAGCGATCTCACCTTCTTATATTCCTTTCGTTTGCAAGACTTTTGACAGGACCCTCGTATATATTCACATGCATATGTATATACGTTGATACTTTACTTTATTTTACTTAGTATCTATTGCGTGTTGTTTCCTTTAAAGTTTCTGGCCGAATGACTATCAAACACTAATAAACTGTCCGATTTTACTCGGGTTTAGTTGGGTGTCTCCATTATTTCTAACCATTTGTGAGCGTGTGACCTTTCATCACTTTTTACTGTGATCTATCACATTATCTGTAAGTGTATGTACTTAAATTGAGATCTGCCCCCATCACCTTTAAGTGTTCTTAATTGTATTATTAGGCCATTATTCGTAAGTGTTCTTTTATGTTCCATTATCTGTAAGTGTTCTTTTAGTAGAACCTAACCTGTGCACCGTTATCGTCCCATTTGGTGCAGAAAGGTACAAAGCGCCTTCTTATATCATGTACAATTGGTAAATTAGTGCACTAATGGAACGCTATCATCAGTTTTTTGCAAGATCCTGGCAGTTTCCGGGTAAGAATATGATCACTGCCAGTCTGGACAGAGGAGTAGCAATTCTCCGAATAGCTGCCATGTCCATTAATTCTATTTTGTCGTCTCCGTTATTGTGGATGGTTTCAGGACGCAACATGATTGGTGGAGAAAAAGAATATGATCAGTGTGACATGAAGGTCGTTGGTTTGATCCGCGGCCAGGTCATACCAAATACTTGGAAAATGCTACTAGAAGCTTCTTCGCTAGGTGCTCAGTATTTATATGATATTTCTAGGTCTGGTGCCGGTATAATGTTACTGGATGAGGTATGATACCATGTGTCTGCAGAATGATACTCGAGTGTATGGCAGCGCTTAGAAAACGGTCTCAACAGGCACCGTCCCGATACAACTGAAAAATTGTTGAAAACGACGCTAAACAACATACAACAGTAAATATAGTGTTTGATGGAACTATATGTCTAATGGTAGTAAAACTTTTGGTTAATTCCACATATGCATTTTTGTGTTGTTTTTATTGTTATTGTTGTTGTCGTCGTTGTCGTTGCCGTCGTCGTTGTCGTTTTCGTTGTTGTTGATGATGATGATGATGATGATGATGATGATGATGATGATGATGATGGTGATGATGATGATGATGATGATGAGGAGGAGGAGGAGGAGGATGTTGTTGTCGTCGTCGTTGTTGGTTGTGGTGGCGGTGGTGGTGGTTGTGGTGATGGTTGTGGTGGTGGTTGTGGTGACGTTGGTGGTGTTTAAGATGTTGTTCAGTCTATAAGTTAGTATACTGTCGTATGCTGGAGGCTGGTTCAATCACGTGTATCCATTTATGTTTCTTATATAGTTTCGTCGTGACGTAATTATTCATTAAAAACATGTGACTTGTCTTTAGAAAACATTGCTTCCCCACAGATATAAATTCGCGCTGCGGAAAAGTATATCAACATTATGCAATTGTTCTTATTTGGTTTTAAAGTGAGTCAGTCTACAGTATATCGATGATTAACAGTCCTATAAAGTTTTATAGAACCGTAATTACAGCGACATAAGAGTTTTACAGCGACACAAGAGTTTTATAGATCCAGTTTTGCAGTAACGTGTAGCAAGTTTGATAAGAGGCAGTTACGATGTCAGATAACGACGTAATGCTGATACTTATTAAAGATTGTAAATGAAGAGCATTATTTATAGCTAGCCAAGAAGCGAACACATATCTCACTGGCGTATCGACATTATTCAATTTTAACATTGTGAAAGACGATGCTTTTCCGTGGCATTGCTTCATTAAAAGTTTAACTATATTGTAAAATGATGCTGAGTTATGCATTTTGTTTTGTATTAAACCAGAATCCGTTCCAATATTGTGTTATTCAGAATGTGTTTTCTTTCAAAATTAATTCTATAAAAACAAATGTACCCAAAATTAATTCTATAGAAACAAGTGTACCTAAAATTAATTCTATATAAACATGTGTACCCAGAATTAATTTTATCTAAACAAGTGTACCCAAATGGTCACGTATCATACATACATATATATATATGGAGATAATTATTTGTGAATAACCAAGACGTAAATGTACAGACCAGACTACGGCGAGTGCGCCTAGCTACAATGCAAACCATAGAAACAATACCAAGGCCTCTCCCAAACCAAGAAATTTGGTGTCGACCATGACTTATATACTATGGAATTACATGCAACACATCTGGACAGGGTAGACAAATTTACACTCATGAACTGATAGCTTTATATGAGTAAGATCCAGTTATGGATTCATGACTACTCACATGCTATATAAAGGACAGATTTATAAACACGTTGGATCATATCGATACAATGAATTCATATATACTTAATTTCATAAAGGGGGATAATTAAATTCGCAACAACGGAATTTACGATTTTTGGGATATATATATAACCCCTTTTTTAAAACAGTTTAGGTTATGTATGGCATACTCAGTTTTATTTCTGAAAGACCTAAGACGGAAATTGAGTAGAACCATCATCCTTCCGCAAATAACTGGCAAAATTTCCCACATACAGGGTTTCGAGCGAGTGAGACTCGAACCTACGACTTTAGATTTGAAAAGGTAATTACATATTTGTTTTTAAACAGTTTACTCTCTTATTCCATGCGTAATTCTAAGACAGCAACAGTACATAATTTAACGTGTGTTAAAATTTATCACACCAGTCACGTGGTCTTTATTTGTCGCCGAGTGTTTAATTACACTTTAGACCAGTAATTACCATACTTATATCTGAATATATGTAAATATATACCGAATAAATTAACTGATTCATCTGACCTCTTTCTTATCCACAATAACATTTAGTAAGTACATTCATCTCAAAATAGAACGTCCATGCTGGTGTCATGCGAGGATATTGTAACATTTAAATCGTCAGAGGTTTTGATTTACTTCATTAATATCATTGGTAACTTTTTGTTAAAGGATCAGACGACAATTTTCACTTAACACTATCACAGAAACTCATAAACCTGGTTTAGTGTATAACACTTGGAAGGGACTTAACGCTTGTAAGGGGCATAATTCTTGTAAGGAGGCATAACGCTTGTAAAGGGGCATAACGCTTGTAAGGGGCATAACGCTTGTAAGGAGGCATAACGCTTGTTATGGAATAAATCTTGTAAAGGGACATAACGCTTGTAAGGGGGCATTATGCTTGTAAGGGGCATAACTCTTGTAAAATGGAATAAATATTGTAAAGGGACATAAGACTTGTAAGGGGGCATTATTATTGTAAGGGGCATAACGCTTGTAAGGGGCATAACTCTTGTAAAATGGCATAACTCTTGTAAGGGCGCATAACGCTTGTAAAGGGGCATAACTCTTGTAAGGGCCATAACTCTTGTAAGGGGGCATAACGCTTGTAAGGGACATAAAGCTTGTAAGGGGCATAACTCTTATAACGGGGCATTACTCCTAAAAGGGGGCATAACACTTGTAAGGGGCATAATTCTTGTAAGGAGGCTTGTAAAGTGGCATAACGCCTGTAAGGGGCATAACGCTTGTAAGGAGGCATAAAGCTTGTAAGGGGCATAACTCTTGTAATTGGGCATTTCTCCTGTAAGGGGGCATACCGCTTGTAAGGGGCATAACTCTTGTAAAGGGGCATGACGTTTGTAAGGGGGCATAACGCTTGTAAGGTGCATAACGCTTATAAGGGGCATAACTCTTGTAAAATGGCATAATTTTGTAAGGGGGCATAACGCTTGTAAAGGGGCACAACTCTTGTAAGGGGCATAACTCTTGTAAGCGGGCATAACGCTTGTAAGGGACATAAAGCTTGTAAGGGGCATAACTCTTGTAATGAGGCATTACTCCTGTAAGGGGGTATAACGCTTGTAAGGGGCATAACTCTTGTAAGGGGCATAATTCCTGTAAGGAGGCTTGTAAAGGGACATAACGCTTGTAAGGGGCATAACGCTTGTAAGGAGGCATAACGCTTGTAATGGAATGAATCTTGTAAAGGGACATAACGCTTGTAAGGGGGCATTATGCTTGTAAGGGGCATAACGGTTGTAAGGGGCATAAATCTTGTAAAATGGCATAACTCTTGTAAGGGGGCATAACGCTTGTAAAGGGGCATAACTCTTGTAAGGGGCATAACTCTTGTAAGGGGGGCATAACGCTTGTAAGGGACATAAAGCTTATAAGGGGCATAACTCTTGTAATGGGGCATTACTCCTGTAAGGGGGCATAACGCTTGTAAGGGGCATAACTCTTGTAAAGGGGCATGACGCTTGTAAGGGGGCATAACGCTTGTAAGGTGCATAACGCTTGTAAGGGGGATAACTCTTGTAAAGGACATAACTCTTGTAAGAGGCATAACTCTTGTAAGGGGGCATAACGCCTGTAAGGAGCATGACTCTTTTTAAGGACATAACTCTTGTAAAAGGCATAACGCTTGTAAGGGGTATAACGCTTGAAAGGGGGCATAATGCTTGTAAGGGGCATGACTCTCGTAAATTACATAACTCTTGTAAGGGGCATAACGCTTGTAAGGGGTATAACTATTGTAAGGGGCATAACTCTTGTGTGGGCATAACTCTTGTAAGGGGCATAGCTCTTGTAATGGGGCATAACTCTTGTAAGGGGCATAGGTCTTGTAATGGGGCATAACGCTTGTAAGTGGCATAACTCTTGTAAAGAACATAACTCTTGTAAGAGGCATAACGCTTGTAAGTGGTATAACGCTTGAAAGGAGGCATAACGCTTGTAAGGGGCATGACTCTTGTAAAGAACATAACTCTTGTAAGAGGCATAACGCTTGTAAGCGGTATAACGTTTGAAAGGGGGCATAACTCTTGTAAAGAACATAACCCTTGTAAGAGGCATAACGCTTGTAAGGGGTATAACGCTTGAAAGGGGGCATAACGCTTGTAAGGGGCATAACTCTTGTAAGGGGTATAACGCTTGTAAGGGGTATAACGCTTGAAAGGCGGCATAACGCTTGTAAGGGGCATAACTTTTGTAAAGAACATAACTCTTGTAAGAGGCATAACGCTTGTAAGGGGTATAACGTTTGAAAGGGGGCATAACTGTTGTAAGGGGCATGACTCTTGTAAAGGACATAACTCTTGTAAGGGGCATAACGCTTGCATGGACATTACGCTTGTAAGGGGCATAGCTCTTGTAAGGGAGCATAACGTTTGTAAAGGGCTTAACTCATGTAAGGGGGAATAACGCTTGTAAGGGGCATAACGCTTGTAAGGGGCATGACTCTTGTAAAGGGGTATAACGCTTATAAGGGGACATAACGCTTGTAAGGTGCATAGCTCATGTAAGGGGGTATAACGCTTGAAAGGGGGCATAACGTTTGTAAGGGGCATGACTCTTGTAAAGAACATAACTCTTGTAAGAGGCATAACGCTTGTAAGGGGTATAACGCTTGAAAGGGGGCATAACGCTTGTAAGGGGCATGACTCTTGTAAAAACATAACTCTTGTTAGAGGCATAACGCTTGTAAGGGGTATAACGCTTGTAAGGGCCATAGCTCTTGTCAGGGATTAACGCTTGTAAAGGGCATAACTCTTGTAAGGGGCATAACGCTATAAGGGGGCATAACGCTTGTAAGGTGCATAGCTCGTGTAAGGGGGCATAACGCTTGTAAGAGGCATAACGCTTTTAAAGGGGCATAACTCTTTTAAGGGGGCATAATTATTGTATGGGGGCATAACGCTTGTAAGGGGCATAGCTATGTTAAGGTGGCATAATGTTTGTAAGGGGCATGCCTCTTGTAAGGGGCATAACGTTTGTATGGGCATAACTCATGTTAGTGGCATAAAGTTTGTAATGTGCATAACACTTGTAAGTGGCATAACTCTTGTAATGTGCATAACTCTGCTATAGGGATTAACTCTGATAAGGGGCATAACACTTGTAATGAACATAACGCTTGTAAGGGACATAACCACAGTTACGGGTATAATTCCTGTAAGAGACATAACTCTGGTAAGAGACATAACCCTGGTAAGTGGCATAACGCTTGGAAGGGGCATAACTCTGGTAATGCATTGTGCTTGTAAGTGGCATAAATCTGGTAAAGGACACAACCCTGGTTAGTGGCATAATGTTTGTAACGGCATGACTCTGGTAAGGGGCATAACGCTAGTAAGGGGCATAACGCTTGTTAGTGCATAACTCTGGTAAGGGACATAACCCTGGTAAGGGGCATAACGCTTGTACGGGCATAACTCTGATAAAGGACATGACCTTGGTAAGGGGAATAACTCTGATAAGGGGTTTAACGCCTGTAAGGTGCATAACTCTGGTAAGGGACATAACCTTGCTTAATGGCATAACACTTGTTAGGGCATAACTCTTGCAAGTGGAATAACGCTTGTAAGATCATAACTCTGGTAACTGGCGTAACTCTGGTTAGGGGCATTACTCTGGTAAGGGACATACAAAATTTGAAAGGGGCATAACTCTGGTAAGGGACAAAAAATAAATTTAAGGGGCATAACACTGGTAAGGGACATAACACTTTGGTAAGGGGCATAACTTTGGTGAGGGACATAAAACTTTGGTTAGGGGCATAAAACTTTGGTAAGGGGCATAACTCTGGTAAGGGACATTAAACTTTGGTAAGGGGCATAAATCTGGTAAGGGACATAAAACTCTCGTAAGGGCATAAAAGCTTTGGTAAGAGGCATAACTCTGGTCATAGACAAACTCTTGTAAGGGACATAGCTCTTGTAAGGGGCAAATCTCTGGTAAGGGGCATAACTCTGGTTAGGGGCATAACTCTGGATAGAGGCATAACCCTGGTAAGGGGCATAACTCTGGTCATAGACAAAACTCTTGTAAGGGGCATAGCTCTTGTAAGGGGCAAATCTCTGGTAAGGGGCATAACTCTGGTTAGGGGCATAACTCTGGATAGAGGCATAACCCTGGTAAGGGACATAACCCTGGTAAGGGGGCATACTCTTGTACGTGACATAACGTTTGTAAGGGCATACCGCTGGTAAGGGACATGACGCTTGTAAGGGACATAACTCTTGTAAGTGGCATAACGCTTGTAAGGGCAAAACTCTTGTAAGGGACATTACCCTGATAAATGACATAACGCTTGTAAAACATAACTCTGGTTATTGGCATAACGCTTGTAAGGGGCATAACTCTTGTAGATGCCATAACGCTTGTAAGAGACATAACCCTGGTAAGGGACAAGACCCTGGTAAGTGCCACAACGCTTGTAAAGGGCATAACTCTGGTAAGTGGCATAACGCTTGTAAAGGGCATTACTCTGGTAAGTGGCATAACGCTTGTAAAGGGCATAACTCTGGTAAGTGGCATAACGCTTGTTAGTGGCATAACTCTAAATAAATGAATAGCAATATATTTCGCACATTTGTACATACATATGACAAATGCCAGCAGGATAGAAAATTAATATATGGAAATATCAATATGGACTTGTATGGAGTCTTACTCATATTTTTAAAACTTGCGTGGTGTCACTTGTTTCATAAAAGAAAATGTTAATATTTAGTTTGTTATTAAGCTTCATACAGATGCATATTTTCATAAGATTCTACGCAATAATGTAATTATGGACCTGAGTAAAATCAATTTAAACATTGTAGTCTGTCCCTTTAAAATCAACTGTATCAACTTGGCTGGGGTGCATATAGTAATCGCAGTGTCTGTCTGTCAGAAAGTTCATGTTTTGTACAAATGATCAAAATGGCATGACAACGTGTCGTGCATAAAACCAAAACCCGTAGATTTCGTGTCCTGTATGTAATTATATCGACTATCTTAAGTCGAGTAAAAGAGCAATGGCGGATCTACTCTTAAAGGACCGGCGTAGGCCCTTACCTTAACTCCCATTTTTTATTAAACTCCGCTATATTTCTACTAAAAAACATGTGTGCTCGTTTAGATTTTGTGTTGTGTTTAGCCCGCCCCTGATAAACTGTAACCCTGGACCCGCACCTGGAGTTGAAGCACTTTATTTTAACGCAGCCTCGTTTTGCAAATTTCACATTTTCTGCTATACTTAACGTTTGATCTATATTCAATTAAACTACATTCTGGACAGTGTACAGTGTCGCTGGCCAAATTACAAAGATCTCATCATGCCATCGGCAAGATAAACTCAAATGATCATGAACAACATGTAATTCAAAATGTCGTCCCCTACTTGGACTTGGTGTTGTTGTTATTAATATTAGTTACGTCATGTAGCTCGTTCAAAGTTGCCAGTAAACAAAAAAAAGACGAAGCCAGAACTGTCAAGCATTTCGGAGGGTTGAATATTACATAAACATAATAAATAGAGGGAGGGTTGTATATTGCGTTAACCTGATAAACAGAGGGAGGGTTGTATATTGCGTAAATATGATAAACGTAGGGAGGGTTGAATGTTGCATAAACCTGATAAACAGAGGGAGGGTTGTATATTGCGTAAACCTGATAAACAGAAGGACGGTTGTATATGGTGTAAGCCTGATTAACAGAAGGACAGCTGTTTATTGTGTAAACCTGATTAAAAAAGAGAAGGTTGTATATTGCGTAAACCTGATAAACAGAAGGACGGTTGTATATTATGTAAACCTGATAAACAGTGGGAGGATTGAATATTGCGCAAACCCGATAAACAAACTGGATAATACCGATTTCATCAAGTATCATGTGTTCCGGTTAAATCAGGTTGGCTGTCTTTTGTTATTCGTTAATTTCGAATCGCGTTTTACATTATTTTAAAACATTCGATAACTTTGTTTGGATCGAGTCATCGAATGGTTCTCTTTATTTACCAACTACCAAATTGTTGATTATAAAAGTTTTCTACCAATTAATGGGCCATACATTGCAAGTATATACTTGGTGTACGTAAACAAACCTCTGCTGTTTACGGAGAATTAAGAAGGTATCCATTTTCTGTAAATGCTTAGGAGAGGTTTTTAAAATATCTGTTAAAAATAAAAAATGATGTTTACTCATCTATATATAATATGTATATCAATGTAAATGGTAAGTGTTGGGCTAATCATATAGTAATGCAAATTATTAAAAAGACGTGTACGGGATCATTTCATACAAGAATAGAACACTGTTGTAAATAATTGTCCTTAACTCGATTACAACATAAAATTAAAAAAAAAATCATAAAATCAATAATGATAATTTTAGAAATTTATTTTCTAGCTTGAAATTAAGTTCACATACTCTTGTAAAAGAAACGGGTAGATAAATTGGAATTGACCGTTCAAACAGATTTTGTAAATTATGTACTCAAAATGTAGTCGAAACTGAATATCACTTTTATTATGTTGTACCAAGTATACTGTTGTTCGAAATAAATATTTAGGCCATAAGCGTGGCCTTCATTAAATTTATTTAATTCTATAATGGCTTCCAAGAATAAACACTTGTATGAACGAAGCCTTCGATATATATAAAGCTACTTTGAATGATTTAATTACTTTATAAAAAATAATGATATATTTATTGTTTATATTGTACATATACTTATTTTTTATTAATTTGTAATTTGTATTTATTGCTGTGCTGACCATATCTCATGTGATGATATTCAGTAAATGAGCAAAGGCATTATGTTGCTGATTTGCTTATAAAACTTGAACTTGAACTTGGTCAAGGCGCTTGCCGGTTTGTTTCTATTTGTTTTCAAATTAGTTTCGAAAGAAAAGAAACCTATTATTTCTGCTTCGTTCGAATTATATGCTCGAAAACAGAATACCGCTAAAAGCGGCTCTTGGAGCATGAGGTGTGTTGCATACTTAATTATCCCTAATAAAGTGAGAGTAGTTTACAGAAATCATGTATTCATAACCCAATTTCCATGCATCAATTTTTTTCTAGAGTAACATTTCAAACATGACAATACTTGCAAAACATTCAAAATACATCAGTAATAATGCCATTTTAATAAAAAAAAAAAGAGCATTCAAATAAGGAAAATGCATTTTGAAACAAAAGAATAAGGGATTAATTACAACCGCCATTATGCGACGACTACATCGCGGAAGCATATCCTGTCAGTTTCAATGGCGGTAATATGCCCAGACAAGTGTTTTTAATGTTCATTTATTCAGTAATGTCGTCACGTGATTCATTTCTAGCCATTTCAACATTCTGCGTTTTATCAATATTTTCAAATGTCATTTTTTTCCCTGATGTAAAAGACTTGTATTTTTCGTATTAACATTTGACGCAAATGCCTCCGGCAGTCCGACACGCAGACGACAGCCTTTTAATTTTGTTTCTCCGGTACAGCGGTATTGTTGATGATATCCTATAGAGCAATATTTAAATGTCATAATATATGTACACTACGGAAATATGTCATAGTATATTTCCGCTTTATTAATGAACCTCATTATACGGCATACTTTATTTTTCTTTCTATTATCTAACTAATGCTTTATTGACATTATTTTCTAGATTTTTTAAATGCTTATATTTTTGTTTAAGTGTTTTGTTGAGTTTGTTTTTTTAATCTAAACCTCTTTATAAACGTTATACACTATCGCCAACATCATTAAAGTACAATTTTTTATAAATAAGATTGCAATCTTTTTCGACATCATGTTACCAAATAAAGTAAATATCATTACGTAAAAAGATGTATTGTAAAGAAATATCACGTACACAATTACACAGCAAACGGTTGTTTCCTTCAGATAAAAAGTGGTCACATGTTAATTGCAAGAAGGTAAGGGATATAAAAATATGTTGTTGTAATAGAAGTAATGTTGATACCATATTCCCCCGAATAAACGATTATTTTATGTGTTTTTTATAAAGTGGTGTGTAAGAAACAATATTGTTTATGATAATTGTTTGCAAAGCAAGTGCACAGTATGTATTGGTTTTTTCTGATAACCACTTCAAAGTAAAACAGAATTTTATTTTTCAGGCCTAATTTGATTGGGCCTTTATTCCAGAGGAAGCCCTGTCATATTCGCCTTTTACAACTGTGTGTATGATTTTAAAAGGGCACACAATTCTCAGCTTACCATATATATGAATCGAGCGCATGGTCAAGTGGTTTGGGCATCGTACCCAGGATTAGGTGTAGTGGGTTTGATCCTCAACCACGGCTTTGTATGGTGTCATTGTCAAGTGAATTTATCGGCACATGCTTAGTACTGGTTCTACCAAGGACTTGTATATAATTCCTTGGTTCTACCCAGCAATACTTCGAACGTGATTTTAGCTCTACTGGCCAAAGGTCAGAAGAACTTTTGCGTTGTCCGTCGTCCGTCGTCGGTCTTCTGCCGTCTGTCGTCTGTTAGCAGCACTTTCTCTGAAACCACTAGGCCAATTAAACTGAAACTTCACATGGATGTTTCCTCTTTGCGATTCAATAAACTTTCCATCATACGCTGAACAAAAAGTTATAAGTGATGCATCTTTAATGATACAATACTCTCTCTTGTGTCATTAAAGATGCATCAATTAACGTAATCATATCATAACACAGCAAATCATACGCATGCACACGTGTACGATCTATCATTAAACAGCGCCTTAATAGGAAATATTGTAAATCTATTGAAACGGTAAAGTAATTGTGGAAACCGTTTGTTTGTGTGAATATTTAGCGACATTAAGGGGTAACAGACGATCAGTTAACCTAGCCACTCTTTCCTGGGATCATATCATCGAATGTTAACCCGTACTTAAGTAAGCCTCCACAAGTAGTAACTGATAACTTTCCCACTTGAATCAGCGGTGAGAGACGAATAACAATGAAACGCAATGACGTATATCCATCACCATGGAGAGTGTGGCCGTACTGGGTGGGGATTTGAATTCGAACTCATGACCCCTGGATTGCTACCGACTGAGCTAAACGTACCCTACTGTATCGCAGCTAACAGTTGTCGAATACATTTAATAAAGAGAAGAATCAAAGCTCACCTGTATAGTAAAGAATGTCATTTTAACATATATCGTATTGCACTACACATGATCAGATTGCAGATGTTTTGCCACTCATATTCGTTGCTTTGTTGAAATTGAAATAGATATAAATTCGTCTAATAAATTATAATGAATGACAAAGAATAAAGAGCACTGATGTTCAAGATATTACACATTAATCATGTATGCACAAGCAAGAGTTACTTAACGGTGTTTATAATATTTCAATATTCTAAAGATGATCTATTGAATACAGAAATTGTTAAATGGTAATATTGTTAATATTTGAATTCTGTTCTATCTAAACATGACCATAATTTTTAATATTTGGGATTGTATGCTTCACGTACGGTAGTTAATGGGTCGTGTGAAACCCTTAATGGCTCAAGTGCTCGATTTCTGTTCTTGAACGTATCCTGTTACCAAGATTGTTTAGTTAAAATTAGATAGCAAATTGGTCAATGTTACCCTGTGGTAAAATATGGACTAGATAATTAGAAGATAACCAATTTTATAAAAGTACTAAAAACACTGCTGCTAGTCAGTGTTTAATTGATATGCAAACGCCTTCCTAATTTTGATCGATATTATTTAGGTGTTTGGTTATTTTATGCAACATTTATAAAAATGACATATTACAATTCCACAATGATATATTGTCATTGTTTGGTATTTTGCAAAACAAACAGGAATTAATGGATTTATCGGACACAGCCAGCCACATATGTGAAAACAAAATTAATGCATAAATGTCATATAGTGAAAAATAAATATACAGAAATATAGACCAAGAATGGGGGTCATCGACTAGCGAAACTGCCACTTGAGAACTCAAACCTGATTTTCTCGTGCATCAGACTTCGTTCTTCTCCCTGTCGCCCACTAAACAATTGCATATAAGCCTGACTCCAGATAATGACTGGGTTTTTCCGAAATGACCAAGTTGTCAAAATAAGCATTTAGGCAAAACTGAAGTTTGAAGATAACAAGTTTTATCCACGAAAAATGAATGTACATGTGAAATATGTTTTATATATTTAATAAAAGGAGTTTTGGAAAACCAAAACACAACCGAACAATAACAGACTTGGTTTTACTGAGTCTGTCCATAAACATTGTGCATTGACAATAGCCAAAATGCACGACGACAATACAATACATATAACTGTATATTAGTTTGTCACACACAGTGTGTTATTAACCTGGAAAGAGATAAAAAAAAAATAAGCAGCCAACCCGGGACTCGCTTTATATTATGGAACTGTCACTGTCACCGAAAGGTTCCGGGTTCAAGTCATGGACTGGCCATATATTCTTCTCCCAACAGGTTACGAACACACTGTGATAGTTTCATGATGTAAATCGTATCAAATATATTTTGAATAAAATGAGCAAATTCAAAAATCAGATAAGATGCAGTCAACACTAGTGCAAACCCTATCTGTGTATTCGTTTGCTGTGTCATAACCTTCTATAAACAAATAATTATTATCTTATCTTATTCGAATCTATTTTCACACGCACAACAACAAAAAAACAGTTCAGTTTAATTGCAAACATTTGAAATATGTTTAATAAGCAGTATGTAGTGTTATATCTCAGCCACGGGTCATGAGGAAACCACGTTCACGTTGATATTTATTACCATAATGCATTAAGTAATTTATTCAACCTTCAGGTAGAACATGAAAACATGAGTTTAAATGGTTTTAAAAGTGTTCTGTTTCATATTTTACATCGTCAACGGTTTCCAATATGGGCGATGCCCCAGAAAGATGTTAGTCTTTTTAGGTTTGTGGGGGGGGGGGGGGGGGGGGGGAGGGGGGGGGGGATGCACGATACTAATAGAAATCATTTGTAAGTTTCCTCTGGTTCTTTAGTGTGCTCGTTGTTTATCGCCGCCATATGGCCCTCGGTTTAAAATCCCGTCCGAACGACATTCAGTATTTTTAGTTGGTCAGCCCCGGGAATCGAATCCATAACCCGATGTCTCGTGCTCTACCGAATGAGCTTATGGGACTGGAGATGTTTACAGGCGGGTTTTGTCCTGCGTGTAATTCAGACGTACCGACGCATCGTGTTACCACTAGGTGGCGCTTACGAACTGCCAGGGCTGCATTCATTTCGCTTAGATGTTTAATTTGTAAGCAAACGTTTGATAAGAGAAGTGGATAAAACGACATGTTCGCTTTAAACGTTTTCTAACGCAATAAACACATCCGAGAGCCTTTTGCTTGTGTTTAATCACGTGACTTAATGAGACATGGGGGAACAGCGCCGATTAAGTCCGATTTCCGTTTACTTTTTTCGTTCGTTTGGTCACCATGTGCGTTTATCAACAGGTGTGCTAAACGCAGCCCTGTGTTCAAACGCTCGAATTCTGGGATTTGTTATCATTGGAACTATTTGATATCGAACTAAGTGGTTTGGTGAATCCATTAGATACTTTCGTCTCTTGCAACAATACCTGCCATGGTGAGCATAACTTCCGGTACGAAAATGGTTCAGAGCGAAGTTTATAGATGTGTTTGTTAAAATTCATAAATTATATATATCTTTTTTCAAAATATTCAACTGAAGCTAATTAATATTTATTTGAAGGAAATGTGAAAAAAAGAGACAATTTCTGAGCATATTTCTATTAAAATAGCCCAGCGTTCTGACCACCCCGCGCTGAAAATAGCTATTCAAAATAAGTTAGTGAAGTGCAGACATCTAAACACACATATCGATCGGAGTGCGTGGTCCAGTGGTAGAGCAACGAACTCATGATCGGTTGGTCGTGGGTTCGATCCTCTGCCACGGCTATGTGTGGTGTTCTTGAGTAAAACAATTTTTCCACATTATGTTTAGTACTGGTTCTACCCAGGAAGACTTTGAGCATGATTTGCTTAAGTTGTAAGAACATGTTTCACAATCAAAGTAAAATAAATACGTTTTTTAAAAAAAATCGGTCGGAGCTAGTGACGTCATCTGGGAAAACACGCTTGCTTTTCTGTTCTTCGTGTATGAAGAAATGCCAACAGAAAGGTTAGTGGTAAAATAACGCCACTGGGGAGCTTAAACCTGGTGTACGGCTGCACCCATCTTCGCTCTTTCCCCATCGTCACATCATTTTACAGTAGCAACAGACGCCACTGGGGAGTCTAAACCTGTTGTACGGCTTCACCCAACCTCGCTCTTCCCCCGTCGTCACATCATAAAACGAGAAATTAAATTAAAGACTCTCCGCTAGACTATTCTATTCCTTTACAAAAGCGTCTTCGGCACTTGTAAAAAGGGATTTCCCTTTATGACTTTTTTTGTCCCAGTGGTATAATATATAGCAATTTGGATTAAATTTAGAGTCAAGGGAAATCAAAAATTTATCACATAGTTCAAGGTTCACGAATGTAATAAACCCATTACATATTTTTTATATATCACTACCGATTCAATAATCGATAGTTTCCGCTTAACACGGCCCTCATACGTTTCTTGGACGAACTTGGCCGAGTGTATAAATGACGTCGATTTGGCATGGTAAAATGGCTTTTTTAGACGTACGTCATACCGTGACTGACGGAGATTAATATTCGTCTGTGTATTTTCTTGTTCCTAAGCCGGGTAGAATAGAACATTCTACGCTAGTAAATGTAAAAAAAATCCATGTAACTACTAACCGGCTTAGATGTTGATCTATTTTTTCAGATGTTGATCTATTTTTTCAGATGTTGATCTACTTATTCAGATGTTTATCTACTTATTCAGATGTTGATCTACTTATTCAGATGTTTATCTACTTATTCAGATGTTTATCTACTTATTCAGATGTTTATCTACTTATTCAGATGTTGATCTACTCTCTCGTTCCTGGAGCAATTCCATTGACTGAGTAGGCCAACATCTACCGACGGTCATGACATTCTATGAGAAAAAAAGCAGAGAAAGTAGGACAGCATGGAACAAAACGTTGACTTTAATCCAGTATAACCTTGTTGTAGATTTACTTAAGTACTAATTTATGTTTCAATAGTTTCTTCAAATGGAAACACTTATCGACATTAAAGTCTTATTTTTGTTCCAGCAAGTGCATACTTTGCTGAAAATAGCATTTTATAATGCTTCTATCAAAAAGTGTTTACTTTACATAACAGAAAGCACAATAAATATTTACTACCTGATAAGATGTTATTGAAAATGTGTTTAATGCCAGACATTCTTTTCAACATCTAGACGAACACCATTTTCTTTATCATCTTTATAACGCCTGATTATATATAACAGCGGTTGTTTCATTGTCTTTTAGAAAACTAAGATAAATAAACTTTTTTGCCTTCATAAAATCAAGATAAACAGCAACGTTTTTTGACTAAGAGTTGATATTTTTTGGCCCTTTGGGGAAAGTCGTCGCATTCTTTGTTTAGTGTTGTTATTTTCTAATCCTATGGGAAAACTGCCGCGTACAGTACTTTGACTTAGTGTTGTTATTTTATCTTCTGTCTTTTAAGAAAGTCGTCGCTTACTTCGACATAGTGTTGTTATCATTTGGTCCTTTGGAAAAGTCACAGCGTGCTTTGGTTAAGTGTCTTTATTTAATGGTCCTTTTGTAAAGTCGCCGCGTATTTTGACGTAGTGTTGTTATTTTCTGATCCTTTGGGAAAGTCGCCGCGTACTTTGACTTGGTCTTTGGGATTATTTATCTTATTCACCCTGACTCGAAATGCCGTGTCAGGAGTGTGAGATAAGTTGCATTTAACACTACCGTCACAAACACACTTAATAAAATTGAGTCCGCCGTGTTTTCTTTTCTTTTTGGATAGTGTTGATTAACATGATTCGATTTAAAGTTAGTTGATAATTGGACAAGTTAACCATTGTACGGAATAGCTTAAACGTGTAATTACCGTTTCGAATGAAAGTAATTCATAATTAAGTACCTGTACCTGTCTTACCTGTATCAGTCATACTTATCTTTACTACAGTAATCAAATAAAAAAACACGGAATATACATATACTTATTGTTTTATTTATTTTTAAGGCTAGAAAGTAGAATCTGTCCGTATATACCGGTTCCAGGGGTGTAGGGGTGGGGAGCGGGGGCGCGGAGAGGTGTTACATTAACATTACCCCTTATGAACAGACCCAGTAAAACCAAGTCTACTTTTTCCTTTTCTTAGTTGCAGACAATTTATTCAGAAACATGTGTTCTTTTCTGCTTCTGTAATGCGTGTTTTACAGTCGGAATGTAAAGTGTTGTTGTTGTCGATTAAACAACTATCCTAAATCCGATAATTCCCGAGCGTAAATAACAATTATTCGGATTTTCGGTAATCAGCGAAGTGTGTTCCGAAACTATCCGGAATTTGTTGCACTAAAATCAATCACGAATACAATTGTTTATAGACGATCGTTTAAACACTAATTACTAAAAAGTAACACGTGTTGTTGTAGAAAGTCGCACCGATTTCTTCAAGTTACATTGGTTTCTTTCAGACTAGATACAGTTGGATAATTTCGTTGACAAAAATGTATAGGCGAGGCCTCTTTTTACTTGCATGTATTTATCTAAAAACAGTTTCTTTATCTGCAATACTGAGATATCCGGCTTAATGGACTATTTTCCAATAGCATTTTTTTAATAGATTGTTGTTTGCTCATTGACTTTGAATAACATATGAAGATTACTGTTTTAGATGGTATTTAGCCATAAATAGCTCGCTTGTAGTTTTATGAATTCGTTTCAATATGGTTTTCTTTATGTACAGTTAATGTCTTCAGTAAACACATTTTCTGCAACTAATCACGATTAAGTTAAACATTAACTACACATGTATTACATATCACAATCAGGACTTTGTGAGCTGCATATTTACATATAGTCTTAATTAATACTAAAACAAAAACGTTTCGCCGGGAAATGCCAGATATATGTTTCAGTTACTATAAGATTGATTCTGATTTGTGTTTTACTAAACCTCCTAGCATCACATATAATGGATAAACGCTGAGCTTGAACCCACGACCACAACCCCTGCCTGATATTTCCCTTTCAACGAGACGAATTGCCTTTAACCATTCGGCCTATGAGGTCCCTATAAAAATATTAGTCAACATGGTATATATTTTTTATTATTTTTGTGTGAATGGAGTTTATCGCCAGCACATTTCAGGTTATATACGGCATATTCAGTTATAGCGGTGGAGGAAGACCTCAAAATGAATCTGAGTAGAACCATCGTCCATCCGCATGTAACTGGCAAACTTGCCCACATAAAGTTTTTTGAGAGAGCGGGACTCAAACCTACAACCTTAGCGAGACGGTGCCTTAGACGACGCGGTCGCGGATGACTCCAACACGATATTTCTATCCGTGCTAATGACTAAAAGATGCATATTTCAACAAACAATGATTTAGTTACGCACTGCTGTCGTCACAGAATATGATCCTAAACTCATTCATTATATACGAAGCGCAGTCACGTGACCGGCTGCGTTTAATATTATTTAAATATCAGGGTAAAGGTCATTGTGACGACGATGGTTCAGTAAGAATATAGGTTTTAGAACGTGTTCGTGATCATAAATAAGGTAAAGGATTATCATAATTATGAAAGAAAGTCGCCTCCCAAACAGAGATCTATACAAAGTGCCTTCCTTTATGTGATGAGGAGAGTCATGTCACTTGTTATTGCATAAGGAATGCCGCAGCGGTGGTCTAGTGGAGGAGAACCCGCGTTGCATGCGGAAGGCCGTGAGTTCGATCCCCGGCCTAGTAACACCAAAGACATGAAAATGGTACCAGAAGCTTCCTCGCCTGGCGCTAATCATTCAGAGGATAGTTTTGGGTCTGGTCGGTCCGGTGTCAGTATAGTGTGACTGGGTGATATCATACCATGTGTTTGGGGCATGATACTCCAATGTTTCAGCACTTAGAAATATGTCTCAATTAGACACTGTCGCAATATAACTGAAAAATTATTGAAAGCGACGTTAAACATCATACAAATAAACAAATAAATCTAGAAACATAATGCGAAAATTGTTATTGTTTATAAAAAAAATGACAATGAACACAAATATAACGATAATGTGTTCAAATTTCTGAGAATTTGAGAAAATGTTCATTCAAATTGTGAGAATTTAGGATACTATTATTATATTTTTGATATCCGACCGTTATCTAAAGCAATATCTCTTTCAAGTTGTAATTTTGAATTTTTAGCGTCATTTTTATACCATCGAGGGCTTACAGACGATCATCAAACATAGCCACTCTTTTCTTAGGAACCTTGAAGGTTAACCAGTATTCGAGCATAACCATCTCCGCAAGTAACTGATACCTTTCCCACATGAATCAGTGGTGAGAGACGAATGCCAATTAGACGGAATGTCGTATATCAATCACCAAGGAGACTGGCCATTTGCAGATTCGAACTCAAGTTGTAAAAAAGATACTATAAGCTAACGTTACACCTTCATTTAACCGTCGAGTGTGTACATATCTTAATGTCCTCTTATTGAAATGATTTTGATTGTTAAATAAAATGAAAAAATGTTTTCAGTTTTAACGATAAATTCTTAACATAACATCTGATAACGGTTGGTCTAACTTAACAAACCTTTCAACACTCAAATACGCTGTCACCGGAATGAACCTTAAGTAATGGTTATTATATATAAGCGGGTTGAAGGATATCTTCATGTCCATATCTCAATACAGATAAGGCTTGTATCTGAGCACACACTCTTAACGAAACTGACCCCTGTTCAACTTCACCGTACCTGTGTTAGTTCGCCCGGACTGTCAAGGCACACTTTGCTTTTAAACGTTCATTATGCGGTTTACAACAAACTGTAGTTAATATAGTTGTATATGTGTGTGTGTTAAAACTCGTTTTCACTTAAGTTTTCTTTATGATGCATAAGGATAATTCATGTCGACCGAGGAGCTCAGCTTGAACTACATTTAACGGTGTTGACACTTCGGCGATATCATTTCATTGTCTGGGAGGTTTACCATCGGGGTTAGCAGTTATACGATACTTTATCTCACGTAATTAGCGGAAGCAACAGTGGAAACAGATCGGGTTTAAAATATTTATTCAGTACATTTATTTGCTTTGTTAAACGTTTCAAACTGACGTGCTGTATTATTAAATATATTATCTTTGCTCAATATTTATTCTTCGGATTACGTTTTTATTGGATTTCGTGGACGAAGTGTTTGTGGATATAAGTGTTAGTAAAGGTATGCATTTTCACAATCTTGTGTTTGTATTGTTTTATATAATGGCTTAATGAGTTACTGATTTTGGAATTCTATTTTGCATAGTTATTCGGATATATCGAATAACTACCATGGAAATTATGTATGAGGATCCAAAAGCACAACCTTGATCTAAAGTGTAAATAACATCCTTAAGTTATAGCGTAACGTATTGCATAAATGTGAGACATTTTATACTTAAGTTATAAATGTGAGAGGAAAATGACCTATGTTATGATGTAACAACAAAAACTGTCGAAACATAACCCTGCTTAGGTAATAGCTTAAGTTACAGTGTAAATGTGAGACACATAACATCCATAGGTTATAGCTTATGTAACCGCATTAATCTGAGAAAAATAGCCTTCTTAAGTTATAGCGTAAGCTACAACATAATTTGATAAACAAACCTCCTTAAGTTATTGCTACAGCATATCTGTGATACACATAATATCTTAAGTAATAGCGTAAGCTTCAACATAATTTGAGAAACAAACCTCCTTAAGTTATTGCTACAGCATATCTGTGATACACATAATATCTTAAGTTACAGCGTGAGCTACAACATAATTTGAGAAACAAACCTCCATAATTTATTGTTACAGCATATCTGTGATACACATAATATCTTAAGTTATAGCGTAAGCTACAACATAATTTGAGAAACAAACCTCCTTAAGTTATTGCTACAGCATATCTGTGATACACGTAATATCTTAAGTTATAGCGTAAGCTACAACATAATTTGAGAAACAAACCTCCTTAAGTTATTGCTACAGCATATCTGTGATACACATAATATCTTAAGTTATAGCGTAAGCTACAACATAATTTGAGAAACAAACCTCCTTAAGTTATTGCTACAGCATATCTGTGATACATGTAATATCTTAAGTTATAGCGTAAGCTAAAACATAATTTGAGAAACAAACCTCCTTAAGTTATTGCTACAGCATATCTGTGATACACATAATATCTTAAGTTACAGCGTGAGCTACAACATAATTTGAGAAACAAACCTCCTTAAGTTATTGCTACAGCATATCTGTGATACACATAATATCTTAAGTTACAGCGTGAGCTACAACATAATTTGAGAAACAAACCTCCTTAAGTTATTGCTACAGCATATCTGTGATACACATAATATCTTAAGTTACAGCGTGAGCTACAACATAATTTGAGAAACAAACCTCCTTAAGTTATTGCTACAGCATATCTGTGATACACATAATATCTTAAGTTATAGCATAAGCTACAACATAATTTGAGAAACAAACCTCCTTAAGTTATTGCTACAGCATATCTGTGATACACATAATATCTTAAGTTATAGCGTAAGCTACAACATAATTTGAGAAACAAACCTCCTTAAGTTATTGCTACAGCATATCTGTGATACACATAATATCTTAAGTTATAGCGTAAGCTACAACATAATTTGAGAAACAAACCTCCTTAAGTTATTGCTACAGCATATCTGTGATACACATAATATCTTAAGTTATAGCGTAAGCTACAACATAATTTGAGAAACAAACCTCCTTAAGTTATTGCTACAGCATATCTGTGATACACATAATATCTTAAGTTATAGCGTAAGCTTCAACATAATTTGAGAAACAAACCTCCTTAATTTATTGCTACAGCATATCTGTGATACACATAATATCTTAAGTTATAGCGTTAGCTACAACATAATTTGAGAAACAAACCTCCTTAAGTTATTGCTACAGCATATCTGTGATACACATAATATCTTAAGTAATAGCGTAAGCTACAACATAATTTGAGAAACAAACCTCCTTAAGTTATTGCTACAGCATATCTGTGATACACATAATATCTTAAGTTATAGCGTAAGCTACAACATAATTTGAGAAACAAACCTCCTTAAGTTATTGCTACAGCATATCTGTGATACACATAATATCTTAAGTTATAGCGTAAGCTACAACATAATTTGAGAAACAAACCTCCTTAAGTTATTGCTACAGCATATCTGTGATACACGTAATATCTTAAGTTATAGCGTAAGCTACAACATAATTTGAGAAACAAACCTCCTTAAGTTATTGCTACAGCATATATGTGATACATGTAATATCTTAAGTTATAGCGTAAGCTAAAACATAATTTTAGAAGCAAACCTCCTTAAGTTATTGCTACAGCATATCTGTGATACACATAATATCTTAAGTTACAGCGTGAGCTACAACATAATTTGAGAAACAAACCTCCTTAAGTTATTGCTACAGCATATCTGTGATACACATAATATCTTAAGTTACAGCGTGAGCTACAACATAATTTGAGAAACAAACCTCCTTAAGTTATTGCTACAGCATATCTGTGATACACATAATATCTTAAGTTATAGCGTAAGCTACAACATAATTTGAGAAACAAACCTCCTTAAGTTATTGCTACAGCATATATGTGATACATGTAATATCTTAAGTTATAGCGTAAGCTAAAACATAATTTTAGAAGCAAACCTCCTTAAGTTATTGCTACAGCATATCTGTGATACACATAATATCTTAAGTTACAGCGTGAGCTACAACATAATTTGAGAAACAAACCTCCTTAAGTTATTGCTACAGCATATCTGTGATACACATAATATCTTAAGTTACAGCGTGAGCTACAACATAATTTGAGAAACAAACCTCCTTAAGTTATTGCTACAGCATATCTGTGATACACATAATATCTTAAGTTACAGCGTGAGCTACAACATAATTTGAGAAACAAACCTCCTTAAGTTATTGCTACAGCATATCTGTGATACACATAATATCTTAAGTTACAGCGTGAGCTACAACATAATTTGAGAAACAAACCTCCGTAAGTTATTGCTACAGCATATCTGTGATACACATAATCTCTTAAGTTACAGCGTGAGCTACACCATAATTTGAGAAACAAACCTCCTTAAGTTATTGCTACAGCATATCTGTGATACACGTAATATCTTAAGTTATAGCGTAAGCTAAAACATAATTTTAGAAACAAACCTCCTTAAGTTATTGCTACAGCATATCTGTGATACACATAATATCTTAAGTTACAGCGTGAGCTACAACATAATTTGAGAAACAAACCTCCTTAAGTTATTGCTACAGCATATCTGTGATACACATAATATCTTAAGTTATAGCGTAAGCTACAACATAATTTGAGAAACAAACCTCCTTACGTTATTGCTACAGCATATCTGTGATACACATAATATCTTAAGTTATAGCGTAAGCTACAACATAATTTGAGAAACAAACCTCCTAAAGTTATTGCTACAGCATATCTGTGATACACATAATATCTTAAGTTACAGCGTGAGCTACAACATAATTTGAAAAATAAACCTCCTTAAGTTATTGCTACAGCATATCTGTGATACACATAATATCTTAAGTTACAGCGTGAGCTACAACATAATTTGAGAAACAAACCTCCTTAAGTTATTGCTACAGCATATCTGTGATACACATAATATCTTAAGTTACAGCGTGAGCTACAACATAATTTGAGAAACAAACCTCCTTAAGTTATTGCTACAGCATATCTGTGATACACATAATATCTTAAGTTATAGCATAAGCTACAACATAATTTGAGAAACAAACCTCCATAATTTATTGTTACAGCATATCTGTGATACACATAATATCTTAAGTTACAGCGTGAGCTACAACATAATTTGAGAAACAAACCTTCGTAAGTTATTGCTACAGCATATCTGTGATACACATAATATCTTAAGTTATAGCGTAAGCTACAACATAATTTGAGAAACAACCCTCCTTAATTTATTGTTACAGCATATCTGTGATACACATAATATCTTAAGTTATAGCGTAAGCTACAACATAATTTGAGAAACAACCCTCCTTAATTTATTGTTACAGCATATCTGTGATACACATAATCTTTAAAAGTATAACGTCAAGTACAGCGTAACTGTGAGAAACGACAATAAGTATGTATTCGCCTTTTGTTTAAAAACTTGCAATTAACCTAAAGATATCAATCACATCTGAAATATATAATTATTAATGTTAAATTAACTTTTTTTTCATAAAGCATATACATGTTTATTGCGAATACGTTAAATTAGCCTTTTTCATTTAACATATGTATTTTCATTGTGAATATGTTAAATTAACATTTCTTTTTATATATTACATGTATATGTTAATGGTAAATATGTTAAATTAACATTTTTTTCATATGTTAAACGGCAAAATGTTTAACTAACTCATTTCGTAGTACATGTATACTTATATAAATTGTAGATCTGTTAAGTGTACACTTCTTGCGAGAGATAATGGTAAAACTAATTGTATACATAGTCCTTTTTGATGATTATGCATATTTATCACCCCGACCTCTACATCAGATAGAATGTTAAGATTTCATCCACACAATATATTAACGTGTACCACATGAAATAGAACCAAAAATGTCGTATGTGTGTACAGTGTTCATATGTACGTAGTCGGTTTGTGCTCCAGTCGCGGATAACATGATTCCATCTATTCGATGAGACTTTATCTCCAGAATCGTATTGTCTGAGAGTCTGATATGTATCTGATGACATCAAATAGCTTTCCTGCGGTTAATCTAATCCGTGCGGCATGGACGGATCCAGGTTTGTTTTTCTTTTGACAGATTTAAGGTTTAAGGTCAAAGATAGTAAAATCGTTGTTTATTTTTTTGTTTTGTTTTGCTAACATTCTTTCCTTTACCAACATTTCGGGAATACAGTGAGGGTTAGGACCCGCTGTCTCCGCATATCTCTCTCTCCGCCCTTGCGTGTTATTTCTTTTGTTAACATTTATGTTGAAGATCAAGTTTCGTTGTTTACTTGTACATAATATTCAAATAACTTAAGATTAAGTGATGTTTTGATTTATAAGATGCAATCCGATTTATAGCCCTGATAGTTTAACAATTCACGTGATAACTGGTATATATTCACTACAATATCGAATACAGTCACTTCCCTCATTATTTTGTTAGATTGCATATTGCCCGCTATCTGTGTTTCGGAGTTTCTGTTCTGTTTCCGTTCTATTTTATTCTATTCTACCATATTCTATTCCATGCAAGTCCAATCCATTCTATTCAGTTACATTCGTTCGTTCGTTCGTTCGTTCGTTCGTTCGTTCGTTCGTTCGTTCGTTCGTTACATTACATTACATTACATAACATTACATTTAACTTCTAACCTTTCCAAGGCGGCGGCCCATGATGTTATATTTTATGCATTGTATAATTATGAATCTTAATTAGCCTTGCTCTATAATTTACGTAATTATTCATTACTTGTGTTCTGTTATGTTTTTTTTTATTGCTTCGTCTCTTGCTAGGCGTATCAATATATTTTGATATACGTGTATGCTTGATTTCGATTTGTTTAAATACTTTGGATTAAACTAAAAGTTTTTTAATTACTTTATATCTTGCATAAATGTATAGGATGATAGTATTTAAAGAAAGATGGTTTCGACAAGTGTTGAGTAAGTGTCCAGTTCCTTTTTTTTTTTTGGCTGATGTGTCCTTCGTGGCCGAGTGGTTTAAGGCGCCGTTTCACTGAAATCACTTACCTTAAGATGCAGGTTCGAGTCCTGTTCGCTCCTATGACTTTATGTAAGAAAATTTGTCAGTTACTTACGGAAAGACGGCGGTTCTACTCAGATTCATTCTGAGGTCTTCATCCACCGATAAAACTGGATATGCATGGCCCATATATAACTGAAATGTGTTGAATTTGACGTTAAACCCTATTCAAAAAATATTTTTGCGGATTATTATTTCGTCGTCTGCGTCATGTATAGTTTATTTCCAATGTGCATTAGGCACACAGGCCCATCTGGGACATGGTTTATATAAATGTATGATAATGAGAAACGGTGTTTTAGTAATACTATATTAGAATGGTACAGTGTTAGGTATATGATTTAAAGTACATCAAATATATTCGAGTTGAAGCAAAGGTGAAAGTGGAGACGGTGGTACATTTATGCATGCTTACATGTAAAACTATTTAAACCTTGCAGTCGGCACATTCTAGCATAACCTGATACTAAATATTATAATTGAAAATACACGTGTATCATACATATATGGATATATTTCTGATGTTAAAAGCTTAAATTTTTGGGTGGGGTATTGTTCTTTTATACAATATGCTCCAATATGTGAACATGCTCCAGTATACCTGAGCTGGGACCGTTGTCACCTCGTATGAGCCCAACATGCTCCTGTCGCCACAACAGGCTCCAATATGTGAACATGCTCCAGTATACCTGAGCTGGGACCGTTGTCACCTCGTATGAGCCCAACATGCTCCTGTCGCCACAACAGGCTCCAATATGTGAACATGCTCCAGTATACCTGAGCTGGGACCGTTGTCACCTCGTATGAGCCAAACATGCTCCTGTCGCCACAACAGGCTCAAATATGTGAACATGCTCCAGTATACCTGAGCTGGGACCGTTGTCACCACGTATGAGCCCAACATGCTCCTGTCGCCACAATAGGCTCCAATATGTGAACATGTTCCAGTATACCTGAGCTGGGACCGTTGTCACCACGTATGAGCCCAACATGCTCCTGTCGCCACAACAAGCTCCAATATGTGAACATGCTTCAGTATACCTAGGCTGGAAGGATTTCACCTCATGTGACCCCAACATGCCACTGTGACCCTAACAAGCTCCAAGAATGCGAACATGCTTCCGTGTATGTCTCCCTACAAAGGAGCCTCGCAGCATCATGTAAGGCTCCTGCTTCGATGCTTCATCTCCAGCCAGTATTGACCCCTATCCATAAAGTTCACAGTAATTTATGGCTCTGTCCTTATTTTGTACTACAGGCCTGGAGCCCACTAATGGATCAATGTAATTCTGTAACAGTACTTTTATTTTCTGAAAATACCAAAGTGATAAACCTAGGCATATTGGGTCTATTTCAATATTCATGGAAAATTGTTTTGTTTAAGTTGATGTTATTATTTATTTAAATATTTAGGGTTGGCTAACTTTAATGGCGTTGTGCGCACGCGTGTTTACAACAAAAAAGATATGGCGTTTTAAATGACGTCAATTATAATTATAATTGTATAAAGTCACTACCTCAGCTAAATACCGTTACGTTATACAAAAAAAAGCGTTTACTGGCCACCCATCCATATACTAGTGCACTCGGAACACCTAGGCTATTACTACGTAATAACCTCGGAAATAATACGGGGGCCGCCATATTGCTGTGACCCGGCCTTTCTGCCGAGTAACAGACTAACACATGGCCGGACTACATTCAAAATGGAGACTATCAACCTGAAAACGTGCTCATTATGTCTACTTAAGAATAGGGACATGTATAATGTTATTGGTAGAAAAAGTTTTGAAATAAAGCCTGCACGTCGAAAAGTCAGCCATTTTTGTTTATGATAATAACGGGAAGTAACTTGCCGGGGCAAATTACCAATTGGTGTATTCCTACAATTATTTACGAGGTCTAATACCGAAGGATGACGGAATTTACCGAGTATGTACGATTGATACTAGTGACGTGGCCATGACGTTATATAAAAATGTTTACTGGCTAACCCATCGCGATGAAGTTTTCATTAAGTTGTATGGAAAAGTATACTGGTCAACCGTTCGGGACGAAGTAGTCATTGGGTTGTATGGAAAGGTATACTGGTCACCCTATCGGAGTGAAGTGGTCATTGAGGTGTATGGGAAAGTATACTGGTTAACCCATCGGGACGAAGTGGACATGGGTTTTATGGAAAGGTATACTGGTCAACCTATCGGGGTGAAGTCGTCATTGGGTTGTATGGTAAAGTATACTGATTAACCCATCGGGACGAAGTCGTCATTGGATTGTATGGAAAGGTATACTGGTCAACCCATTGGGACGAAGTGGTCATTGGGTTGTATGGAAAGGTATCGTGACTGGTCAACCCATCGGGGTGAAGTGGTCAATGGGTTGTATGGAAAAGTATACCGGTCAACCCATCGGGACGAAGTGGTCATTGGATTGTATGGAAAGGTATACTGGTCAACCCATTGGGACGAAGTGGTCATTGGGTTGTATGGAAAGGTATCGTGACTGGTCAACCCATCGGGGTGAAGTGGTCAATGGGTTGTATGGAAAAGTATACCGGTCAACCCATCGGGACGAAGTGGTCATTGAGTTGTATAGAAAGGTATACTGGTCAACCCATCGGGTTGAAGTGGCCAATGAGTTGTATGGAAATGTATACTGGTCAACCTATCGGGTTTAAGAGGTCATTGAGGTGTATATATAGTTTACCCACTCAGAGTGTGGCAGTCATGTAATTGAAAGAAAAAGTATGACCCATACTGCGTGTAGCGGTCAATGAACTGAAAAGTAGCAAAATAACAAAAATAATATAAAACATACAGTGATTATCGTGAGATTGAAATAATAGCGCTCTGATTCAAATCACATATAGAAGAATATAATCTGCCTTCAAGCCATCATGCGGCTGTTGGGGCTTTTCATGGCTTTCACCATTCACCATTACCACACTGCTAAATGTTTGAAGGTTGTGCAAATTCGTTAGTTTATATTTAGTAAACCTACCCATCAATAAGAACGGTCAAGAATCTATAATCTGTCAGATACCGTACAAAGTAGTGTGTGACCGTCAGTGCATTTTATCATTTATTGGACTGATAGGAACTCTTATCTGGTCTGACTTTATCTCCAAAGGAGCACTTAGCTATTTCAATGATTTGTTCATGAGACTAATTATATAATTATAAATTGATTACACATGATTGTGCGATCACAATGGGATACCGTTGAAACCAATGTCAAATATTTTATCTTTATATAAAATAGGCTGACCTTCGCTTGAGAAGACCCTTGTGTCCGATTGTATGTGAAAATTGAAGAGTGAATGGACATTGTTTAACAACAAAGGTGGTTCCTTTGAGCCAGGCCGTTGGGCTCAACCTCGAGTTGATCTTTATAACGGCTATCACATTATCAAGATGTGGATATAACTGTTCCCTGTACGAAACGTGGTGTGAAAGAAATACACGCATATTTTTTATAAAAATATTAAAAAATTTTAAAAAATATGATAATAGCAATAAATAAAATAACTATAGATAATTATAATTATAACAATAATAATAATAATAATAATAATAATGATGATGATGAAGATGATGATGATGATGATGATGATGATGATGATGCTGATGATGATGATGATGATGATGATAATAATAATTATAAAAATAAAATAATAATGAAAACAATAATAATTATTATAAAACTGATGAAAAGAATAATGATGATAATGATAAATCTAGATAATAATAATGATAATAAATAATAATAATAAATAATAACAATAATAATGATAACAATAATAATAACTATTTAGATGATAATAATTAAAATATTAATTATAATTAGTATTATTATAATTATTATAATATTGATGATAATAATAATAATGATAATATTATCGAGGATAATAATTATTTTATAATAAAAATAATAATGATGATAAGGTATTATTGTTAAAATATCATTCAAAGATCAAACAATATTACGGTGCCAATTGCAATACCACTCCAACGAAATAAAAACGCAGGGCACGACAAAACGATCCTTCGTCAGAGATAAAATTAGGAAACGCATAAGATGAAACTGTAAAATGTATTTATTGTGACTGAACACCCTACATGTATACACTAACAACCACCTATATGTATCCACTATGAACCACCTACATGTATACACTATGAACCACCTTTATGTATACACTATGAACCACCTACATGTATACACTATGAACCACCTTTATGTATACACTATGAACCACCTACATGTATACACTATGAACCACTTATATGTATACACTATGAACCACCTACATGTATACACTATGAACCACCTTTATGTATACACTATGAACCACCTACATGTATACACTATGAACCACCTTTATGTATACACTATGAACCACCTACATGTATACACTATGAATCACCTTTATGTATACACTATGAACCACCTACATGTATACACTATGAACTACCTATATGTATACACTATGAACCACATACATGTATACACTATGAACCACCTATATGTATACACTATGAACCACCTACATGTATACACTATGAACCACCTTTATGTATACACTATGAACACCCTACATGTATACACTATGAACCACCTTTATGTATACACTATGAACCACCTACATGTATACACTATGAACTACCTATATGTATACACTATGAATCACATACATGTATACACTATGAACCACCTATATGTATACACTATGAACCACATATATGTATACTCTATGAACCACTTATATGTATACACTAACAACCACCTATATGTATACACTATGAACCACCTATATGTATACACTATTAACCACCTATATGTATACACTATGAACCACCTATATGTATACATTATGAACCACCTATATGTATACACTAACAACCACCTATATGTATACACTATGAACCACCTATATGTATACAATATTAACCACCTATATGTATACAATATGAACCACCTATATGTATACACCATGAAATATCATCACGGTAGTGCTTGTCTTCCACACCGCGTGTCTCACCTACATACAAGTGTGTCCGATGACGTTTTCATATTAATTACATGTATGATGTTCGGATGACATGTTGAATTTCTAATGCAATATGAAGCTTAAGACAATAGCGTAATAGCATATATATAAAAAACGACGTTTTATGCACCCGTCATAAAAGTGCAGGCATGTGGCTACTTGTCCTTGTCCTTGTCCGTACGTCTGTCAAACAACGTCACTTTAATCAGACATCGTATTACGACGAAAACTGGTAATTTGAGCCGGTTTGGTGTATATTTGCGTGTATCATAGCTATGAACCACTTCAATATTTTTTTGACAGTGTGGTAGCTCTTTGATTTTTCAAAAACAATTATTTTGTCCGGAATATCTCATATCGTCTCGTATAATTCTTATATATGATGGCATGTGTTATATCATGTTATTTTTTCATAAACTGTATTGTGAAATTGTGCATATGATGAGATGTTGATAAACTATCAAATCCATAAAGTTTTCGTCAGATTTGGACAAAACTTGGTAGGAAGAATCGATATAAACTCTTCTTGTGTATATCTTATCCGAGTTTAAAATCAATGCGTTTATTTTTTTAACTACATGTATTATATTTTTATTTGCTTGTTGATCAAGCTCTTATTTCATATGATTATGAAAAGTGAATTAGTTTCATCTAGGACCTTTGTTTTATGAGGCGAATTTTTAAGGACTTAAACCAAGGCTTAAATAGTTGAAACCCATCGGCCCAGCGGCATTTTTAAGGCGGTGCTGTCTTCTCCGTCAGTGTTTATATTTACCAGTCTAGGGTCTCGCTGCACTGTTGAATGTTGTAAACAAATCCACATAGTAGTCATTTTCATAGCAGGAACGTATCCCCACATAAAAAGGCACAATAACCTGTAACTTGGCCAGTTTTGTTTTTTCAAAACAAGTGCAGTGACAACTTAAGATTTTTTTTAAAGAAAGAAGTCCTTAAACGCTCATAAAGACATGTATCTATTAAAATCCTATAAAAATCACTTTTTAACAGTGATGTTCTTTTGAATTATATGTTAACGTATGAAGCATTTGCTCTATCTGCAGCAAGAAATCACAGCCACTATGAACTTTTTTGAAAATAGTTCAAGCCACATTACATAGGACTTTTTGAGCGCAACAATAATGTTACCGTGGCATGAAAGGGGGGCAACTGTGTAGTGAGGCGTATACGGCTCCGTATCAAGGTCATTTAAACCTCTCACCGTTGAGATTTGGGGCTCGAGCCCAGCTCGGTTTAAAAAAAAACTATATGTGAGAAAGTTTGTCAGTTACTTGTAGAAGATTGGCGGTTCTACACAGATGCATTTGCATGTGTGTGTGCATGTGCATGTGTATGTGTATGTGCATGTGCATGTGTATGTGCACCACCGATTACACTGTATATCATATGTCATTTCATATGCTAACTCATAAAAAGAAATTATACGAAGTTTTGAGTTGATTTGAAATATTTCCTTGCACGTGCAAACGATAGAAATGGGATTAAATGTCGAGTAGTTCAAAACTACACAATTTGTTCAGCCATAAGAAATCTTCGTAGTATAGGTTTTAAAATAGTATGAAAGGAAACATTGAACAAAATGTGTGGGTGTTTTATTAACAGATATATCATATATAGATTCTTATGTATAAATTTCAATGTATTGAAAAAACGTAAAACCCAAATCTATAAAAAAAAAAATGAGTGGGTTAAATAAGTTAACAACCGTATTTTGTATTATTGCACAATAACAGATAAGGATAGGCTATTGGCAGCAGTGTTCCATAGTCGTAGTATTGACATTTTACTGATAGCATTTCTCTATACAAAGATTTTTATAATCGTATGTAAGATAAAAAATACTTTCTCTTTATCTTGTAGTTTATGTTTAAATCCATTAAATAGTTCAGTTCAAGTGTAAATAAATATAACTTCAAATATGAACGAGTTTCACGCAATTTCCAAATCTCGTTTTATTGATGCAGGGAGAAATCATATTCATTATTCTGAAAAACGTTGTCGCCCTTCCGCAAGTGACCGGGGAAACTTTCTCACATTTAGTGTTTGGGCTCATACTGGGCTCGAATTTACGACCCCAGTGGTATGAGGTAAGTTGTATTGAGGGGCTACTCAGTCATGGAGGACTTGTTAAAATTGTGATAAAATGTGTATCTTTTTTAAAAGATTTTTTTTTTTTTTGCTATTTTGGACGACGTCTTGAATAAGCTCACCTGCAGATTTTATATCAATGATACAATGTCACTTGACATTTTGAATAAAAGATGGAATCTGGTCCGGTCACTTGACTTCCTGTATTTGTACATTTACAGTTGGACATGTCATTTGACATTTTGTATATGTTAGCATTACATATTTTTTCGCTAGACAATTTATATGTAAATTCACAGTTGGATATGTTATTTGACATTTTGTATAGATTATCATAACCTGTCTTGTCACTAGACAATTTATATGTATATTCACAGTTGGACAGTTATTTGACATTTTGTTTGAATTATCTTTACCTGTCGTGTCACTAGACAATTCATATGTAAATTCACAGTTGGATATGTCATTTGACATTCTGTATAAATTATCTTTACCTGTCTTGCAACTAGACAATTTATATGTAGATGCATAGATAGCTATATCACTTGATATTTTGTATAGAATATTATAACTAGTCGTGTCACTAGGCAATATACATGTAAATGCATAGATAGCTATGTCACTTCACTTTTTGTATAAATTATCATTAGTTGTCTTGTCACTAGACAATTTATATGTATATGCATAGATTGCTTTGTCACTTGACATTTTGTATATATTATCATAACCTTTCTTGCCATAGGACAGTTTATATGTAGCTGCATGGATAGCTATGTCACTCGACATTTTGTATAGATTGTCATTACCTGTCTTGTCACTAGACAATTTATATATCACTTGACCATTTGTATGAATTATTAATACATGTCGTATCACAAGACAATATATATGTCGATGCATAGAAAGCTGTGTCACTTGACATTTTGTATAGATTAGCATTACATGTCTTGTCGCTAAACAATTTATGTGTAAATTTACAGTTGGACCTGTCATTTGGCCTTTTGTATAAATAATCGTTACCAGTCTTGCCACTAGACAATTAATATGTAGTTGCATAGATAGCTATGTCACTTGACATTTTGTATAGATTATTATTACTAGTCGTGTCACTAGACAATATATATATGCAGATACATAGATAGCTATGTCACTGACAATTTGTAAAAATTATCATAACCTGTCTTGCCACTAGACAATTTATATGTAGATGCATAGATAGCTATGTCACTTGACATTTTTTTTAAAATATCATTACCTGTCTTGTCACTAGACAATTTATATGTAGATGCATAGATAGCTATGTCACTTGACATTGTGTATAGATTGTCATTACTAGTCGTGTCACAAGACAATATATATGCAGATGCATAGATCGTTATGTAACTTGACATTTTGTATAAATGTATGTGTTATTAGCCATGTTCCTAGACATGATATATATATATATATTAGTCGTATTACTGGACATGGATAAATAGTATTGTGTCACTGGAATAGTATATGCAGATTTAAGGCCATCGTGTCACTAGACATTCTGTTTATAAATTCAAACGCAGTGTCACCTGACATCATAATCGTCACTTAGTATCTAATATACCAACGAAAGTGTGTCAAATTAAAAATAGATTCTCAAATTTTACGAAAGTCAGATTAGTAAGGTAACGTCGGAAAATGTTTTTTATTGAAATAAAATAAATTTATAATTTAAAAAAAAAAATGCTAAAAAACAGCCTCTTTAGAGATTCCAAATACATATACTAGTCTCTTATAATTCGTTTAGAATGGCTATATACAAGTTTAAACGTTATTGTATCTGTTCTATTATATGTATGCATAGATGAAACGAAAATGAAAGACATATATCGTTTACTTCTGACTGCTCAATTAAAGTTAAAAATGTCAATCAGTTCTATTAAACTCAAAATGTACCGTTGTGTAAAAACAAGTTTTTTCTGAAATTTTTATTGGAAACGATATATCAAAACCCCTTAAAGAAGGGCAAATAATTTAGAGCAAAATGTATAAGATGCAAAAAGATTGCGTAACATACGTAAAGTCATGTGACTAAGTAGATGCGCATGTCTATTTGACAGTTGTTCCCGTTGTTAACCGTTAACGCGCATTTTCATTATAAAATAATTACACTTGCGGATTTGAAGGGATTGGGGGCGATGGCACGGATCACTGAGAGCTCTTTATTTCTTAAAAAGGGTACATAAATTTTTTTTCAGTGAAAATGGTGAAAAACAGATATTGATACGCCATTGCAACTTCTGTGGTCCGTTCGCTAACGTTCGTAAGTTTACGAACTTCTTCGTTTAAAATTTGAAGTAACAAAAAAATAAGGGAAATTCATTTAGCGTTTCAATTACATCTTTTAATGAACTTTCGCTAGCCTTGTAAATGATAATTTTTCTAAAGTGTGCAAATATTCTGTTTAAATGAAACGTTCCTAGAAGTCACAATGTTATTGTACCAAATTCTTAAGACTTACGAAGGTTTTTGAACTGGACCCTTGGAGTTTTGATGATCCCACCTCATCTTAGATTTACCCAAATCTGTCATGGACCCCACCTGGCAGATCTGCGAATAATTTATAGTGAGAGATAATGTCGTACTTGTACTGACTTATACATTGTAATGTAATTGAAATTATAAGTATTCACTTAACATTTGACATACTTTTTGTAGAGTATATGTGTTAACGTCGCCACCGCTGCATTTAGTTTATATAATGCCATTTATATTTTATTGCCACATTATTAACGGTACAAACGTGTAATAAAACCATGACATACGATATTAAAATAGTATATTATGACTTCCGACTCACTCTTCGGTGTTTTCCGTACGTAAAATACCGAACGTACGTAAAATACCGAACTACATTCCGTGTTCCCCGAATGTACAGATGACATCAATTTGTGCATTACTGTGGCCCCTTTGAATATTAAAGGCAGTGGGTTAGGGAAAATCACTGCCAATCTCTAAGCTATAAAATTGAGTTTAAAAGTATATTTAAAACATCTTATCATCATTTGTTTCTAAATGCGAATGAATGAGTTTTTGATAACGTTACCTACAGTAATTTTAATCGGAATGGTGAAATCTAAAGGGAATCCCAATTCTTAAATAAATGTCACGCATGTACTGCTTGGCGACAGTTACCTCGTCATTCGGAATTTTTCTTAGATGAATCAAATTCAACGATAGATTACCAAAAAAGCCTTTCCGGCAAACAGAAATTGTAATTTCAGACGAAAATGTGATTTTAGTCTTACCTGTGCAAAGGCCAAATTAAGAATTTCCATTTCATATTTATTGCTTTGATATAATTAAATAAATATCCATAATAAAATATTTGCTCAGTAACTATTATCTAAACATGATATATTGCAATCAAACGTCTTTTTGTCAATACGGAAACTTTAAAAAAAAACACTCACCTACTGCCTTTAAAAAAGACAAACACAAAATCAAGCAGTAATAATGTGAACTTTTTTTGGCTGCTTTCATCGTTTTATGTCTGTAACTAATCATTGTTTCACACGGCCGTCGTAAGGTTCTGACACAAGTCATATTTTCTTATAAATGGCCGTATTAAAGTCATTAAATAATGTTTACTTAGTGCAAATTTTAGAAAGGATCTCTTAATTATATGTAAGTTGCAAACATTTTTATATATAGTCATTGTTCGAGCTGTTATTTTTTCTTTGTCAGCATTTTTACATGATAAATGTATTTATATCTTCACTGATCCTTTCATTATCATTGTCCCCCGCTTTGCGAAAAGCGCGATACACTTATATGGGTCTGTCCGTCTGTCCATCTGTCTGTCCGTCCGTCACAATTTAGCTTCCGTGCAATAGCTTAAGAATGCCTGAATCAAATCTTTTGACATTCTTATACGATGTTTATAATGACAAAACAGACTAAATTTATCGATTTTCAGGATTGTGACTTTTGGCGATGTAGAGTTGTGCGCCTTTGATTTGTGAAAAGTCGTCATTTCCGTCCGTCTGTCACACTTTTTGGGGTTTCCGTCACGCTGCAATTACTTAAGAATGCCTAAATCAAATCTTTTGAAATTATTCCTCTTTAATTAATTTTTTGTTAAAATCGTATTTTTGGGTGGCCGTGCAATCATTTTTTTAAATAAATGGGGGACATAATTCACTGAATGTGCTTGTATCAGCTAATTTATCCCGTCTTGGCTTCTTGTCAGGTATTAAGGTAGTATATATAAATCAAGGACAAAATAGTTAAACGTTTTCGACGGTTAATGCGTTTGACTGACCAGAAGTTACCTGATAGTTATTTCACATTTTGATATACCTGCTGACCGCATACTAGGTGTGAGGGAATCACTATTCTATATTGTAACATACTGCTTTGTCCTGCCGTCATCATGTCAAACTTAAGTCTCGTAATTTCTCGTCAGCGCGGCGAAGTTTTGATTTTATGAAATGCTCATGGCCACCAATGTCCTCTGCGAGAAAAGGAAACTCACCATTAATTGTATTGACCTTCCAACGGAGTTAAGTTTGCTGTAACGAAGCGTCTTTAATGAGGAAGAAGGTCGTGGTTCGATCCCTGGTCGGGCCATACCAAAGACTTGAAACCGGTACTAGAAACTTACCATTCGTCTCTCACCGCTGATTTAAGTGGGAAAGTTATCAGTTACTTGCGGAGATGGTTCTGATTGAGTATCGGTTAACCTTCCGGGACCCCAGCCTGGGGAGAGTGATTAGGTTATCAGATCGTCTGATAGCCCTTGCTAAATATTCGATCGTGATAACACTCCTTGCTATTTTATCTTTAAGGAAGTATTTGGTTGTAGCATTTCGTGGTAACCAAGATTGGGTTCGTTATCGACATTTAACTGAGCAGTTGATCTGTTTGTTGGTGGAGAGATTAATTTAATCAGTCATTTGGCATCACTTCACGTGCATTAATTCTTCACAAATATATTTATTACGAAAGTTGGCTGATTTGCTAGTTTAACACTTCAAGACAAAAATACCGGTGTCAATCTATATAGACCTTAAAAATAACAAAAAATGTGAGATACATAATTATATATTTAAAGTAGTAGTTTTTGCACTTTTGTATGTTAAGCGAATATAAGTTTGTAGTTGAGGACCTGAGGGAAAATTGGACTTGGTCCAACTAAGTCATTATTATAATTATTAAAACTATTATTATTATTATTATTATTATTATAATTATTATTATTATTATTATTGCCATCGTCATTATCATTATAATTATCATTATTTACTTACTTACTTACTTACTTACTTACTTACTTACTTACTTACTTACTTACTTACTTACTTACTTACTTACTACTTACTTACTTACTTACTTACTTACTTACTTACTTACTTACTTACTTACTTACTTATTATTATTATTATTATTATTATTATTATTATTATTATTATTATTATTATTATTATTATCTTTATTATTATTATTATTATTTTTATTACCATTATTATTATCATTATTTCTATTATAATTATTATCATCATATATGTGAAATATAATGTATTTCATCCTTTACAATAAGTATGTCCCTTTCAAAAAAAGCAGAAAATAAAGGATCTGCATGCATTCTGGGATATCCTAAAACCATATATGAGTTATGTCGATATATATATATATATATTATAGAAATAGAGTTAAGTGACAATTTATTCAAATTGCCGGATTTCCCTTTGAGAAGGAAATGAGAACTCGGTGGTCGTATAGATATTCTGACTAATTTGTTATAATAAATCGCATAAAGTTCAAATACCTTCAAAACATACACACAATTAACCATATACGTGTAGTTTTTTTTATACAAACGACATTGACCTTTAAACGATCAAAACAACATCGACACGGAAGTAAACGTAAAAAAATTACTCAGTTACTTGCGTGAATCATAATCAATTTCTTGGAGATTCGCTGTTTGTTTGTGTATAATCGATAAAGATAGCCGATTATGGTCTGGGGTTAATGTTGAATTGAGTGAGTGAGTGAGTGAGTGAGTGAGTGAGTGAGTGAGTGAGTGAGTGAGTGAGTGAGTGAGTGAGTGAGTGAGTGAGTGAGTGAGTGAGTGAGTGAGTGAGTGAGTGAGTGAGTGAGTGAGTGAGTGAGTGAGTGAGTGAGTGAGTGAGTGAGTGAGTGAGTGACTGAGTGAGTGACTGACTGAGTGAGTGACTGACTGACCGGACGAACGAACAAACGAACGAATTAATTAATTTATTTGTGTTTTACGGCGTACTAAAATAGAATGTTTGTATAACCCCAAAAGGAAGGAAGATTTCAGGCTCGTATCTTAACACTGCTCGTGTCCTTTTTTATAAACACGATACAGGAGGTACTTGCAATCCTATACGTTATTAGCATGAAAAACAGTGATGAAATAAGATAAATAATAGTACATTAAAGAGATTATGAATACTACGGAAGGTAAATGGAATTCTGTTTTTCGTTTATGCATAATAATAGAATTAGGGTCCTCCGTGACCGAGTGTGGTCTAAGACAGCTACGTCTGATGAGCACTTTCCTCTCACTACTAAGGTCGTCGGTTCGGGCCCAGCTCGGTCCAGAATCTTTATGTGAGAAAGTTTGCCCGTTATTTTATGGCAGAATGGTGGTTCTTATTACGTTAATTCCGATGTCCCCCTCCACCAATAAAACTGATACTGCCAAGTGTTGAAAATGGCGTTAAAGGGAGTATATCAGGAAAAAATGTTATAAATGACTTATAGAATAAAATAATTATTTAAAATGAATCAAAAAGCATCTCGTTATCATTAATTAATGAAACCTGAATGGTTTCGTATGCCAAGTCTACCAAAACATGACAAAATCGATATTTGAATTGGGGTGGTAGTCACCCTTCTAAAAAAAGACTGCACTTAAGTATTGTTTGACGACCTTCGCATCGTTATTCGGACTTTCTAAGATGAAACAACTTTTACTACGTGTAAACCTGTGAAACGGATTTCAAAATGAAATCACGTGACTCATTTGATACGTCACAAAATATGTTACAATTTTACGCGGGAAATCTACTTTATTCTAACTTAGGCGTGAAGCCCAAGTTAGGACATCCCTTTTAAATATATCATTTTGGCTTATTTAAATTGACATCAATGACATAGGCATGATACATTGGGAAAAAATGTTTAAAGCCAATTTTAATATTTTAAAAATCCTGATAAATTCCGTTTCAACCCATTAAAAAATCCCATTTATTCATTATAAAACGTTCAGTATAAAAATTAATTAAAATGAAATATGATGTAGACAAAAAGAGATATAACGTTAAAAATAATTATTCAAATTAAAACCAAATGTAAAAAAGCCAAAATGTCTTAAAAGAATGCGACGTATTTTGTTTTCGACATATCTTAAAACTAAAATAAAATATGTTTTAGCCTTAGAATGACCTTTCTTTGTAAATAGGTCCGTGTGTAATATTTAATATTGCATTTGTTTAATATGCCTGTACGTGTTCGTAAATATGGTATATTAAACATATTAGTAAGGTGTTACGATCAGAGGTAAGTTTTTTTATTTAAATTTTATCAAAGAGCGTAAGAGCATCATTGATTTGAGGTCGTTAATTAAAATGACACGCGGCGATGTTAATTTCTTTTAGTTTGCACTATTTCTTGAAATTATGCGTCCACACGAAATACGGATGGAATTTAAAGTATGCCTGTGTTTGTGCATGCACTTCATTTCGTCCTGAATGCAGAAAGGGGCATAACTCGTGTAAATGGTTAAAGGGCAACATTTCCGTAAAATTATGATTTTAATGACAAAAAGAGTCAAATACGATATGGATATGTTACATAAAGCGGGATAACAGTGTAATAAAGGTTGCGGGTTCGTTCCTAGGCCCAATGCCTCTAAAACCACCGAGACTGAGTACTGATTCTATCCGTGAAGCGGATTTGGCAGCGGTTGATATAAGCTCTGAGCCTTCTTCGTAATCGAGCTAAAATAAATTAGTATTAAATAAATAATTGTTCATTTCATCAGGGTATTGTTTTTTTTTTGTCATGACAGAGAAAAAATCCAAGGAAATATCAATTTGTATTTACAAGGATTTCTTCTATTATATATTTAAACTAGTTTTACAAAAACAGTTAATAATATCTTCAATATGAATTTGAAGATAGTAGGATTTAGAGATTAAAACATGCATAAACGTCTCACTACAAAGTTGCCTCCCTTTTTTAGTGACAGTAACACCATTCTTGCGCTAAAAAGTAGTCTTATGTAATTCGGTTCGAAATATTTTCAAAATTGTTCATAGAGACTGTGATTTCTTGCTGCAGATGAGTAGAGCAAAAGCTGGCATAGAATATAAGCAATAAGACATCACTGGTGTTAATGATTTGACTTGTATTATATTATAACAAATGGATATATTTTAGAGCATTTTATGACTTCTTCTTTACTTTCTAAAAGTGGATACATTCCTGCTATCGAAAAAAATATATATCAACGGATGTGTGAAGAAATGTTAAAACATGTTTTAACATGTTTCAAATATAGTCTCTTATAATTCTTTATAGGAAATGGCATGGTTATTTGTCATAGGTAAGGATTCTTGTATGTGATGTATATACCATGATGAGACTAAGATAAAGAATAAAACCTAACCTTCTAAAACTGTTCTATAAGGTTTTTTAACCGTGGAAATCAGATACCTTATTTTGTTTAGAACAAAGAGCAGAATCCAATTGCGTAGTGTGTAAAATTGTTTTAATTAGTGAACATGTGTAAGACTTATTTTCAACATTGCCTTGTGTCCCTATAAAAATGCACTCTTTCTTTTTCTTGCATTCCCATAAATAATAGTGATTCAGATATGAGCACTTATTAATAATGATTCACATACAGAACATATAACTTTTCATTATTAACTTTGGTATTATGTTACAATTTCAATATCATTTTATAGACATTTTATTGAATATATTTACAAACATTATTTAGTTTTTAGTATAGACGGGTGATAAAATAGACTATTCATTTTCGTCAAGTAATTAATGATTTGAATCGAGGTAGACAAAATACATAAGTCATGCATAAATTATTAAAAAACTGTATGATAGCAAATGTAATTAAAATAGACAGGTGGAAAGTTGTTTGGAAATTATTACTTACACAATCAGTTTTTTATTCTTCAACATATTTTCGGAGGAACGGATACCGAGTAATGGATGGACCTAATATCGTATTTAATTTAGCCGGGCTTTTTGCTTAAGGCCAAAAACATAGGCCTGCTTTACGTTTTAAACTGATATATTTTACATCGAATCTGAAACAAGTTATCACAACTTAGGCCATGATAAATTGATTGCTTGATAATCTTTCTCCAGTCTTCGCGCTCGATGTATTCCTGGGTAAAATGGTGGACCCGATGTTCTTCCGCTGGATCACGCGTTCTGCTTTTGACGTCGAGGTCAAACTTTGCATTCTTGATCACCGCTAAATAATCATACGCGAAAGGAACTACTTTTTATTCCCGAATTTCATTTTTTCCATGTTTTTATATATATATATATGTAAGCAACACCAAGTCAAGCAATTAGGATATATTGTGGAAATTGTACTATATTGTTTTTAAAATGTTGCATACAATAAACCAAACGGTTCACAAATATCAATCAAATTATGAATAACGTATGGATATTCATTAAAACCTGGCTACCAGTACTTTTAGTACCTTGATTATCATTTGTATCATGAGAATGAAAAAATCATAACACAGGTGTGCCAGTTTCTTCAAAGGAACAAACGTCAATGATGGAATTTAACTCACATTAAATCAAATCTTTACACAACGTAAGTATAACGGAGGGATGAAATGGAATCCCGATTCACAACGTAAGTATTACGGAGGGATGAAACGGAATCCCGATTCAAAACGGAAGTATTACGGAGGGATGAAACGGAATCCCGATTTCAAAAATTAAACATAACGAACGCACTCAGTGCTTGACGAACTTAAGTGATTTTGATTACTTTAAAAGTAGTATATCAGGGGAAAAAGTTATAAATGTCTTTATAAAAAATATATTTTTAAAATGAACAAAAAGTATCTCATTACCATAAATAAATGAAATCCGAGAGGTTTGGTATATCAAATCAACAAAAACGTGACAAAATCCATACTACAAAAGGAGTTGCAAACGAACTCCCCTTCTAAAAAAAGACAACACTTGAATATTGCTTGACGACGTTCACATCAAAACAAATTTTACAACATGGAAACATATATGCCGGATCCAACTTAAATCAAAATGAAAACACATTACTCATTTAATACGTCACAAAATCAATTTTAGTCCAACATAGGCGCGTAGCCTAAGTTAGGAAACTCATTTTCAATGTATTATTTTGACATGTTTAAATAGATGTATTTTTAAGAATACGGTGTCATTGAGTCCATAATGGCATGATATACTGGGAAATAATGTTTTTAGCCTATTTTAAATTTTGACAAATCCTGATATATTCCCTTTAATACAAGTTGATTTCAACAATGGATAAAATCAAATTCAAATCGAAGACAAATGACTTATTTGATACTTTCCAAAACGTTGGAGTATTCTTTTAGTCTGACCTTGGCGCGTGGGTCAAATAAGGGAATCTCTTTTTTATATATTGACATGTTTTGATAGATATCTTTATTTATTTTACTTCGATTGTGAAATAAGTTCTTACAACTTGGATAAATTGCGCTCGAAGTCTTCCTGGTTAGAACCAGTACTAAGCATATGCGGGGAAAGTATCTCGCTTAAGGACATCATACACAGCCGTGGCGAGTATCGAATCCACGGACCTCCATCACGGATTCGGTGCTGTACCACTGGACCACGCGCTCCACACCTTTGACATCCTTATGGCAATATGGACTCGATGAGTATATCATGATACATCGTATATTGGGGGTTGGGGGACATCTTTTTGATAATTTTAAAATGTTCATAAAAACATCTTGACATACTGCCTTTAAATTAAAAACTTAACGATATTGTACATTTAGATAAGACGGTAGTTTGCAGAACATGAGATTAAAATAGATATAAATGTAAATGTATGTTTAAAAAGTATCTCATTACCATCAATAAATAAAATCCGAATAGTTTGGTATAACGTGACAAAATCAATATTAAAATAAAGGCGGTAAACTCCAATCGAAATCCTCATTCTAAAAATAGACAACACTAAAATACTGCTTGACGACCTTCACGTAGCCATTCGGACTTTTTGTAAGACGAAACCATTTTATTACGTGAAAACCTGTAAAACGGATCAAATTAAAATCCAAATGATATCACATGATCATTTAATACGTCACAAAATGTGTTGCAATTTTAAGCTGGAGATCTATTTAAGTCTAACCTAGATACGTAGCCCAAGTTAGGAAATCCCTTTTCAATATATTATTTTGGCATGTTTAAATGGATATCCTTTTGGATATATACGGCCATTGGGTAGATATAGGCATGATTTGTGTACAGTCAATTGTAAAATTTTGAAAAATCCTTATAAATTCCCTTAAAGCAAGAACATCACATGGCAGACGACAAGCGTAATGATTTAACGACATACTAGTATTTGATATATAGTCCTAAATGCACGAGTGACTATAATGGATAATTATATTAATTACATGCATTTCGATGATGTCAAATATGACATATTTAGTAAAAATGCAGTAAACATGTCCGTTTGCTGGACACCTAATGGCGAAATGTAGGACATGTTAGTACAGTGATTATTAGTAACGTTAAAATACAACCGGAAGTTTGCGCATGGACTAGATTGAGGAATGAATGAAAAAACGAACGAAAGAGTGAACAAACGAAAAAACGAAAGGACGTATGGACAGACGTTATAAATGGTTAGCCTACATTGTATGCTAAATTGGTTAAAACATCAACATATTTATTTTTCAACTGCTTTTCAACCGTCAAGTGGATTACTAACCCAAGACCCTTAAATATCCATTTATGTGTACGGAAGGACACACGGACATGATCATGTTGAAACGAATTCACATCATGATTCAAAAAAGTTTTTGATAATCTCATATTGCGGTGAGTTGAAGCTATACGTAAACTGTATTTATTTCCGTGTATTTACATTATATGTTTTTGTCAACAGTATCGTGACATTGTCTTCCCGTTCATTTTTTGTCTTATCAGAACATACACATATTTTAATTAGCTAACATATGGTCAGGTTTTACTTAATTCCACGCGTGATCTCGTGAATGGCGTGATTTTCAAATAAAACCCCGTACACCCACTTTGCGGCGTCCATAAAAACTTGATCAATATAAACCACCAGGGTTATAATGATGATAAATATGGTTACGACCTTCAACAATGTGGAAATTATCTTTATTACCCATTCAACTTAATGTAATTTCTCTAATTGCTCATTTATTAGCTTGATATTAAGTTTAATAATGCATTTCAATAATGTCAAATCTCCTGTATATTGCTGGTGAGGCAATTGATTGATAATGCAGGACTCACACCACTATTATCCCCCTTGAGTAGAGTTGAAGAAGGTAGAAATAAAAGTTTTTCTTCTTTTTTCATTGCTTTATATTGCAGTGATTTATTTTAACCTATCATGTGTTAAATGAATCACCACTGAACTTTTGATGCTGATGTCAAATTGCTGGATTGTCTGTTCGAACCGCATCGTGGGCGAATAGTTGACATATTGTTACTCTAGAAATTGATAGGTTTCACAAAAGCATAAAATTTTAAAAAAAAAAAGGTCATTGTATGCTTGTTTTCCTGGATAATTACATACAATGAACCAGTTAAGAATTTGAGCCCAAACACATACTGCAGATTTTGTATTTTTCACTGTGTTTTGAACATAAATGTAACAATGGAGCCCTATGGGAAATGTAGTAGTGCTGTAGGGCGTAAATGTTACAATGGAGCCCTATGGGAAATGTACATTGTAATAATGGTGTGAGACGTAAATGTTACAATGGAGCCCTATGTGAAATGTATTAGTGTTTTGAGACGTAAATGTTACAATAGAGTCCTATGGGAAATGTAATAGTGGTGTGAGACGTAAAAATTACAATGGAGCCCTATGGGAAATGTAATAGTGGTGTGAGACGTAAATGTTACAATGGAGCCCTATGGGAAATATAATAGTGAGACTTGTTCGCGTAACTTATTGCCAGACCGCTCCTCAGCTCTTGCAGGGTTTTCTAAAACCGACATGCGCAGTGAGCGGTGTCTCGTGTTGCTATTTCGATTTTGTTGTAATTATAAGTTTTAGCAATCGGACAATCTCAGCTAAGTCCACCGATTGATCCACTGTGTATGACCTTTTTACGAAACAAAACAACTTCGTCAATGTCAGTTTGTAAAACGGACATGCACAGGGGTCGATTCACAAACATTTATCCGAAGATATTAATTGATTGATTGATTGATTGTTTGATTGATTGATTGATTGATTGATTGATTGATTGATTGATTGATTGATTGATTGATTGAATATTTATCGTCATTTTTATGCCATTGAGGGCTTACAGACGATGAGTTAACCTAACAATGTTTCCTGGGATCCTGGAAGGTTAGCCAGTAATTGATCACCCTTAACTCCACAAGTAACTGATAACTTTCCCACTTGAGTCAACGGTGAGAGACGAATGATAATGAGACACAATGTCTTCTATCAATCATCATGGCGACTGTTGCCAAGAGGGGATTCGAACTCACGATCCCTGGATTAGATTGATAGTCAGATGCGTTAACGAATAAGCTAATTGGGCCCGGTCCGGAGAAATTATGGAATTAGCTAGTTTTGCACGATTGATAACGTAAAAATTTATTGCGATGTTTTTATGTTGTTTGTTTCGTGCATGTGTTTGCACTCACGTACCTTTGTATCGAAACTTTATAAATCAATATGCAAGAGTTTTACCTTGTTGTGCATGAAAACAGAGAAATGCATACTTATAAACTGAAACAAACGTGAATATTTATCTTTCGTTTTTTTTTTTAACCCTTTACTTCATGTAGACACCTTTGGACACCTCTAATATAGACGCCTTTGGACACCTGTAATATAAAAGGCTTTTGAAATATTTGGTGAATTATGTTTATATTAACTGACAGAGTGAAAAACTCCAAAATACACCGTTTGCCGGGTAACAACGCTCGGCCACGTTCGTAAGTAGCGGAAAGGCCCGAACGTTGATGGCATCGCAACCTCTGCTCCGCAACCAGATGGCGTTCTTCTATTAAACAGATATTAAACTTGCTTAGTATATTTTTTACATTTTTGGTTCTATCAAAACAAAAGTATTTATAAAAATTGCAGACGGACAAAAAAACGTGTGCCATCTCTATCGAACGATGCACATTGGCAACACACGCTCGTGTATCAATGCATGCATGCACTTGTTCAACTCGTTTAATTGAAAAATCGATCCTTTGTGGATGGACAAAGGCTATGCAGATGATGATATACTGTCAGCGTTTCCGTGGAGATTTATGTCAGTTTTTTTATCACTTATGGAAAAACTGTAGAATGATTCCAATATCCAAGGATACACTGACCATTTCTTTTACTATTCAATTTTCGTCTATTAAAGATTGACGAAATTGAACAAGTTGTGTTCTGGGATGGTGTATGAGTTTATAAAGACGGACAAAAAAAGTGAACTCGTTCGAACGTTGCACATAAGCAACACTAGCTAACAAGTACATGGATACATACAATCCATTTGCTAAAGTTTATAATTTCTAGAGTTTTCGTAATTATTTGTTTTTCTATTGAAACTAATTTAGGTAAAAATACAAACGCTTATAACATTATAAAACGAAGGAGTGTGTTTATGTCTCAGACGAGAATGAGCTGATGAATGCGTTTGTTTTTTTTTTATTAAGGAAGGGGAGCGATAAAATAGGCAACAAAAACATATCACTTCCTGACTGCAAAAATCAGTATTACAGAACCAGAAAAAGACAAGTTTGATTAAAAAAAAAACAATTTCCAGGATTCATTGAAAAACACAAATCAAAGAGCAAACGCTTGAATCAGCCTTGAATTTGAAAGTATTACTGCAGTCACGACGTTTAAAATAGAGGTATTTACTTGTATTTTGTAATAATGACTCCATTCGTTTTTGGAGTTGAGCATGAACTCTTCAGTTTAGCATGAGCCAAAAAAATGACCTCGAACATAGGAATACATCAAGTGACTTTTGTAGAATTTATAACAACTTGTTTTCTCAATCGATGTAAATAAATGATTAGATAAAAAAGGTATTTCGAGTCGAACAGTCTCCAATAATATGCCATCATATTTGCTTTTTACGACTACAGAATGTTAATTAATTCATTATCTCGATGAAAAATGTCACTTACATAATTATATTTCTATTCTACGTAAAATATAACCATTAAATACATAAACCAGTTTGATAAAAAAAAAGTGTTTGTTTTAAAATATGCATATAGAAACGTCTGCTATCTGCGAGTCTGACGTTTTCATTATTAATATTTGACTTTCTCCATTAATAATGGTTACGTTCTTTTTATTAATCTTACTTTGAGGCATTAAATCGGTCAATTGTCATTTTTGTTTTTAGTTGTTTTTTTTTGAATATTTAGCGTCGTTTTTTTTATGCCACCGAGGGATCAGTTAACCAAACCGTGTTTCTCTTGTGATCCTTGAAGGTTAACCAGTACTCGAGCGCATCCGTCTCCGGAAGTATCCGATAACTTTCCCACTTAAATCAGCGATGAGAGATGAATGACAGTGATAGTCAGACGCGGCACCGACCTAGCTAACCGGCGGACCCACTCAGTAGTTCAGCATATCGGTTGGTGAAACAGGAGCCCGGGCGTCCTGAAAATGAATGAATGAATGAATGAATGAATGAATGAATGAATGAATGAATGAATGAATGAATGAATGAATGAATGGATGGGATTTCACAGCGTACCAACACATTATAACGAAGGAAGATTCCAGGTTCACTCTGCATGTACAAAAACAAAAAATTAACATACAGATAAAAAATTTACAAATGAATCCTGCAAATCAAACTCGGGACAATTGTGGATTTTTTAAACATTTGCTGGACTAATTTGCTGTTATAGTTTAAACCACAAATCTTTTTTTTTTTCAAAAAAGGTCACAGATAAAGTACGTTCGTTTCCAATTCCATTTTCTCGTCAGTATCACACTGTTTTGTCAATGAATTAGCCGCAAGGCCTTTGAGCAAAGCAAACGCACAATCAGAGGTCGATGACGTCTTGTGTGGGGGATGGGGGGACAAATTAACCAAGCGTCAGAAACAGTAACTGTAGAATATGCAGATAAGGACACTCGTGAGAAGTAAATACACTTTTTTTGTCTTAGGATAATCTCCAAATATTATTTCCATATTATACGAGTTCATGTAGGCATCTTTGGAGGAACGTGTGTGCAAATAGGACACGTGTGTGTACTTATGTGTACAGTTGCCAAAGGCAAAAGTCGTTATGTCTATATGTATATAAAATTATCAAGGCAATGATATGCGCACTGCGTTGGACAGATCTGTATATTTCATTTTCATAGTGACAGTATATACATAGTTGTTGGTTGTGTCGAATGCGAATTGCTGTGAATGTGTTTATACTTCTGGAATAAAAAAATCGTCAAATTATAGATAAAGCACAGGATAATATCTGGGACATTTTGAACTGAATATTTTGTGTGAAATGTGCCTTGCTTATGTGCTTTCACGTTTTTGAAATAAAGTTTTTTACTTGAGCGTAAAAAAACACATCGTCAAATAATAAAGTACAGACAATATCTTGGACATTGTGTATATATTTGTTTGGATTATTTTAATTCTGTGAACTGTGACTTGCAGTATATGTGCTTTATACGTAAGAAATACTTGAACAAAAAATAAACAAGTCGTCAAATGATAAATAGAGCACAGACAATATATTGGACATTGGGTATTGTATATTTTTTTCGATTATTTTAGTTCTCTGAAATGTGACTTACTTTATATGTACTTTTTGCAAGAATACATAAGTGTATAAACGATCTGGAATATAGTGTTTATTTGCTGGATTAGTTTCTTATACTGTCGATATCTTAATATTATCTAGTTCTGAGGAAGTTGACTTGTACGAAATATTGAATTGTTTTTCCGGTATACATATATCCGACAATAAATGATCTTTAGTGACAAAGATTTTCATATCAAAGGGAAGTGGCGGCATTTAATTGCAATTAGTGACTTAATTAAGTAAATGGTGTTCTGTATACGACAGTATTAACAGGTACGACCATTTCATGTCTAGTATTTATTTATGTTTATCTTAAAATTAAATAAGCTTTATTCGTGATTACGCTGTTATGATAAAAGCTCTAACAGAATCAGTAAAAGTTTTTTTATTTCTCGGTGGTAGAAAAGGCTTAAGGCTTTCAATATCGTTACCTCCCCTTGCTGATATCGTGGGTTTGAGACTAGCCCGACTTTAGTAATTGTGAGAATGTTTACCAGTTACTTGCGGAGGGGTGGTGGTTGTACTTAGAACCTCGGATACGAAGGCGGGTTCTTTCTCCGCCAGTAAGACAGCATGCCGAAATTCATATCAGCTATAAAGTGTTGAAAAAGACGTTAAACCCCAATCAAGGAAATCTTTGGCAGTTCAATTCGAACACCAAAAACGCATCACTCCGCTTATTCGTGTTCTTTCGTGTATTTAACTTTGTGTATATTGTATGTTTTTTATATATTTCCCAAAAGCTCAAGTTATATATGTATATACATATAGAGAACACTATTTAGCGACCTTTTGTATAAATGTCCATGGGTCCACGAGAAGAACAGCTCAACGACTGTTTATCTTATACTTAACCAGGGGGGTCTACGTAATAAGTTTGTTAATTATAATTGTACTCTTCGAGGAGTGAGTTTTGCTCCGTGTGGGTAACGTATGGTTGTCCGTTCTTGTGTGCAGGTGAAGATACAGAGGTGTATATACTTGAATATTGAGAGGACTACCGGTTTAAATGTGAACTGAACTAACAGTTCATTTCTAGGGGTAGGTTGAAAGAGTTGCAGGTTTAGATATAACCTGTATTAACAGACCAATTATTTTCAGGTGGTGGATTGAGAGGGATGCAGGTTAAAAGTGGCTTTCTTAGGTAGATTTAGAGGGATGTATATATAAATGTTGAGTGTACCAGCAGTGATTGCTGGGTGGACTGAGGGGACTACAGGTTTAAATGTGGACTGCTCTAAACGTGATTTTCTGGGGTTGATTGTGAGGAATGCAAGTTAAATATGTACTGTGCTAACAGTGGTTTTCTTAGGTAGATTTATATGGATGTATATTTAACTATGTACTGTACTAACAGTGGTTTTCTTAGGTAGATTTAGATGGATGTATATTTAACTATGTACTGTGCTAACAGTGGTTTTATTAGGTAGATTTAGATGGATGTATATTTAACTATGTACTGTACTTACAGTGGTTTTCTTAGGTAGATTTAGATGGATGTATATTTAACTATGTACTGTACTTACAGTGGTTTTCTTAGGTAGATTTAGATTGATTTATATTTAACTATGTATTGTGCTAACAGTGGTTTTCTTAGGTAGATTTAGATGGATGTATATTTAACTATGTACTGTACTAACAGTGGTTTTCTTAGGTAGATTTATGCAGATGTATATTTAACTATATACTGTACTAACAGTGGTTTTCTTAAGTAGATTTTGATGGATGTATATTAAACTATGTACTGTACTTACAGTGGTTTTCTTATGTAGATTTAGATGGATGTATAATTAACTATGTACTGTATAAACAGTGGTTTTCTTAGGTAGATTTAGATTGATGTATATTTAACTATGTACAGTGCTAACAGTGGTTTTCTTAGGTAGATTTAGGCAGATGTATATTTTACTATGTACTGTGCTTACAGTGGTTTTCTTAGGTAGATTTAGAGGGATGTATATTTAACTATGTTCTGTGCTAACAGTGGTTTTCTTAGGTAGATTTAGAGGGATGTATATTTTACTATGTACTGTGCTTACAGTGGTTTTCTTAGGTAGATTTAGATGGATGTATATTTAAATATGTACTGTACTAACAGTGGTTTTCTTAGGTAGATTAAGATGGATGTATATTTAACTATGTACTGTACTAACAGTGGTTTTCTTAGGTAGATTTAGATGGATGTATATTTAACTATGTACTGTGCTTACAGTGGTTTTCTTAGGTAGATTTAGAGGGATGTGTATTTAACTATGTACTGTGCTAACAGTGCTTTTCTTTGGTAGATTTAGATGGATGTATATTTAACTATGTACTGTACTAACAGTGGTTTTCTTAGGTAGATTTATGCAGATGTATATTTAACTATGTACTGTACTAACAGTGGTTTTCCTAGGTAGATTTAGAGGGATGTATATTTAACTATGTACTGTGCTAACAGTGGTTTTCTTAGGTAGATTTAGATGGATGTATATTTAACTATGTACTGTACTAACAGTGGTTTTCTTAGGTAGATTTAGAGGGATGTATATTTAACTATGTACTGTGCTAACAGTGGTTTTATTAGGTAGATTTAGATGGATGTATATTTAACTATGTACTGTACTTACAGTGGTTTTCTTAGGTAGATTTAGACGGATGTATATTTAACTATGTACTGTACTTACAGTGGTTTTCTTAGGTAGATTTAGATTGATGTATATTTAACTATGTACTGTGCTTACAGTGGTTTTCTTAGGTAGATTTAGATGGATGTATATTTAACTAAGTACTGTACTAACAGTGTTTTTTTAGGTAGATTTATGCAGATGTATATTTAAATATGTACTGTACTAACAGTGGTTTTCTTAGGTAGATTTTAGAAGGGTGTATATTTATATGTGAGTGGACCAACATACAGTTAATTTTAGGGCGTAGGTCGGTAGGGATGCAGGTTTAATTGTAAACGAGGAATATAGTTTTAAACGTGGACTGTTCTTAAAGTGATTTTTTGAGGTTTATTGTTAGAAATGAAACTATACTGTTATTCTTGCTAGATTTAGAGGATTGCAAGTTTACAGTGTTATTTATTTATTTAGATGTAGAAAGATGTAAGCTTAATTGTGGTCTGCTTTTAACGTGATTTTCTGGATTAGTTTGAGAGAGAGGCTGTGCGTTTAAATGCGGACGGTACTAACGGTGACTTCTGGGTAAGATTGAGAAAAGTCTAGTTTTAAATATGGACAACAGTCTCCATGTGATGATTGATATACGACATTGTGTCGCAATTTTTTCAATTCTTAATTACTCATTAAATTTCGGTACTTAAATACTCAACTATTTCGGTACTTAATTACTCTATTATTTGAGTACTTAATTACTCATATAATTCGGTACTAAATTACACAATTATTTCGATAGTAAATTACTCAATTATTTGAGTACTGAATTACTCAATTATTTCGTTACGAAATTAATTAATTATTTAAGAACTAAATGACTCATATATTTTGGTACTAAATTACACAATTATTTCGGTACTGAATTTCTCATATATTTCGGTACTAAATTACTCATTTATTTCTGTACTAAATTACTTAATCAGTTAAGTTCTAAATTGCTCTATTATATGAGTATTAAATTACTAATTTATTTCGGTACTAAATTACTCAATTTTTTTAGTACTAATTACTCAATTATTTCAGTACTAAATCATTCAATTATTTGATTACTAAATTACTCATTAACTTCGGTACTAAATTACTCATTTACTTCAGTACTAAATCACTCAATTATTTTAGTACTAAATTACTCATTTATTTCGGTTCTAAATTACTCATTTATTTCGGTACTCATTTATTTCGGTTTTGGTACTAAATTACTCATTTATTTCGGTACTCAATTACTCAATTATATGGTACTAAATTACTCATTTGTTTCGGTACTACATTTTCATTTATTTCGGTTGTAAATTACTCAAATATTTCGGTACTAAATTACTCATTTATTTCGGTACTAAATTTCTCATTTATTTCGGTAGTTAACTACACAATTATTTCAGTACTAAATTTCTCATTTATTTCGGTACTAAATTTCTCAATAAATTCAGAACTAAATTACTCTATTATTTGAACACTAAATTACTCATTTATTTCGGTACTTAATTACTCAATTATTACAGTACTAAATTACTCAATTATTTCAGTACTAAATTGCTCATTTATTTCGGTACTATATTACTCAATTGTTTGAGTACTGTCGAGTACTATAGTACCTCGTGCAATAATTTTCAAGGTATAATGTCACCATTGGAAACAGGAAATGCTTCCGTGATGTATGGTGGCGGTTTTAAATAATCCTTGTTTCTTCGTCTTTAAAAATGCATTTTCATTATCTTAATGCTCATTTTTTAAATTCAGTGGCATTATTGACGTATTTTGAAAATTTTGTACGCATTGTCATGTTTCAATTGTGACTTTATGAAAATTAATGATGCTTGGATATTGGGGTATGAATACATGATTTCGGAAGTCTACTTTCACTTTGTCAATAGTGTACACACTGAACACAACAAAAAATTCTTGAATGACACATGACCCTAATTTTTTTTATCATACACTGTATATTTTGGTAGAGCAGAGGTTGACAAACAATAAGTTGTATGTTTCACTTTATCATTTGGGTCCCTCTATAAATGACAAGCATGCAAACATATTTTATTTACTATAGAATAAAGCAATGGTGGGCTAACACCTATACAGTGTAAGTACCAGGGGTAACAACTCTCACTTTACTAATACTGTACATCTTCTATTTTCAGAATCTGGATTTAAAAAACACGTGCACGTGTGTGAGAAAAGGGAGTTGTTTGTAGCCGTTCAAAATGGCGGATATTATTCACAAAATATTTGGACAAAAGCATAGTCACCATGGAAGCAAACACGGTGATTCGAGTAAAAAGGACGATAAGGAGGCGGAAGGATACACAAAACAACAAGCCGAATTCTGTAAGTAGTAAAACTATATTTAGTGTACTAGCAGACGACCATAAACTGTTACGTTTTGTATCAAGGACTTTTATTATATAAGTCCTTGTTCATATGTATTCGAGCAAAATCTGGAATTGCTGGAGAAGTGTCCGAAATGTTGCGAATTATCATGTTGGCGCACAGAAGACAATACCTATTGTCAAAATAATAAAATATCAAAATGTTTTAAATTAATTACCATCTTCTAATCACATCGTTTACCTTTACGGACACAAATTGCCTGATACTTATTTTGCGTTGACGTGCCGTAAAACACCTTTCATTCATGCATTATAAACGTTTGACTTTTTTACCAAGTGGGAGTTTCGGAAAAGAAATCTACAGTTTACTTTTTGATAATGGCCTTTGTTTTCCACATTTAATTCGGTATTGCTGTTATAGATTTATAGGAGTAAACCCAACATTGATTTTTGTTCTTTATTCTATTGTAAATAAAAATAGTGTGCATGTCTGCCATTCAAAGAGACCCAAATGAAAGAAGTGAAACTAAGAATAAGAAAAATGCATTTTTAAAGAAGAAGAAACAATGATTGTTTATAACAGCCATTATGCGACTACCCCACGGAAGCAGTTCCTGTTTCCCATGACGGTCATATGCCTATAATGAGGATAAATTTCCTTATGTACGAAATGGCTTCTGTTTTATACATTGATCAGGAAAATAATATACATCGTAATCATACTCTGGAAACGAGCTTGCAAGCCAATTGCAACAACCTTTAAAGGAACTAAATCAGGATGTTTTTAATTTTTAAAATTGACTAGAACATATACCATGCCTATACATTTAGAACATTTTATTTCCCAATATACCATGCCTATACATGTATAATTGAACCTATATTGCCAAAAGAATATCTATCTAAACATGCCAAAATAATATATCATTTATTAAAATGGGATTTTCAAACTAAAATAGATTCCCTGCTTGAACATATTTTGTGACGTATATATGAGTCACGTGATTTTATTTTGCTTTCAATTTGATCCGTTAAACAGGTTTACACGTAGTTAAAAATGTTTCATTTTAGAAAGAGTCCGAAAGATGATGTTTAGGTCGTCAAGCAGTGTATACGTGTTGTCTATTTTTAGAATGAGGATTTCGTTTCAAGTTTACCACTCTAATTTGAATATCTATTTTGTCACGTTTTGGTAGATTTGACATACCAAACCATTCGTATTTTATTTATTAATGATAATTGGATATTTTTATCCGTTTTAATAATTATTTTATTTTTTAAGACATTTTATAAAGTTTTTCCTGATATTCTCCCTTTAAAACAGCCCGATTTACAAAGTATGTATAACGATTGTTTTTTCACGGATTCCATAATACAATAAGAAACGAAAATACAATGTTAGTAATTATTCAATAACTGACTGATGAAAACTGAATTCGCATTCAAATGAGCTGTTGTTTGTCTTGTCTTCATTGGTATTTTCCGTGCTATTGTTGCATGTGATATTAGTAAATATGGTAATGTAATAGTTGGTGAACAAACAGAATAGTGTATAATTTAAGTTTATTATGTATGCAATGACGGAGTGATTGTAACATTTACATGAAAATTATGTTTCAAGTGTGCATATATGTTTATATTTACCATGACAAGGCCCGGTTAGCTCAGTAGGTAGCATGTCTGACTATCAACCAGGAGGTTGTGAGTTCGAATCCTCCCCCATTCACAGTCTCTGTGATGATTGATATATGACATTGCATCTCATTGTCCTTTGCCAATCACGTCTGATTCACTTACTTGTGGAGATGGGTGTGCTCGAGTACTGGTTAACCTTCCAGGCTTCAAGGAAACTGTGGTTTGGCTAACTGATTATCTATTAGCTCTCGAAGTCATAAAATTGGGCGACTGAAATATTACAAAACAAATATATATTACCATATTTTTCAAAGGTCAGGTTTTATAAACACGTATATTGTTTAAACTTTAAATTGAATGTCTTTCTTATCTTGAAATATCAGAGGCATGTTAATTGTACACAAATATAAATAAAACTGTTTACTTACCCTTAACCAAAAGGATCATACTCTATCCAAGCAATGTGACTATTTTTGTAATATTATAATTGTTGATTTTAAACCTTTTGTAAGGTATTCATGATCATTCCGCTTTGTTTTATAGCTTTGAAATATGTATCTTATAAAGTTGTTGTTGTATGGTGTTTAGCGTCGTTTTTAAAAAAATCAGTTATATCACGACGATGTCTACTTGAGACAGTAGTCGAAGCGTTGCCACACTTGAGTATCATTATACTGACACAAATCCGACCAGACCTAGAACTATACTCTAAATGTTGATCGCCAGGCAAGAAAGCTTCTAGTACAATTTTATCCAAGTTCTGGTATGACCTGGCCGGGAATCGAACTCACGACCTACCGCATGCGAGGCAGGCGCACTACCTCTTGACCATTGCTGCGGTTACCTCCTAGTTGCGTACGTTATGGGATCATTCACACGGATTATACCTTGTCCGTTTTTACACTGACATTTGAAACAAAGGAGCTGTTGTACTCGTCCCGGTGTCGGAGTTGCTTTCTAATTAAGATTTAGACATGTTCATATCTCATAAACCACTACCTTTACATGAATGAAACCTCGTGTATATTTTCACAGTCATTAAAAAGAGACTCGAGAGGTAAGGTTGGGTTTTAGTCGAAGGTGTGGTCCCTTTTATACTAAGACAGTTCGGATTTTAGGGGCATGTTGTTTTATCTCAGTAACCACTAGCCATAAGTTCAAGTATGTATTCACAACCATAAAAGGAACTCAAACAGCCAAGGAAGATAATTTCATTTTGGTTTTGGGCAGAGTTATGGCCCCTTTTTACTTATGTATCAGTCACCGTCCAAAAGGACGCAACTAGGCAAGCAGAATAACTCCGTTTCGGTTTTAGACAGATTTTTTACTCTTATTTTACTATTAGAAATATCGGTTGTTAAGGCATGCTCATACCGTCCTATTGGTGCAATAAGGTAACAATTGTATATGAAATACGAATGCACATTTGTTGCACCAACGGGGCGATATTTTCACTACCCATACATCAATGTTACTTCATATGTGTCTTCATTGCCATAAAAGTAACTCATTGATACACGCGAAATAACTTTGTATTGATTTTAATCAGAATCGTGGCCTTTCAATAAGAAAATTTTGTTAAAGGTTTTGGCAACACTAGCTTTACAAAGATAAAACTTTACATATGTTTTTATCACTATCAAATGGTGACAACTTGGCAAGTGGGATAATTCCACTGCCACATATATTCTTGGGTATCTGCCGGAGCCCAACGTATAATTCGTCCCATTGGTACAATAATCTACAATAAGCCACCATGTGCCTATGAAACAAGATGGCACTTGGTACCCTTATTGCACCAATGAAAACGAATTGTGTTTAAAGTTTTCGATTTTATGAGTTACTGTTTGCCCTAATTCAACTTTGGAACTGACGGAAGTCACCCAGTCCCTACATCATTTTTTTTAAAAAAAAATAATACTCTGCCTTTTTCAATTTTCCTGTCCGAGCACATTACTAGTATAATGTTGTTCCCTTGTCTCTACCTCGTATTGGACAAAAAATACACAAGATATGAAATAATTCATGTTCTCGTTGCTGTCGTGCACATGACTGTAGTACATAGTTTTATAAAGACAATACTGGTTCTGTCTAGTTTAAATGCTCTGGACAACACATTAACTTGATCGTCCTGGTACTTTTTAAGATTTGGTTTCTTTGACAACATACCATGCAATATATATATTTATGTCAAACCCGTCTTAAGTATAGAACCAGTCAAGGGAACAAGCAAAAGTGTCCTTTTAAGACAGGTTGTTGCTTAATACAGGTAAATTTGCTCTGAAAGTATAGGTATGGAAAAAAAACAAATGTGTCTGCTTAATACAAGTGGCTGCTCAATAGAGCTGACCGCTTACACAAGTTTGACTGTATATATTGTTAATATTGTCCCATGTAGTTTTCCCCTTCCGACATTTTAACACAGGTGTTACGCCTGACCTTGGCACCGTGTATCCATTTTATGGTTCACGTTGGACATGACATTTTAATTAACGGGAAGTGTCACCAGGAAAAAAATTACAGCTGGTGTTTGGAGACATAATATTACATTTTTCACGTTTTTATTTGTTGTTAAATCGCAAGCTGACCTGGACAACGTCCGTCTTTATGTTGTTGTTGTTGTTGTTTTGTTTTTCTGATGCGACCGGTTGCTCACCCAGCAGCTAGTTAAATTGAAAGATACCGAAGATGCATGGCAAAGATAGGGAAGTAACTGTGTACAATATAAACATATTATAAGTCTCATAAGCTAATTTTGGCTGGCCCTTTCAATAGAGGTGACATCACTTTATTTTTATATGCGTACGTGTGAGGAATCTTGACGAGTTGAGTTGACATTCAGTTTCTATGCAGATTGCATAAAAACGAACTTGTAATCAAAATGGCGTTTTTATATTCTGCAGTAGTGATGTTTTTTTATTTTCAATGAAAGCCCACATAAACATGAAGGTATGTTAATATTTCTGCATTTTTGCTCCGTTTATATAGTTTTTAAGTGATTTATATGGGTCGTTAATTTCTTTGACATTTTTTATCATTTCTTGACAAATTGATGTACAAATATATAATTTTATGATGTTATTTTTTTTTGTTTTCTGTTTAATCGTCCATAGTTTGCTTGCTAAGCGGTAAATTCTTAGCCATGACACAAACTTTCAATTTTATAAGTGGGTGTACTTTTAAGAAACAGAGAGAGAGAGAGAGAGAGAGAAAGATGGGTAGAGAGAGAGAGAGTGGGAATAGAAAATGAGCCAGAGAGCAAGATACATGTATATATTCATAGGATATTTACCTCATCTTTCTCTCTCGTTCTGGGAGAGAGGGGGAGAAAGAGTGGAGAGAGAGAGAGAGAGAGAGAGAGCGAGAGAGAGAGAGAGAGGAGAGAGAGAGAGACAGAGAGAGAGAGAGAGAGAGAGAGAGAGAGAGAGAGAGAGAGAGATAGTTTCATAAAATTGGTCGTTGGTTTGGTTAATTTGAAAGTTTAATCACGTCATGTTTACGTCCGATTGCATACTACAACTTCAAAATCTGACTGTCTGATTAGATTTAGATTTTCAATATATTTTCTGTTGCGTATATTCATCTGTCAACTTTATAATGGTACAAGTTAAAACCGTCTCTCCAGTTAAGAAATAATTTGATTTACATGTCAATCATTCAGTGTTTTATAAATATGAATGCCAATCAAAACGTCATAAAAAAGGCGACATGGTTCCCACTGTGAACATCTGAAACAACAATTAGTTTTGCACTGCTTTACAAAGTTATGGGAAAAGCACTTTTGGAACAATAGACACTTTGCCAATGGTTCTAAAAGTGCCTTATTCCCATAGAAAGTCCTCTGTTAGTCCAAATATGCAGAAAAACATGGGGATGACTAATTGCTTTTTCACAATTTTGATAGTTTGGTGGTCCAATTTTGACAATTCTGCCCATTTGTTACAATGTATCATTTCGCATCTCTAAACTGTAAAAGCCTCATCCAACAGTACCTAATATCATCCAAACTTGGCAGAGCTCGTGATAATATTACAAATGTTCTCATGTGTACAAATAAATATGACAACTTTATGCATTTTCAGAAAAAATAATGTCCAATCGAATTACACAGCTCTCATTTCTTGGTCGCAAAAATCATGGAAGAGAGGTAATTCTTAAGTGAATTGAATATATCATTACCATGCACGATGCAATCAACGACTTATATAAAGAAGGATGGAAAATTGTATCTGTCTATTGAATGTGGGATAAAACAGCGAAGAATTAATAATTTAGCAAATTAATCATTCAGATTGCACCGGCAACTGATTTGTTATACATAAAATGTTAGCTGTGTGTTATGTTAGATGTTAAGGTTTTAAAACCGCAAAATTATCTTGAATTAAAACTTTGAAGTTTGAACCAAAATGTCAAGACATTAAATTGTATTGTTATTTAGTTGCAGTGTACAGATTGTGTACTCTTAAGCACCCAAACAATTCTAAACACAATTTGCTGAGAATGATCTCGTTTTGTTGAGTGCTAATAAAGACTATTGATTTGTAGTTTTGAGTTGAATGGAAGTCAGGATAATTGAAAACGAGATTTCCCGAGATTTTGCGAGAATACGCAAGCGTTCATAAAAACTCAATCAGTTGCTTTTCCTTCTCAATGTAAGTCCATGATGCCAACTAACGGTACAGTATCAGTCTGTAAAATTATGTTTCCGCACAGCAACGTTTGACCTAGCATTGTATAAAGTAATATGCAAGTTATATCTCCATTACACGTGTTCTTCATTTCACCTTGAAGTAACACAAAAACACGTCTGCTTTATGAATAAGTGTTTGTTTCAAAATTTAAACGAACAAAAAATAGATATATTAAGCACACTTATGTAAAGAAAATAATGCATTAATCAAACGCTTGTTGGAATGTCGTTGCAGTCTGAAATACGTCACCGGTGTGACTAGAAGATAATATAATACTTTAAACTTTATGTACTGGCAAATTAAAAGAATAATTACTTTGTGCAGACTAGGTAATTTATTATATGGAACCCGTGTGGTTCTGGCTAAGAATAAAACAGTGTCGATCTCAGAGGGGTAGGAATCCTCCGAATGGGTGTCATGTTCATTTTATCATATTTTGTCATTTTCATTATTGTGGTTAAATTACCAACCCCTGTGCGGTTCAAGGGAGTCATATTAGTGGTGGCAAGAATAGGATCACTGTGGCTCATGCATGTCATAGGAAGCTGCAAATTGAGTAATACGACAGAATTTGCTGAAACTCTGGTATCAAGATTCTAGGTTCATTTCGCATACTCATTTGTTGATATTTCTTAATCTGCATGTTAATTTGTTGCTTTTGTACTTGGAATTTTCCTTTCTGTTGGCGTAGAATAACCTTTAATGTGTTGGTACGCCGTAAAACCTATTCATTCATTCTAGATAAATGGTTGATTATTTTCAACTATGAAATGTTAAGCACATCCTCGTTCTCGATCAAACATATCATCATATTATTTGTCGTCCTTGACCTTTGACCCCAAACCTTATCAATGGGGTGATGGTATAATAAATATGAAGTTGGCCACTCGCGCCAGAGGTCGCAGGCTCAATCCGATTGCCTCTGTTTATCAACAGCCTGCACTGTTACATTAATTTGAGGCTGAGACGGTTTGGGTTGTGAGGATTGAAACCTATACAATTTCGTGTGTCGTCATTTTATGCCATTTTGGGCTAACATACGATCAGTTAACCTATTTACTCTTTCGCGGGATCCTGGCATGGTTAACCAAGACTCGGGCATACCCGATGATAACTTTTCCGCTTATATAAGTGATGGGAGATGAATGATAATGAGACACGATAGCGTCTATTAAACATCAAGGCATGTAGGAATTCGAACTTAAGACCCCTGGAGGATAGTCAGAAATGCTACAGACTGAGCTTACTTCACCCGGCTATACACATGTTTTGGTCAAAAATTTAAATATTTCCTTTCCATTAAAAAAAATAGCATAGCAGTTGCTCGTAGAGCCTCACATTTTTGTGTAATCTCAATCTCACCTTACCAACTAGGGAAGTGTACTAACCCATTACTATTGTTGACTACTTACTATTAAATCAATATACGACTTTTTAATTGTTATTAACATTGTGTATTAATTAAACACGTAGTACTGACAGAGCCGTGAGGCTAACAGTCTTTCATTTTGATTAAACCATAAACAACTTGGTATAACAAAAAGTGTTATTGACTGCATGTTGTTGAACTCTCTCTCTAATTTTACGTCAATCGTCACGTGGTGTTATTGTTAATTTGTTTAAAAAGTAGAATGAAGGTTAATAAAAACAATTGACTACATGTTGTTAAACCATCTCTTGTTCTGCTTTTCGACGTTTTACGTCAATCGTCATGTGGTGTTATTGTTAATTTGTTTAAAAAGTAGAATGAAGGTTAATAAAAACAATTGACTACATGTTGTTAAACTATCTCTTGTTCTGCTTTTCGACGTTTTACGTCAATCGTCACGTGGTGTTATTGTTAGTTTGTTTAAAAAGTAGAATGAAGGTCAGTAAAAACAAAGCGTTACAGCGCAACAAAACTTGTCATACATTATAAACAAGTGTCGTAAAATACCAAGAATTTTCAACTTTAATTTATGGACGTAACATACCATATTTAGACTTGGACATAACTTACCATAATTTAACTTGGAGATTTGCCTAGGGCTGACTTGGCAACGCCACTGCACTTTATTCAACATTTTATCATTCACACGAATGGAATGTCTATAATCTTTAAATAAACAACAATACAGTTTTTTTGTTATAAAACCATTGTTTTTTTTTTTAGAAAATTTGAGAATGTGAAATATCCGTGATATAATTTATCACCAAATCTAATAACTACATAAACTTTAAAAGGTAATTCTAAAGCTAACGGACACGTCTGCCGTGCATATAGCTGCACGAGAACGACGGCTATCAGCACAACATTAAAAAGAATGTCAGCGACATGTAACGTTAGTTAACTCTTAAAGATTAAAGATGTACACTTTAGTGAAACATGTGCCTAAGGTTCCTCTTTCTTTTCCTTTTTAGTTGAAAAAAACAAAGTCACGTTTCCAAAGATATATCTTGTCTTTTATTTCTGTTTGTAAGTAAATGTATCGTAATTCTTTTTATGTGACATCTCTTGTAAAACATTTTTTAAACCCGGTAGAAATATACCTGGATAATAAATCTTTGATATTTATTTTTTTATTATGTTCATTGGTTTTGAAAATTAAATTCTGATTCAAGTGGGAAAATTATCAGTTACTTGCGGAGACGGTGTGAACTTGAGAACTGGTTAACCTTTCAGGATTCCAGGAAACAGTGGTTAGGTTAACTGATCGTCTGTTAGCCCTCGATGGCATAAAAATGACGAAAAATATTCAAACAATCAATCAATCTGAAAATAAAAATATTCACTCTTGGTAATGAGAACCTACATGGTATTAACAATATATATTTCTTGGTGTATTTATTAAATCTTGTATGATTGATTTAAAGGTATAACTAGTCTTTTTCGTTTTGTGATTGATTTTTTAAAAAAAACATTTAACATGAGAAACAAAGGTTTCAGTTTATCGTCTTAGATCTTTCGTAATAGTTGTAAAGACAAACAAACTCCACAATTATATAGTTCCTATAATTTGCATATTCTTGCTTTCCATCTAACACATATTAGGGGGTGAATAAACGGGTTGCCATATAGTTAGTGATTATTTCAAAAAAATATGTACCTAATCAATTTATTACTAGCATTATGTAACATAGTAAAATCTGTCTTAAGCAGCCAGGCAAGAGAAGGAACAATAGTGGCCTTTTAAGACAAGTTGTTGTTTAATGCAGGTTAATTTGCTCTGGAAGCATACACATGTAGCTGCTTAAGGTAAGTGGCTGCTTAAGAGAGGTGACCACTTATACAGGTTTGACTGTATTAGAAATATTATTTGACATGTTATTCCAGTTGGTATGGTTATAAAGGTATTGTGGTTTGTATTCTGACGTATGATGTAAAATGTATCATACTGTTTGTAACAAATAGCAAGCAATACGTGTCGGTAGTGTACCCTTGTCAACTTCATCAACTGATACGTGTTATTAATTACTAACCATGTACTGACATAAGGCCAAGACGGTGTGCTGGATTGTCACATACCGCTATAATTCGTATGGCAATAAAATGATTTGATTTTAATAAAACAGACGAAAACTGAACACATTATCTAAGAATTAAAAGCACAATTTTTAGTTTTCATCGTGTGATAAAACACAAGTTAAACATTCGTGAAACCCATTTCAAAAATCTACGTCATTTATATTCGGGCAAGTCGGAAAATAGATCGAAATTTTACGTACGAAAACCGAACTATACGGAAAACAACGAGCAATCAATCGGGGGTGGGGGGGGGGGGGGGGGGGGGGGGGGGGTGATATAAGACTAGGTTGATTGATGTCATGTGTTTATTACACTCCTGCACCATAAAATTTGTAATCTATAAAGTTCATTTTGACATTGCAGCAGTTTGTAAATAGCTTAAAGGGATACACGACGATTTTTCATTCAACACTATTTTTGAAAATTATTTGTTTACAAGCTGGTAATATACCCAAATATGTAATTCAACCATGGCATATACTTCGCTTCCGTATTGCAAAGTGTCATACCTCTGGTTAATGCTTGTCATCCCTTTTCGCAGATTTTTTCATTTGTATTAGAAAATGCAAAAACAAATGAATTATCATAATTATTATCTGTGTGATGGGAAAATGTTATCTTTCCAAACTAGGGTGACATTACTAGTGTTTTAAAAACTGTTAGTTTAGTTTAAACTTATCTATTTTACATCGATTGTGAAACAAGTTATTACAACTAAGACAAATTACGCTCGAATTCTTCCTGGGTAGAAGCAGTACGAAGCATGTGCGGAAAAAAGTGTCTTGCCCAAGGACACCACACATCCGATCATGGGTTCGATGCTCTGTAACCGCTTCACGGGCTCTACGTGTAAGACTGATTAAACACTTTGTTAAATATGAAGTTTTAGACATTTATACTTAGACAGCAATGTTTTCATATGGTAATACAGGCAAACTTGTCTTAAGCAGCCAGTCAAGGGCAGAATCAAAAGTGACCTTTTATCACAGTCTGTTGCTTAATACAGGTCCATAGCGTAAAAAACGATTTGATTAGTGAACTTGAGGAAGTATATATATATTAACATAATTCGTGTTCCCCTTTAACTTAAGCATTATAGCAAGAACATGTATGACCTTTCGTTGACCTTTCACTGACATTTAGTTGTTGCTTCACATTCGAGAACACACTAGTCTATTTTAGTTATTGTGCTCCCGTTTCCGCTTTTTAATCAATTTTACATTTTGAGGTTATGTTTTTTACCATAGTCTACTTTAGGCGCTTTTAATTATTCCGCTCTGGTTTCCACTTTTTTTAAATCAATATTAACTGGTACCGGTCCCTAGTAATATGTATATATTTTAAAGCGTGAAATGTTGCAAGAACGGGTACCATATATGTTATACGTTGAGGTCCATTTTAACCTTTATCCAAATTCTATTGTTTTTGGCATATATTTGATTAGGGTTTTTTTTGCGTGCCGAGGAGACAATCCTGTCGTATTTTAGTTTTTTCTATGTTCTGGTGTATGAATATTTCATCATTTACGTCGGATTTGGTTTGCCATTTGATAAAAGCAATGTCTGCTTGTAGTTTGTTATATTCCACGTTAGATAGACCACACTAGCACCAATAATGAGTCATATTTCCATTCTTAGACTAATCACGTTTTAATAACTGTATTTAGGAAAGCGTCTATCCTTCTCCTTTTTCCTTCCTCCTCCTCCTCCCTCGTCCTCATTGCTTACCCTTTTCTTCATCCATCCTCCCGCCCCCATTTCTTGTTCTGTTTTTCTTCAAACCCTCTTCCATTTTATCATTCTTCTTTATCGTCATTTTTTTTCTCGCCCCCTCCCCCTCACCTCTCATCCATCCTCCTTATTGCCGTCTTTCCTCCATCGTCGTCCCCCTCCTCCTTTTCCATCCCCCGAGATGTAGCCTATTAATAACTACTTGGAACAATATCTACTTTCTGGCTGATCTTGACCTGACAAAACATATCTGCTTACAGATGGTGTCATGAAGAACAAATTTATCAACACATATTTAACATGCATATATATATATATATTATTATATCAATGTCTATATTAAACTTTTTTTTAAATTTTTTTAGCTAACGTCTTCTTCAGGAAAATCGCAGAATTCTAACGTGACGTCAATTGACGTTGCTAACGTCACGTCATTTCCTTTTAATGTTTTGACGTTAAGTAATATTTAGTTAGTCTTTACAAAATGGATAAGACAAAGTTTTTATAAGACTGCGATTTTCCTGAAGAAGGCGCAAGCCGAAAATTTGAGAAAAAAAGAGTTTAATATAGACATTGATATTATATTTTCTTCCCTTAGGAAGATCGATAGTAAATTTTATATAATTATAGTTAGACGATGTCAGCCCATCACTCAGTTAGCCAACTAACGAGGCCTACGTGCGTTCAGGTCAGTTTCTCAATAACTATGGAACTTTTATATCAAACTTACACAACTGGGCTGCTTTCTAAACCGTTAAACAGCAAGAACGGTTGCTGCCTGGTTCCCTTAATTTACCGCGTACTGAGACTGCGCCAGTTTTCATTTAATTAATTAAGATAAGTCAGCTAACATTAGCAACTGAACGCAGCTCTATTCTGTATGATTACTTGACTGTCTCTCTCCTCTCTCTCTCTCTCCTCTCCATCTCTCTCTCTCTATCCCCCCCCCCCCCACACACAGACACTTCTCTCTCTCTCTTTCTCTCTCTCTTTCTCTCTCTCCCTCTCTCTCTCTCCCTCTCTCTCTCCCTCTCTCTCTCTAAAAAAGTTACTTAATTACAAACTTTATCTATTTGTATTTAAATTTCAAAATAACCTTAACGTTGTTCGGATTGTCCGTAAATTGTAAATATGTTTCTTGATAACAGTTATCTTTGTCTGGAGTGCACGTGTACTGTAACAGGTTAATATGTGTATTTACTTTTGTTTTTTATCTTTAAAACTAGATAACCATCTGCTTAATTAGTTCAAGTTAACTTGGTTATACATTCAAACCTGTGTAAGCGGTTACCTCTATCGAGTAGCCACTTTTCTTCAGCAGCAACATTTGCTATTTCCCATTTCTATGCAAACTACCCTTTATTAAGCAACAATCTGTCATAAAAGGCCACTTTTGCTCCATCCTTTGACAGACTGCTTAAGACAGGTTTGACTTTATGTTCAATAAAATTTGACCGACTGATAAATAACAAATCGAAAATTATCAAACATTGTTTTCTTTTTCAAAGAATTACACATACAGTAATTTATAGAAATACTGCCAGTTTTATATTGGTCTGTTACAATGAGCCACGTGATAGTCTTCAATTCATTTATTTTTAGCTATTTCAAATAGTCAAGTTTTATTTCTGTTACATTTAATTTCATTGAATCTACCTTCACCTACGTGAACTAATTCACAGAAATAATTAATACGTATTGAAGTTTTATTGTTGCGTGTGTGTGAGGAGGTTCCGTGTGCACACACGCACGTACACACACACACGACGTACAAAAAATATATATATTATACCGAAAGCATCACTTCGTATTTATAACGTATGTAATGGGTTGTACAACATAAATAACAACCACGCGGTCGTGCAACATAAATTACATCCAAATCCACACTATACCGCGTCCTTTTTGTGACCTTAAACGTCTCTTCTAGGAATGAGACACGTGACAAAGAGGGAAAAGCATCATGTTTTTGCTTTCGGTAACTGTTTTCCTTGTCCCGATTCGTTTGCTCAATGTCATACGTTAAAGATGTGACATACACGCTTGCCCCAAGAAAGTTATTTTTTGATTGATGTGTACTATATATAGATACGTGTTTATTCCCCCCGGGCAAGCTATGACGGACATGCATAAACAATGCAGGATTTTTTTTATTGAAATAATAAAACATGCAGATCTAATAAAAATAGCGACAAATAAAGAGGCACACTGAATTTAGTTCGTTATTCGACTTTCGTGTTTCGGTTTACGTCTTGAATCTTGTCCTAATACTTACCTTAATTAACTCCAAAATTGAAGAGTCACACTACCTAAATACCGAAATAACAAACGAAACTTGAATTTCCTGTGCCCGTGTGGTCCCAGCTAAGAATAAATCACTGCCGATCTCTGCAGAGGGGTAGGAATCCTCCGAATGGATGTCATGTTCATTTTATCATTTTTTGTCATGTTCACTTTTGTGGTTAAATTATCAACCCCTGTGTGGTTTCAGGAAGCCATATGAGTGATGGCAAAAATAGGACCATTGTGGCTCATACATGTCGTAAGAAGCGAGAATTTGAGTAATACGATAGAATTTGCTGAAACTCTGCAGTTCTGCAGGTATCACGGTTCTATGTTCATTCTACATATTCATTTGTTGGTGTTTTTTTTTTTTAAATCTGTATGTTAATTTGTTGTTTTTGTATATGTAAAGTTAACCTGGAAACTTCCTTCCTGTTGGCGTCGAATAACCTTTAATGTGTTGGTACGCCGTAAAACCTTATTCATTCATTCATTCAATTCCCATGGTGGAAATATAACTTCAAATTGTCCGATCATATCATCACTGGTTCAGAATAGTAAAAATGAGTGTATGTTGGGTGGGGGCACTTTCAATCTCTGGCGTAGGAGGTGAATCCACGAGAATTGATATGTTCGCTTTTGTTGTTGTTGTTGTTGTTGTTGTTGTTGTTGTTGTTGTTGTTGTTGTTGTTGTTGTTGTTGTTGTTGTTGTTGTTGTTTTGTTGTTGTTAATTGGTTGTTGTTTTTTATCATTGCCATTGTTATGGTTAAAATTTATAAATCCATGTGTGGTTACAACGGTATATTGGTTCATATATGTAGTAATTAACTTTAGTATATATTTATAGCAAATCAAATGTATTAATCAGAACACAAATTGTATGAATAAAACCGGATAAAGAAATTGTTGTAAACAAATGCCTCCGCCTCAAGAATGTATTGAAATAGCCAACAAACAGTTTTGCCACACAACGTCTTCCGCGAGCCCACATACATATTTGTACGGTGTCCCATCGGGGCCATTGCGGCTTATTTATTATTATAAGTAAAGTCAAAATAACGAAACAACGAAACTACTATGGTGAAAAGTTGAAACAATGAAACAACATTTCACCATCGTAGTTTCAATTTTACACCTTTGTTATTTCGTTGTTTCGACTATTCACCATCGTAGTTCCGTTGTTTAAGACTTTCGATTTTACTTTAAATGAATATATATGCCGCGATGATCTCAAATGGGGCACCGCATGTTTGAAATACAAATATCATCCACTTATTCCTGCTTCACATTCGTGGAGTTACACGTAAATGTGACCGTGGCAGTGTTATTGCCTGTGTTTAAACAAGTGGTTTTCCTTGCAATTTCAACCTTTGTTGGGTTTTTTTTGCTTGTATGTTAAACCGGTGTTTTTGCTCGTGGGTTAAAACTTTTGTTTTTAGAACCTTTTCATGGAAATTGGGAAGAAGTCCAAGCCTCTCGGCGAGACTGAAAAGTATAGTTACTGTGGAACGATATTAACTAAGGTGTGTAACTCTTACATACCAATTTAACAAAATGCAATCGTAGTTACGGAACATTGCTCTGTTCGTTTTCGGTTTACTAACACGGGAGATTACTCCAGTGAACATACTAAAGTTTTCTCATCATTTAATGCACTTTTATAAGTGTATACAAATAAAGATTTTTTTATAATTTTTTAAGCCCGTGGGAGGGAGCCACTTGACCTGAAAATGGGTACATATATACAATATAAGCTTCAAAACATAGACACAAACTCAACATTGCAACCTAAAATTTGGTGGTCAAACGTCTACATTCAAACCAGTTATAGGGGTCGAAACTCTACATTCAAACAAATTATATAGCGGTCAAAACTCTACATTTAATCTAAATGATATTTTGTCTACACAATGACATAAGCCCTTTTAAGCCTGGAGTCTCTACACAGGAGGGGATTGAACCCCGGATTGAGTAAGGGGGAAAATGTCTACAGTGTGTGTCCAGAACGGAAGGTCAAAGTTCTGCATCGTATTATGCAAAAGAAATAGAAGTCAAAACACTATATCATATGCCCAAAAAGAGGGGTCAAAACGGTGGCACATATTAATCAAGATATAGGGAGTGCCCGAGCCCCACCCCACCCCCATCCCGGACTTAAGCATACACATAGCTAGCATACAGTACATACTCATTACACGTATACATATCTCCCCTATCAGCTGATCCAACCCTGATGAATAGGCAGGCAGGGAATTCTATGTCAGTTCCAAAATTCATAGCGTCAAGTATATAAATTTTCCTCTTTTTCTGAATGCAAATTAGATGTCGTCTCATCAGCTGTTACCCTGTGTGCTGTTTTATGTTTCACTCGCCGTCAAACAGGATGTACAATTGTGTTCGAAAACGGTGCTGCTACTTACTAACACTAGGGTCGTATGCTGATTGGCAGGGTCCATATGACGTCGTTCTCTCAGAATCCACCATGTGTATAACAAGTTGTATTTATATTAGTTTAGTAGATACCTGAAGTAGAAGAACGATGGTTGAACACGGACTCATTCTGGGGTCTTCCTCCACTAATAAAACTACACATGGCATACATAGATAACCTTCAATATGTTGAATACGCGTTGAACCACTCTCGTGACCGGGGATTGAGTATAATTGTATATATGATCAGGGACTTATACACACACTCTATATAATTCCTTGACATGATTAAGTAGATATATCTAGTTTTGGTTCTCTGCCATCTATTTCCTCGGATTAGCCCGTACTTATCCGATACTGATTGTTATTCCTTGTTCTCTAGGGTAAGAATGTATAATTTATCATCATCACAAAAGTATACAATTTCTTTGCGTCATGCATTCATTATCAATCTGATTTGACTTAAGGTTGAGTGCAAGAAACACTCATATATACTGTGATCTTGTCGTGCATTCAAGGACAGTCATGCATGTCTTCGTGATGCGTATGTTAGCACTAATAAAATGATGTTTGAAACTCTGGTGCTTAAAGTTTGTATTTTGGATTTGAAAACGTTAAATATGTATATAAATTACATTACGTGCAAATGTTTTGTTTCTTACAAATACATCAGCAATATTAATTTATATTAGATGTATTATACAAACGTATTCACGAACAAATATACGCAAGCACGCACGCACATGTACACGCATGCACACGCACATGAACACACACGCAAACACTCACGCGCGCGCGCGCACACACACGCACACACACATACAGACGCACACTGACACGAATGCGCACAACGTTGCTTTTATATATAATCATACGTTAACACTCGTATTATATCATTGAAACGCAATGTTAATAAAACATTCAGATAATAACTGTCTGGGTTTACCAATACTTTTATATCATACTATTGTAAAATTAAGAAAATATATTCCGACACGGTTATGTAAATTATGCAAAATGCATTCAATAACACGCGAAACCTTACTGAAAAATTACTGGATTTCACAGGTGTTAACCCAATACGGAAACGTATAAAATCTAAATCAATAGTCCTGTAACACCATCAGACATTTAGTGTATTATTCATTTATTCACCTAAAAAACAAACGTGTACCTCTAATTTAACTTAAATAGTGCATCTATTATTGTAAAGCCTGCCGGGTTCCTAGTTGAATACAGGATAAATATATATATATAGATTAATCTTGGTAATGCATTTTATTGGATGATTCTAAATGCTTAAACAACATTAAACTGTATATAATTATCATGATTTACGAAAACATGCACGTCATGCACCCATTATCTAATTGAAATTAAACATTTATTATTGTAGAGCTTGCCAGAATGCCTATGTAAATACAGGATAAATGCATGTTGGTGGTATGTTCGTAATTTGAGTGAGCTGTGCTTGGATAACTCAGTCGGTTACACGTCTTGTTATCAATCCAGGGGCCGTAGGTTTGAATACACAGCAAGCTGTCATTATTGACCTTGGACTTTGTTATACGGCGGCCTGGAGTCTCCCACCTCTGAATATGTGGTGAGGTAGTCGGTTAAAATGAAACATTTATAAGTGTTATGCCTGCCGGGATGCCTATTCAAATAGTGATAATGCATCGAGGACGTGTTAAGACGAAGTCTGGTTTTACGAATATACCTCCTGTTCCTACAATCTAATTGAAACCGAGTCTTATCTGATTTGCTGGGCCGGTTAGCTCAGTCAGTAGCGCGTCTGACTACTATCAATACAGGGGTCGTGAATCCGGAACCCCGCCCGGCCACACCTTTCTGGTGATTGGTATACGACATTGCGTTTCATTGTAGTTCGTTTCTCGACGCCGATTAGCCCTCAATAGCATAAAAACACTAACTATTCAAACAAACATGAAAATTATTCAATTAATGTACAGGAGAAATTGTTGATAAATCTAAATAAATACAAAACTGTTAACAAGAAAGCGCGATTTACGAAAAATATACACCTACATATAATATCTATCTATCTTCAAACATTTGTAAATGTAAAGTTCATTGTGAGGGATACCTATTCATGTAGAATGAAAACTTAAGTTGATAAATCTATGTAATAAATTGTTATTGGATCGCACTTTAAACAATGATAGACTGCGTTCGGAGCGAAAACGTGATTTGTTTTCTTTCATTGCTGCTCTACCTAGGAAACATGATGAGAAGTTCACTGACCTCATCACCAGTTCTATTTTTAATCCATGACACGCCCACTTTCAGGTCATTGTTAATGAGTAAAGAAGTTCCATCAATTTAATGCACGATATAGAAAATAATTGCTGGTCTTAGTGAAATATCAGTTTTATTTCACTGTAGCAGCAGCAGTAGTAGCAGTAGCTGTATCAGCAGCAGCAGCAGTAGCAGTAGTAGAAAAATTATTAACAGCAACAGTAGCAGTAGAAGTTGTAGTAGTAGCAGTAGCAGTAGTAGAAGTAGTTGTAGTATTAGCAGTAATAGTTACAGTAGTAGTAGTAATAGAAGAAAAAGTATCAGCAGCAACAGTAGCAGGAGAAGTTGTAGTAGTAGTAGCAGTAGTAGTAGTTGTTGTTGAAGTAGTAGCAGTAGTAGCAGTAGTAGCAATAGTAGTAGCAGTAGTAGTAGCAGTAGTAGTAGTAGCAGCAGTAGCAGTAGTAGTAGAAAAAGTATCAGCAGCAACAGTAGCAGTAGTGGTTGTAGTAGTAGCAGTAGTAGTTGTAGTATAAGCAGTAGTAGCAGTAGTACAAATGACACATTCACCAGAACAGCATACGCATAATCATTTCTATTGTACACCAATTGTTATTTCTACTGCGGAACAACATAAGTCCAGAACATCTACCTGGAATATAAACTGTAAACACGTCCTGACCTTCGGTCTTCATTTTTATCACACAACAAATACAAAAACACAAACCCCACTGAAATACAATCAAAGGTGTTGGCTAAGTGTAATATGCTACAGTGAAAAAAACTAGCAACGTAGAGCTGATAAGATGCGTATAACAGGCGTTCTTCAAGAGTTCAAATACTTTGTATGCCGCCAAGTTATTCCAGGAACTGCCGCTATTATAGGCAACACCTGGAGTGTTAAAGAATAAACACTAACTATTAAGTTTGATTGGTTTATTCTTGGCCACGATTAGCCAAACCACTGTTTAGTTGCTTTCACCACACCAGGGGTACCATGTTATCTTATCCTGGACAAAGCATAAGTCCGACTGTATGTGCTAAGTTAGTATGCTACGTTAGTATGCTATGCTAATATGCTGTTTGTATGCTATGTACGTATGCTATGCTAGCATGCTATGTTAGTATGCTATGTCAGTATGCTATTTCAGTATGATATGCTAGTTTGCTATGTCAGTGTGCTATGACAGTATGCTATGCTAGTATGCTATGTCAGTGTGCTATGTCAGTATGCTATGTTAGTATGCTATGTCAGTGTGCTATGTCAGTATGCTATGCTAGTATGCTATGTCAGTATGCTATGTCAGTATGCTATGTTAGTATGCTATGTCAGTTTGCTATGCCAGTGTGCTGTGTCAGTTTGCTGTGTCAGTTTGCTTTTTCAGTATGCTGTGTCAGTGTGCTATGTCAGCGTGCTATGTTAGTGTGCTATGTCAGTATGCTATGTCAGTATGCTATGTCAGTGTGTTATGTCAGTATACTATGTCAGTATGCTATGTCAGTGTGCTGTGTCAGTATGCTGTGTCAGTATGCTATGTCAGTATGCTGTGTCAGTATGCTATGTCAGTATGCTGTGTCAGTATGCTATGTTAGTATGCTGTGTCAGTATGCTATTTCAGTATGCTGTGTCAGTATGCTAGGTCAGTTTGCTATGTTAGTGTGTTATGTCAGTGTGCTATGTTAGTTTGCTATGTCAGTATGCTATGTTAGTATGATATGTTAGTATGCTATGTTAGCATACATAAATATGTAGATAAACAACTTATATAGTTATATCAAACCAATACTGCGGATCGAGTATCATTAACGAGAGTTTTATTTTCGCTGATATCAGCGAATGATCAAGTGCGTTAATTTAATAGTTTTGTCGAAAGTTTGCTTAAACAAAGTACCGGAATGTATGATAGAAATGCTATTTCAGTATTTGTAAAAAAAAAAATAACTATATCTACCAGAGAGATGGAATGATGCTACTTGTTTTTTACCATGCACAAAGCCTGTATTGTCAGATTCTCATATAAGACGTTTGATTTAAAGTTTGATGTAGTTAGATGTCTATAAAAGTTCATCCTTAAAATAAAATGTGCTTGCTGTGCTTCGACCCAGTAGTCTGTATGTGGGTAGTTGTTTTTTTAGGGTTTTTGCCAGATTTTGTTTTTGTATAGTCATTTTACAGAAAAGTGGACAGAAATCTTAAAAAAAAAAACGCTTTGAAAAGCAATAAAAATGTTTGGGTAGCTGCAATTTTATGTGAGTAGATAGGAGCACGGCAAACACGTTTTTTAGGACAGCCTAAATAAAAAAATATACGAAAATATATGTCTAACATTAGAGGTTGCATACTAGCATAAACACTATTAATACCTAGCATATACAAACAGATAAAATGACAAAAGGGGCCATCGCTTTCGAACGGCCAGTAGAGTAGCAAAACAGCCATCTGCGGATGCAACCAATTTCGCCCCACCCCACCGCCCGTCGCCACATCATCAAATGAGACGGTATAAATAGACAGAAATATGCTAATCAGGCTGTTCTCGTACAAATCTATAAAAAAAACTACGATGTTATCCTCATTTGTATTTAAGCAGTCATTACACGATATAGAAACAATAGCCTTTTTATCTAACAGAATAGGGATCAAATATGATTTTGACAATAAATATTTGTCTGTTTCGAAAGTGTTAAAGAAATGAACATCTGTGTCAGAATTAAAGGTGCAATGTTGTACCTTTTTCAATGAAAAATACGAAAGACATACACTTGGACAACCTCCACCCCCCCCCCCCCCCCCCCCACCACCCCATCCCTGGAATTTGGATACCCCTCTGAGATTTAACAAAACATGCAATTGGACACCATCCACCCCACTCCCTGAGATTTACAATACATGCACTGGGCCCCTTCTGACTGCTCCTCGATCCGCCTATGTGCATGTTATATATATATATATATATATATATATATTCTCATCGCAACTTGCCTATATATTCACCAGTACGAAGAAATGTGACTGTATACACATTTCTACTGTATAATATATTCGCAGTTGATGACATAAACGCCTGTTGCGATAATTTCGCTGCTAGTCACGGTCTATTGGTTTCCCTAATTAAAACCACATTCGCACGTGCAGCCTCACAGTCCTGACTTTATATCAATCCGCAAAATGATTAATTTATACACAGGAATTTCGCGTTGTTTTGAATATCACGTTTGTTTATTTGTTTGTAGGTTTGTTTGTTGGAATACTTAGCGTCATTTTTATAGCATCGAGGGCTAGCAGAACATTACTGTCTCCTGGGATCCGTGGGAAGCTTTCACTGAACAACTCCATTTGAGATTTACCTCAACTCAAAATTTTGAAATAGTCTAACTTCAATTACTTTGATTGAATATTTAAAGTCATTTTATGCCACTGTTTCTTGGGATTCTGAAAGGTGAACCAGTACTTGAGCACACCCCATTTCCAAAAGTATCTGATACATTTCCAACTTGAATCAGCGGTGGAAGACGAATGAAAATGAGACGCAATGTCGTTTATCTATCACAACTTGGCAGGGTTCGAACTCACGACCCCTGGATTGATAGTCAGATGCGCTACTGAGTGAGCTGACCGGGCCCAGCCTAATTACTTTAATCATTTATATGCAATCCTTTCCAAATGAGTAAAGATTTGCAGTTTTTACTTCAATTCTAGGTGGTCATGTAGTGTGTATTGTGTTAAGTAATTATTTCTATCAATTGAGATTTTTTAGGGTTTTTTTAGCTTGAGATGTTTAGTGAAACTGGGGCCAGGAAGGTTCACCAGTATTCGAGCGCAACCATCTGCACAAGTAACTTATACGTTTGTCTCTTCAATCAGAGGTGAGGGACGAATGAAAACGAGACACAATGCCGTATATCAATCATCTCGGAGACTGTGGCTGAGCGGGAATTCGCTCTTGCGACCCCTATATTGATAGTCAGGCGCGCTACCGAATGGGCTAACTGGGCTGGTCTTTTATTAAAAGCTCTCATTGTTAGCCGCTGTGTCTGAAGATATAGGCGTCAAGTCAGTCAAAATGAGTGATTCATTTAAATAAGATAATAAAAGTTACCATAATTCCAAAAAGTAAACACTGTCCAAAACAACTGACGAATTTCAAAATACTATTCATTTAATTTCCTATTCGGAATATAATCGATTAAAATCGGAGAAAATTACACCTTGGAAATGAATAGAACGCAAGTAGATAGACTATTGTGGAGATATTGCGATTGTTTATATAGGGTAATCCGATAGGTAAGTATTACCTCTAAGGCCCCAGTGGCATTAGCTGAACCAGGATCAGAATTCTGTTTCCGTTCAGCCTTTAGAGGAGAGTTCTAGGTCTGGTCAGCCCGGTGTCAGTATAATGTGACTGGGTGGGGTATCATACCATGTGTCTGCGGCATGATACACCAGTGTGACAGCGCTTAGAATACTGTCTCAAGTAGACACCGTCGCGATATGACTGAAAAATTGTTGAAAGCGACGCTAAACACCATACAACAACAACAACTAAGGCCCCAGTGGCACTAGCTGAACCAGAATCAGATTCTATTTCCGAGGAACACCGAATGAGCACCGTGATTCCAAGAGATCAGAAAGCGTTTAGCATGATTGACAGCCCAATTAATGGTAAACTCTATATAATAGTGTTTATTTCACATCAACCATGATGTTATGTATTTTTTCTTTAAAGAATATTATCAAATAATATGATGTTTATTATATTAACTTGATGCTTTTACGAATCCAGGTGATTTTAATGAAAGTGTGCACGTATGTTACATTACCTGATATTATGCTATACCCATTAATAATGTAGTTTGACACGATGGTTTTCAATAAATAAATCCTGTTGTTGACATTTTAAATCACAAAAGCAAAACTTTCAAATTTTCAGATGACTTATATACTCTGGTTTTACATGCAACATATCCGAACTGGAAGGACAAACAACATACATGAACTGACAGCTTTATGTCTATGTATATAGACGCAAGTGCTGCTATTCACAGATCATACTAAATGACTTTGAAGAAAACGTGGCTTTACAGAAACCATTACTTTACAGAAACCATTACTTTACAGAAACCATGACTTTACAGAAACCAGGCCAGCTTGAGTGTATATAATTATACACATGCAAATGCATGCATTTAACAATCTCTGATAAGTGCATATTGAAAATCAATTCAATTACATTTACTTATCCGAAGAGATATTTAATAATGATCTTTAATTATATAGTTTGTTCCTGCGATTTGTTTTTCATCTTTTCTATTTTCGTCTTGTAATGAGCTAACCGCCTGGTGTATTGATTCCGCCAGAAACACAAACCTATGGATAAATTCCTATTTATTCAGCCGGCTCGTGTAAAATCAAAGCAGAAACGATGACAGATATTTCACCGGTTATATCAAACCGATTTACAAATGTGAGTTGATGTTTTAACACAGAGAACTGTTTTTTCTCTTTGATTTATTTTAAGTAAAATCAATACAAGGAACTAACACGTTTGTTTGTTGCTTCAGGCACTATGCTAGGGTTTTGCCTATATAACATAGCTTTTTCAACGCGAAATAAAATCAGACACATGTAAACATAATTGAGTCACTGGTGATATGAACGAAATAAAGAAAATATGTAAAATTAGCCGAAAGTATTGATTATAATCAACATTCGTTAATCAGTCGTTAATCAATTGTTACGTATCATCCAATGATAAATAGTTTCAAAATTCCAAAGTGTATCAGCCTTTTGCAAGGGTTACATAAATATGTCCAAAAAATAATACACAGTTAAATACAATGCAAATACATATAGGGAGGAAATCGACAATAAATTAAGTGAAAGTCAAAGTTTCAAGAATAGTTGGGGTTTTTTAATGGTAAATGCTTCTTTGGTGAATATTTAAAGCTTAATCAACATATTTTTATTTTAAGTTCTCGGACCAAAGTATACGCCAAAGGTTAAATCAAAGAAAAAGTATGCACTATTTAATCATGTTATTAACGTTACGTAAACTTGCATTTTTATGTTACATTTGACATATTTACAACAAAGAAACAAGTAACAAGTACGATGTTTAATTGGCGCTGGCAGAAAGAAGGGAAGTTGACATCTGGGCAGAAATTCATAAATTTTTTTATTCTTAAAACTCTGACTGAAACTAAGAATTTCCGATTTTTTAGTAGCAAACATTCAGGTACAACTCATATTTTTTCTGATATTTTCTAATAATGTTAATTTATCGAAATTAGCTCTGTGTGTGTTGAGGGGTGCAAGAAAATGTTAATTTCTTGTGAAATTATTTTTAAGGCACATAACAAATTTAAAATTTTTAGTTTCTGATTTTTAGATTGAAAGAACAAAGAAGTTTTCAAACAAAATAAAAATTCCATCAACATACTTGTCATTGTCACACTTAGTAGATACGGTTGCTTGAATCTGTTCTTGTGTGTCAGTTAGTATTGCATCTGCATTAACAACTCTTTTAGCACTGTGCCAAATGTAATCAGGCATTAACTATCAAACACACGAATGTTGATTGTTTGACATTAAATGGACACAGCTGCGTACAAAAATGTCAAATCGTTACTACTAATTCGTCGATTTTGTTGACTTAGGTACATGATTTTATGAATCGATATATTCTGTTTTTTGTCGTTAATGATAACGTAAAGAGCTAACGTTTGTTCACAGTTACACCTCTCGCCTTATTTAGGAAAACAGGTGTTAATTTGGCTTGATTGTCGACAATTAGTTTCCGTCACTCCTATAATAGATTCCCGACGGTTAATCCTGGCAGTTGTTGCTGCCGAAGTGTTCACTAAACGAGTTTTATATTATTAATGTTTTGTGATTTTGAATAAGAATTATCTTATATTTTAAAAATGCGTAGCCCATGATGGTGTGTTCGATCTTCCGCTACGGCTATTTGTAGCGTGCAAGAGACTTTATTCTCAAATGCTTAGCACTGGTTCTACAAAGGAAGGCTTCTCGCGTTATTTTTCTAAAGTTTTAGAACTTGTTTCACAATCGATGTAAAAGATAGTTTTAAAATGTGTTATGCTACACCATCGTAATAGATTAATGTCTGATGACAATATAAAATACATTCAGTATCGTCAGCGAAGAGTATATACGTGTAATCGTGTCACTTATGGATCGTTAACTTGTGTTTCTTTAATTTTTAATAATGCTTTAACGGACTTATAAAATGTCAGTAAGATATTGTTTTATTATTAAATGTAAGACATTGTTTTATAATTAGATATAATCGTCTTTTACCATATATAATACAGATGTAGACACTTCGTGAAATTTTGATATTATGTTTATCAGTTTTATATCAAACACTTTCATGCGTGGTCTTATGACAAAGGATCAGTCTCTGGGTCTATGGGATTTATCATCACCCCATCATGAACATGGGTTGCATCTTTAAGCAAGAAATTACATCTGTTTGTGTTAAATATTAGGTCTGCACTGAGCACATAAAGACATCGAACATAATTTGAACGGTGTGTCTCTTTTTGGGGCATGATATTTTTTTTATTTGTATATTGCATAAAAACTTGTTCAACAGCCTGTGTAAGCTTGACAAAATATGTTTAACATTTATACGCATGGTCTATAATAGACACAATAACAAGGCATCTACTAAACCAATAGATTTGGTGTCAACCATGACTTACGGTACTATGGTTTTACATGCAACACATCTGGACTGGACGGATATTTTACATAGATGAACTGATAGCTTTATACGAGCAGAATCCAGTCGACGATTTATGACTACTCACATGCTATATAAAGGACAAAATTTAGAAATCCGTTGGATCATGAAGTAACAGTGAAATCATATGTATTTATTTCATAAAGGGAGTTTATTGAAATCACACAATCATCGGAAATTCCGTTGTTGTAATTTCAATTATCTCCCTTTATTTATATAGATATTATTTCCTTCAATGGTGCATATGAGCAGAAGCATGTACATTTATATAATATGACAGAACATATTCAATTTGACAAAACATAGTATTATAATATTAATACATTATTATATGACAAGAAATTCACAATTATAAAGGAAAAAAACAACAAATATAACCACATTTAACTTAATCATATAAACTACAAACATTACATAAGTTAACAATTATTTAACGCTGGTCTCCTACTTCACAAATTTAGTTTAGTTATCTTTTAGAAATAAAAACCATTAATTTGAAATGAATTAGAACAAAACGTACAATAAAACTTTTTTTGTCTCAATAAACTCTTTTTTTCGCTTCAGTTGCTTTTCGTCTGTAACATTCAACGTAAGGCCTAATTAATCATGTAACGGTTTTATCACAAACGGTTTCGGCAGTGCATACTGGTGACGTTTATAGGTTGAGTCGATTTGATATATTTTAATAGAATATTTTTTCGCAGTATACCTTACTGTCAGGGTAGTAAATATTCACACACGTGAAAGCGTTTAAGTTGCGCCCTGACACCCGACACTTGCGTATGTGATTTCTGGCCTGGCGCTCAGATAGTTGACCTAGTTAATTGTTTAGTGACAAGAAGACGAATTTTATTGGTTTTACCTTTTGACTTTGGGTATGAGAGTAAATATTTTGAATATTAAATGCCAATGTTTTTTTTCCACTCTTTGACAACTCGAGACTACTAACCTGTCGTCGGTGTCCTTGACTGATATGCTATTCACTATAAAATTAAAAACACCCAATCATTTATCAAAGATTCCTTAAAGCATGTGGCGTACGAAAGATTACAAAAAAGAAACAACACCAGTGCTATTTTTAAAAAATAAAACTACTCTCTTAAAACAGGTTATAAAAACACCGTTACACACATACGTGATTTTCATGTTTTATTTTCTAATATGTTTAGATATATTTATCTCAAGTAAACAATGTATGACATATAAAAATTAAAAAATATATATTTTATCCAAATCGTAATCGTTCTTAAGCATACCGTTTGTGATCCCTAGGGCAACCATTCATGCAAATGATGTCATTTACACTAATTATTCCTATCTTATGCATATATCTACATATCAATTTATTGAATTACACACAAAAAAAGAACCCGTATTACCGCAAGACTCCTTACATACCTGGACGACACATTCATTGAATTCATCAACGCTTTCATTTTTTCAATATGCTTGTTTGGCAATGCTCCTAACCCACACACAATCGCACTCCTGGTTGACATTAGAAACCTTTGAAAGTTGATGATTTCTAAAATGACAGATTTTATCACATTCGTTAAAGCCAACATCGAGGTTTATGACCTTAATGTTCTTGTTTGATATCAAGTTTGGAGGAAAGATACTGTTAACTACCGGTATTTACATGTCTAACCGAATTATATGTCTATATTGATATTTACATTCGCAGCTGTTAATTATAACGGGACAGTTTAAAGTTTTTGGAGTGGGGCTATTTCAACTTATGTTATCAGTGAACAAAAAAGTGTATTTAAGTTAACGGAGCACTTTTATGAGCGGCGTGTGTTACACACTCAGTGCTGTATGTTCCGCTTCGTTTTGTGATTTCTTATACTCGCTTAACCTTGTGCTGGATTTGTTGTTTTGCTTAACTTCTTTGGAATATTCAACTCGCCATTTTGGAGCTGTTTTTAATGCTTTGACGTACGTTTCCATGACCTTAGTTATCGCGATTGGATTACATATAATTGTTTTGATTAGTGAAGTGAAAAATAGGACAACTTTACTTAAGTAAAAGTGATTAGTGCACGGTTATGATTTACACATTCGAAATTACAAACTTGAAACCGTTGAATTTTTACAAACTGGTTTCAAATTTCAAACGCCATGTGGTGTGTTTAATCCCTCTGTAGATATTAAGCAGCGAGGGAATCTGACGTATTCGTTTTTTCCTTTCTTTTCTTTTCGTTACGTTGTCATTAGTTTACGTGTTTTAAGAGAATGGTATATATTTTATAGGTTATCTTCGTCATGGTGTTAGAAAATCTGATATATTGCTAGTTTCTCTAATAAAGGTATGATTTATAAATAAAGTACACAAGACACAATTAATAGACCAGGCGTCTGTATTTCGTTTCCTTAACTCTCCGATTGAAATATAGACTCAGATACAGTTGGATATACGGAATAAATTGTTGTTGTACCGGGATATAAGTGAATGAACAATCAGTAACAATACCTAGAGGAGTTTATTAAGGAAAAAATCAGTCAAGGACTAAAACACATTACAAATGGCTGAGAAAGTTGACAAACCTGAGAGAGCAGAGAAACTAGAAAAGGAAGCTGTTTTCTGTAAGTACTTCTTTTTTACTGGATCTTTATACGTTATGTATACATATATCTTTGAATTATATATGTGTTGGTATGTGGGGAGTTGTATGTGGCGATCCTCTCTAATGTATCAAAGAATAATTATATGTGTTGTTGAACATTTATAAACAGTACATTGATTACATTGAAAAGTATATGCTATATTTTTATTTTTGGAATCCTGGAGCTCATTCAATGTTGCTTAAAAATACAAAACCTTTTCTTTAGCAAGTGCTAGGAGCCGTTAGGAGTGCTGCCTGTTTATTGCCCTTCATGAACAAATACAGCAAAACCGAGTCTGTTATTTTCTTCAACTGGGAACGTGCAGTGCTCCCAATGCATCATTTAATGAGATATGATGTTTAATACTATTGCGTGATTTTGCAACAGGGCATTGAATCATGAACTCAATTGTTCCCATGTAAAATGCGTTGTTTACATTTTAAATAAAAGTAACTTTAATTTAATTATAGTAATTTGTTAACAAGTATAGGCTTGCTTATTTTAAGTTTAATTTGTAGATGTTTGGTTTTGCTACTGTCAGTTCGAATGCTGTCATCCCAGTCTGATGTCTTCTGTATGTATATTTGTGTCAGAGAAAACCTTTAAACTAAATCTGCAGATATATGTCCAGTTCATCAGGTCTGTTGATAATCTTCATGTTTTATGTTACCCTTCTTTTCATTACAGTGATATTTTTAATTACAGTTAGTGGTCATAAATTGTATAAATGCAAAAAAAAATAAATTACGAAGAACCATAAAATAACAAAATGATAAATTCAAAAAAAAGATGAAGTATCCGAAATAAACACAACAAACACTTAAACATAATCAATAAATTAATAAAAATAAATATAATATATGTATACACATAAACTTGATGGCATTCGCCAAGACAGTTTCAAGAACTCTATATATGTGTATACTAAAGGAATTTTTCAACGAAATCCATTCATTGATTTAAAGATGTGAAGAAAAAAGTTGACGTATGGGACTGACAAGTGTTGAACCCATGACCCTTTAGAAACGTGTCGCTAAACTTATCAAAAACTCTTTAATTAATCAGACATGTGGTCCAGTTAGGAAAGTGTGGCCATCCAATAATGTTGAATAAGTAGAAGCGTGCCTGTTAATTTTTCGAAGGGACAATGGTTATTTATTTATTTTGAGGAATTCTACCTATTCCTCATCCCCAAGCACGAAACCGTATCAACACTTTTTTACTTTCTTTCCGCTTCAACTAGGAACAAGCAAACACATAGAAGGCCACCGTACCTTACTTTAACACATATTGTTCGTATCTACACTAGCTATTATACCAAGAACCACAAACACAGATCACACATACTGTAAACAACTCAGATTTGTATATGGAAACAGATTTATACAGGCTTCTTGTGAAAGCTTTGTTTCGGAATTCATCTCAGTGTATTGTCACAAGATGTTTATGATATATAAATGCAAGTTGTTATCTATGGTAGATAAAAAGTTATTAAATAATTGTTATCGTTATCTTTCATAATGGTAGGTCAAATGTTATTAGACTATTGTTTTGTTATCTATAATAATGGTAGGTCAAACGTGATTAGATTATTGTTTTTGTTATCTTTCATATTGGCAGGTCAAACGCTATTAGATTATTGTTTTTGTTATCTTTCATAATGGTAAGTCAAACGTTACCAAATTATTGCTTTTGTTATCTATCATACTGGTAGGTCAAACGTTATTAAATTATTGCTTTTGTTATCTATCATACTGGTAGGTCAAACGTTATTAAATTATTGCTTTTGTTATCTATCATACTGGTAGGTCAAACGTTATTAAATTATTGCTTTTGTTATCTATCATAATGGTAGGACAAACGTTATTAAATTATTGCCTTTGTTATCGACCATAATGGTAGGACAAACGTTTTTAAATTATTGTTTTTGTTATCTATCATAATGGTAGGACAAACGTATTAAATTATTGCCTTTGTTATCTATCATAATGGTAGGTCAAACATTATTAAATTATTGCCTTTGTTATCTATCATAATGTTAGGACACACGTTATTAAATTATTGCCTTTGTTATCTATCATAATGGTAGGACAAACGTTACCAAATTATTGCTTATGTTATCTATCATACTGGTAGGACAAACGTTATTAAATTATTGTTTTTGTTATCTATCATACTGGTAGGTCAAACGTTATTAAATTATTGTTTCTGTTATCTATCATAATGGTAGGTCAAACGTTATTAAATTATTGTTTTGTTATCTACCATAATGGTAGGACAAACGTTTTTAAATTATTGTTTTTGTTGTCTATCATAATGGTAGGATAAATGTTATTAAAGTATTGCTTTTGTTTTCTATCATAATGGTAGGTCAAACGTTATTAAATTATTGCCTTTGTTATCTACCATAATGGTTGGACAAACGTGTTTTTGTTATCTATCATAATGGTAGGTCAAACGTTATTAAATTATAGTTTTATTATTTATCATAATGGTAGGACAAACGTTATTAAATTATTGTTTTTGTTATCTATCATAATGGTAGGACAAACGTTATTAAATTATTGCCTTTGTTATCTATCATAATGGTAGGTCAAACGTTATTAAATTATTGCCTTTGTTATCTATCATAATGGTAGGTCAAACGTTATTAAATTATTGCCTTTGTTATCTATCATAATGGTAGGACAAACGTTATTAAATTATTGCCTTTGTTATCTATCATAATGGTAGGACAAACGTTATTAAATTATTGCTTTTGTTATCTATCATAATGGTAGGACAAACGTTATTAAATTATTGCCTTTGCTATCTATCATAATGGTAGATCAACCGTTATTAAATTATTGCCTTTGTTATCTATCATAATGGTAGGTCAAACGTTATTAAATTATTGCCTTTGTTATCTATCATAATGTTAGGACAAACGTTATTAAATTATTGCCTTTGTTATCTATCATAATGGTAGGACAAACGTTACCAAAGTATTGCTTATGTTATCTATCATACTGGTAGGACAAACGTTTTTAAGTTATTGTTTTTGTTATCTATCATAATGGTAGGACAAACGTTATTAAATTATTGCCTTTGTTATCTATCATAATGGTAGGACAAACGTTATTAAATTATTGCTTTTGTTATCTGTCATAATGGTAGGACAAACGTTATTAAATTATTGCCTTTGCTATCTATCATAATGGTAGATCAAACATTATTAAATTATTGCCTTTGTTATCTATCATAATGGTAGGTCAAACGTTATTAAATTATTGTTTTGTTATCTACCATAATGGTAGGACAAACGTTTTTAAATTATTGTTTTTGTTGTCTATCATAATGGTAGGATAAACGTTATTAAATTATTGCTTTTGTTATCTATCATAATGGTAGATCAAACGTTATTAAATTATTGCTTTTGTTATCTATCATAATGGTAGGACAAACGTTATTAAATTATTGCCTTTGTTATCTATCATAATGGTAGGTCAAACGTTATTAAACTATTGTTTTGTTATCTATCATAATGGTAGGACAAACGTTATTAAATTATTGTTTTGTTATCTATCATAATGGTAGGACAAACGTTATTAAATTATTGCTTTTGTTATCTATCATACTGGTAGGACAAACGTTATTAAATTATTGTTTTGTTATCTATCATAATGGTAGGACAAACGTTATTAAATTATTGCTTTTGTTATCTATCATACTGGTAGGACAAACGTTATTAAATTATTGCTTTTTTTATCTATCATACTGGTAGGTCAAACGTTATTAAAATATTGCTTTTGTTATCTATCATACTGGTAGGTCAAACGTTATTAAATTATTGCTTTTTTTATCTATCATAATGGTAGGTCAAACGTTATTAAATTATTATTTTTGTTATCTATCATAATGGTAGGTCAAACGTTATTAAAGTATTATTTTTGTTATCTATCATAATGGTAGGACAAACGTTATTAAATAATTGCTTTTGTTATCTATCATAATGGTAGGACAAACGTTATTAAATTATTATTTTTGTTATCTATCATACTGGTAGGTCAAACGTTATTAAATTATTGCTTTTGTTATCTATCATAATGGTAGGACAAACGTTATTAAATTATTGCTTTTGTTATCTATCATACTGGTAGGTCAAACGATATTAAATTATTGCTTTATATATTCACATGTACATGATAATCGTTTCAATTACATATACGAGTACGTATGTACATGTTGATAACTAATGTTGTTGATTTGAACGTATCGTGTTCCTAATTCTATACATGTATTGTTTGATTTTATGTATACATTGTTCAAATCATACGTGTATAAAATCAACACTATATATATATATATATATATATATTGGCTTGTTATGTATGTTAAGGACTTCATACGTGTATATGGTCAACACTATAAATATACATTCATGTATATTGACTTATTATGTATGTCAAGGACTGCATACGTGTATATAAGCAGCACTATGAATATATATATATTAACGTGGTATGTATGTCAATGACATCATACGTGTATATAATCAACACTATAAATATATATATACATGTATATTGACTTGTTATGTATGTCAAGGACTGCATATGTGTATATAATCAACACTATAAATGTATATATTAACTTCTTATGTATGTCAAGGACTTGTATGCCTCTATATAATTCCTTGTGTATGTGTTTCTCCTCCGTGAGTAATAGCGTCACGGTACCTTATGGCAATTAATCAGCTTGGTTTATACATGTAGTAACGGTAACATATTAAATAAATGTTCTTGAAAGAAGTGATAACCGGGTTTTAGTAAATTTCCATACGACTTCCTAATTTGATTGATATTATTGTAGTGTTTGGTTTACTTTGTGCATCATGTTTTAAAAATGACGTAATACAATATTCACAAATAGTTTTATTGTTTGATTGGTTTCTGCTTGCATATAACAAAAACATGAACTAAATAACGGTGATTAACACTGCAAACCCTGATCACGGCTACATGAGCAGGAATATACATTTTGCATAAAGCCCGGCTAATAAAACGATCGGTATTACCCCCTGACGATATCCAGTTGGTCATATCCAATAATATATATCGATGTACATACATTAAGAACAATATAAATAACACATTAGTGGAAATAACAGATACCATGAACTAACAAATGAGGATGAGTAGCATAAAACCTCTATATGAAACACATGAATATAAATGAAAACGAACAATACAGATTTGAAAACAACAACATTATATTAATTCTACACTATAAATACATGTTAAGTACAACTAAGCAATTCGGTCTACCAAACTTAACTATACATGTTATGAATATTCTGCTAATCAAACAGGTTTTAAACCAACAGGACAGGTTTTTAGATAATATTACCTATAATGTATTACAAATGACATTAAACAAACTGGTAAAGCAATCTGATGACATGCGTATTTTTTTATATAATTATTAAGTTCTTTGATACGGGTTTAAAAAAAAGTGCTTAAATAAGATAATCTCTCCAGCAACACGGTAACGTATGTGCGTAATGATAAAAACGGACGGACAATTGTTTAAATAACGTTTTATCTCACGTTTTGTTAAAACGTGCGATAACAATTTAACTAAACTGAATGTGTTGTAACATTCCTCCATGACATGTATTTTATGTCAGTGATAACTAATTATATAAATAACTGCCTATCTCCTGTCTCGACTTTTATATATTGTACAATGTATATTATACCAAGAATATAAATTTATCCTTCTAACATTGAAATATTATCAACAACAAAAAACGATTTAATGAGAAATACCATGGGCACTAATTCGTCAAAATACATAAAAGAAAAGTATATAGAGTTGCGTAATTTCAAAGCTATGATGTCATCTACATGTTAAGCAAACAGTGAATATTCCATTTATAATTCAACACTCAACATAATTACAAACAAATATAGAATACCATATAAACCATAGCTTATGTGTGATAGATACAGAGGAATAAAGGCTTTAGAAACCTTTGTAAAAATTCGCTCCATTGGTGTAAAACGGTACCTGGATCCTAGGTTATAAATATGTTTTCCATGCTCATCTCAAGATTTCATACTCAACTCAAAGATGGCTCAGTTCATTATAACAAAATAAACGTAAATACGTATAATTTTGTACCTCAAATCTACATTAATACTCTAAAATTCCAGACCTAGTCAAGTGTTTGCACTTTAAATTGGGTTTGTATGTAACTCCTAGAAATTGTGTTTTGAGAACGAATTTGAGTTGAGCATGAAAAATATTTTATAACCTCGAGGTCTGGTCTCTTATTTCTTATACTCTTGCTACCTTATTGCTCTCATGGGACGAAATATGTTTCAAATTAAGATTATCATCCCCACGTGTGTCGTCATCTTCGTTTTGTCATAGTAATGATATCATAACGAAGCAGTGATTGGCAGTATACAATTTGTTGATAATTGACATGACTTGGAATTTGTTGTTTTTGTTGTTGTTTTGTCTTAAAGCAATGTTAGCACATTGTTTCGAAACAACATATCATTGAATGCAAATAGTGTTGCTATCAACAATTTTAGAACAAGGTTATCAAAACAACGCAATTGACGTCAAGTAAAAGTGACAATAATAGCATTTCTTTAATTGGCAATTTAATTGTATATTACACATTTTATATCAATATGTGATACATATAATATAAACACATATTCCATTATATAGTGTTATACATATAAATCAAATACAATTAAAGGCCCGTCCCTTTTGCCTGTAATTGTATTTGATTTATATGTATAATGATATATAATGTATTATGTGTTTATATGACAATAAAATATGTTAAAACTATTTGATATCAATAATAATAGAACCTTTCTGCGATGATGTACAGAAAAATAAGTCTGTAAAACGGACCCAGCTCTCCCGATTGGGTCCGTTAAATAGCCGTGTTGGGAAAATCATATTTGAGCACGTTGGTTGGTCAGTTGCTTCTAATGAAAGTTTGAATGACGCCATAGTTTAGTAAGCGTTCAATTGCTATGAATTTTGGAACACGCATAGAACTCCCTGCTTTTTCATTTCTGGTTCATAGCCCTGATTTGGAAGATGTCAGGTTCTGGTATAGACTATGATGTCAGGTTTTGGGATATACTATGATGTCATGTACTGGGATAGACTAGTAGATGTCACGTTCTGGGATAGACTATGATGTCAGGTTCTGGTATGGACTGATGTCAGGTTCTGGGATAGACTAGTAGATGTCAGGTTCTGGGATAGACTATGATGTCAGGTTCTGGGATAGACTATGATGTCATGTTCTGGGATAGACTATGATGTCATGTTCTGGGATAGACTAGTAGATGTCAGGTTCTGGGATAGACTAGTAGATGTCAGGTTCTGGGATAGACTGATGTCAGGTTCTGGGATAGACTATGATGTCAGGTTCTGGGATAGACTATGATGTCAGGTTCTGGTATAGACTATGATGTCAGGTTCTGGGATAGACTATGATGTCAGGTTCTGGTATAGACTATGATGTCAGGTTCTGGTATAGACTATGATGTCAGGTTCTGGGATAGACTAGGAGATTTCAGGTTCTGGGATAGCCTATGATCTCAGGTTCTGGGATAGACAAGGAGACGTCAGGTCCTGGGATAGACTTTTATGTCAGGTTCTGGTATAGACTATGATGTCAGGTTCTGGGATAGACTATGATGTCAGGTTCTGGGATAGACTATGATGTCAGGTTATAGGATAGACTAGGAGATGTCAGGTGCTGGGATAGACTAGAAGATGTCAGGTTCTGGGATAGACTAGGAGATGTCAGGTGCTGGGATAGACTATGATGTCAGGTTGTGGGAAAGACTACACCACTGCATGCATCTATTCTTATTCAAAACGTTTATCTCAAAAGGTATTAGATTTTCCACCAAGAGGCAGTCCAATACAAAAAGAACATTATTACGAGAAAGTCTGCCAGTTAATTGCGGAATGAGGGCGGATTTTCTCAGATTTTCAGTATCGAGCTCTTACTGTTTTATTTTTAAAGTGCAAAAATATATTAAATTGATATAGACACAGAAGGAAGATAGTTTTGTTTGAATCCCTCGGTAGTAAGACATCCGGGTATGATGACTGGCAACTGTAGATTAAAATGTTCTATATGACATTTGGCATAAAAGACGTCCTATCTTACGCACACAACACTTACCAACTTAAAATGACCTTAATCATAAACCATTTCCTATCTACCTTACACACAATATACCAACCATATTCTGAAATAGATATATGGACTAACTCCAAAAACCCTTAGAACTGATTACTTTTATTAACTCTAACGTCCACGGCGACAATGGCATGCTTTAATGTTGATATTTGAACGCTGGTCTGTTATCAGTCACCCCGAGCCTTTCCACTTCGTTTTCAACAACTTAATCAATACCGTTGTTTGTGTCGCCTCTTTAAAGTCCTGTTAGGGGAATATATGCAAGTAGCTGCTAAGACATCGTTTTGTTTTGGTGTTCCTTTATTAAATAAGTTATAAACGGTGTCATATCTAATCTATTATGGGTGCAGGGGTGGGGAGTGGGTAATAAAGGACATAATCTAAATCAGTGTAATTATAAAACAAAGAGCAAAAAAACAGAATTACTATAAAAATAAACGAAATAGGTATTGTACGGGAGGCCTTACATGGCAAAGGAAACAAAAGCACAACTTTTAGGTCAGTTACAAGCATTGAGGCGAGGCTTCTGATTGGCTAAAAAAGATTGTTGCTCAAATGTGCTATTTAACGGCCTCAATCGGGAGAGCTGGTCCGTTCTACAGACTAAATATGCCTAAGCGTGTATATGTAATGTGTTTGTGAGATGTTTCCCACTGAATTCCATCCGCAAATCAGATAAATGTCTAATAGCTTCTTAAATTCTGTTATTATTTCAAACCGAATATGAAAATGAGCGTTAGGAAATTCTGCTATTTTAACCCGGGCAAAGTTTCCCAGGGTAAGCAATTGAAAATAGTTGAACAGTTGAGTTCCAAATCACCGATTATTGTAATACAGACAAATGCTAATCCGAACGTAATTATGTCATAGCTACTTGATCACTGTTTGCCTAGGTGTCGGTACTTGAGTACTTTGATTATTTTTCTTCCAAATGATCCTTTTATTAGATGTGCGTTGAATGAATCCAAATACGCTATTAAAACTTTTATATTGAAAAAAAAATAATTGAAGAAAACTTCCCATTTCTAATACAATACCTATCTATAGATCTACTGTTTCATTTACGTCTCATCCTTTGTACAATTATACCATACAGTTTGTAAATCAAATAACGTTTTGCAACATGTGCCATTCTATATTGAAATTATAAGAGACGTGTATATATACATGTAACTTATGTGCTCTCGATGTGCTAGATGTGGCTGGTCTAATAATTGGCCCTAATTTAGCGGTCGTTATCAGCACTATATTATCGACACACTTTAATTTGATTGTTAAATAGGCGATAAATGCTGTCATATGAGTGGTCTGTTTTGTCGTATCTTAATTGTGCAATTGTTTAGTTAAGTGTCATTGATATTTTTGTTCGTTGTTGTTGTTGTTGTAGTTGTTGTTGTTGTTGTTATTTTTTATGCTTCTGCTGCTGTTTTGTTGTTGCTGTTGTTGATGTTGCTTTTGTTGTTGTACTTCTTCTTTTTTCTTCTTCTTCCTCTTCTTGATGTTACTTTTGTTGTTAACAGGAAGTCGACAATAGCAGATTCGACTTTGTTAAGTCTGGTCGAGAGGTTATGAAACATGTAACATCCCTCATGTACCCCACCTCCGCACCACGGACTTACGTAGTATTCCATTCTCGAGCAACATTAAATGAACTTCATGAATCCAAAGAAATCGATATTAATAACGACAAAGTTAACCTCAGATAAAAATGAAATGTCCATTTCTAAACTTTAATACACTACTACATTGTATCCAACGTTCTGCAGCCTCAAAAAAGATATCCCTTGGAAATAACACACTTTATTTTATTGTGTTATCGGAGATCAGTTAACTATGCAACACCATCCACGCCTCCTAGTGTTGGTTAATATGGTATAAGCGGTACGTCAATCAGAAGACAAAGCATTCAACGGAAATCAACCTCAAATCATCATAACATGTCATACAAAATAAACATAATATACACAACACATGCAGAAGATGTGACATGTCTCACGTCGGGCAACGACGAAAAGGCTGCATGACTCCCCGGATCCGAAAATAATAGCGGCATTCATTTATGACAACATTAAACCACTTTTACGATAAAACTCTAATTTGATTCAATCATTGAAATCACCACTTAATTTGTGTCACTACTTTGACCATTGGTCCAAAAAGTGACATGACGTGGGCTGTCAATCACACGAGTCGATTATCCAGTCAGCGATCGATATTGGTTGCTACGTCGCCATTTTTCCTAAGACAAACCAATGACATCTTAGTAAACACTACATTGCATTTCATTGGACAAACAATGTCACGTTGTAAGTGAGCGGAATGAAAGTCGTTTCGTGTAAAGTCAAATGCTAAAATAGGTATAAAAACGGCATCTTTGTGAACTAAAGATTTCTTTTCCATTCATTTCTTAAGATCATACATGCACAAAGACTTTATAAAAGAAACTTAATCTAAACTTTGTTGTTTGTTTTGTTTTCGACAAAAAACAAGAAATGCTTTTAATGCGGAGAATGAGAATTTGTTTTCACATTGTTTCTGATAATAACATGTGTTTCTTGTTGCATGCACAAAATCGACAAACTCAAAAACGAAAAAATACTGACAAGCACTACATCTTGTACGAAGAGGATCCTTTGAGTTTAAGTAATATACGCTGGTTTTTTATTGTGGTTTAAGTGATATTGATAAACATGAAATAAACATTCGAAATGTTTACCTTTTATAAACCATAAATAACGTATGATATGAAAACGGTTTATCCTAGTGATTTGTGTTACCTGTGCAAGACTGGTATAAGGTTATTTTACTATTTTTGAAGTTGTTACTAAGTGCTTTATAACGTCTCACTACACAGCTGTGCCCCTTTTTGTATTCCCAGCAAGGCTTTCATCTGACCAAAATCTTGCCTGTAGAGCTCTTCCGCTTGGGTCCGTTACATTCCAATGAAATTGATCACGTTGATTGGTTGGTCGCTTCGGTGAAAGTTGAACGACGTCACAGTTTGGTGAGCGATAAAAGCTATGAATTGTGGGACTTGCATAGAATTCCCTTCTTTTTCATTGGAGGATGGGAGTTAACAGATTTGATTCGGGAGATACCAGGGACTGAGATAAACCAAAAACTACAATACGAACATAATTGGATTATATACAAAGTACTGAGTTTAAAGTCTAATGCATACTCTAAAATTCAGTTACATAGTTTATGGTCATACTTTTGTGTTAAGTAAACAGTCATTTCCATAAAAAAATAAAATTCGTCATGTATTTAGATGCAAGTTTGAATAATTTAAACAAAATTAAACTCTTTATATATTTTAAGTTCTATGTTGTGCGGTTTCAGTATTTTAAATTATACAATTGAAGTTGTAAATATCTGAAAATATATCATTGTATTGCTTATTTATTTCAGAACTTCGTATAAAGTATAACCTTTAAGTTGTAAACGACTTTATTGCTTATAAGAAAAGTGTATGCTTAAAATAATTGTCCATTTGTTAAAATATCTGAAACAATTTAAACCATGATAGTTTAAAATTCGAAATTCACTTAAAATGTCTTAAAATTAATTTTAATGATTGTTTGTACTGCAGTTAGTTCGGTCGGTGGCATCTTTGCGTATTGCATACTATCAACATTAAATTTCAATATTTTTGGTGGTTTTAGTGGCATTTAAACAAAGTGACTGAGCTTTTTATGGTATTGTTTGTACCTGTGCTAGTTAACACGTGGGAATAAAAGATGTTCTAAAAGTCTCAATAACGAATAATTAAAAAAACGGAAATTCGACTAATACTAGTAAACAATTAAAGATTGTATACGATATAGCAATTTTTCTTGATGTCTTGCCTTTTAACTTCCCGCACCGATTATGCGAATCATACCGCATTTGTTTATCGGGACTTCTTTCATTTACACCGCCCGATTTATGAAGTGATAACAGGGAGAGGGCGAGGTTGGATACATCCGTAAACCAGTTGTAAGCTTCTCAATACTGAAAGATACAAGACGGTACCACCTGTCACTTGTTCTGAACTTTTGTATCGTACATTAACTATTATGATTATGATTATTTTGATATATGTAAACAGTTAAATCTGTCTTAAGCAGCCAGTCAATGAAAGGAGCAAAATTGGTATTTTAAGACAGGTTGTTGCTTAAAACAGGTTAATTTACTATGAAAGCATAAAACTGGGAAATAGAAAATATGGTTGCTTAAGACATGTGGCTGCTTAATAGAGGTGGCCACTTACACAGGTTTGACTGTATATGGTGTCTGTGGTGTTGTAGTGGCTATGTCCTCCTGCTAGACATATATTTTCTTAATTTGTTTTTGTTCTCGAAAATAGCAGTGGCATTGTGAGGCACCCATTCTTGAGCCACGACAATTCTATCAAAATACTAGTATGTGCCAAGGTATCAGAATTAAGGAAAAACTTTTGATAAAATAAAAGTAGCATGCTTCAACGTACATCGTTACCATTTATAGTGGTGACTTTTTCCTTTGAATTATATTTCTCCTATTTGACATACGGTTTCTTAGTTTTACCTCACATTATAATGTTGTGTTCTATCAGATATAATTTTAAACCATATAATCAAACTATTGTAAGCAATCATTACAGTTTCAGAATATGCATGTAAAAGTATTTCCTTAATGACTTTGTCGATGTGCTCATTATCTTTCACAAAATCATTACTGAAACTGAGTTTAAATATTCTAAAACTGTAAATATCGCTTGGAATAGTTTGATAATGTGGATCTAAAATGTACCTGGCGTTCCTTTATCCTTTCAGTATAGATAATTATATAGTTTGCATATGTAATTTGTTTGCTATATGTTATGCACTCGGTCAAATCAGCAAATAAGTTTCGCCTGTTAAATGTTTAATGGATTTTTCAGTCCAAATAAATATTCTGTCATTATTTCATTATATTATTTCGAATATCAAACTGGGAGTAAGCACATTTCTTTAAGAATAATGTTTGAAATCATCGTTTTAGTAATTGCAATGCATGATACATTAGGAAGGCTAATTACCTATTCTTCGGTCATTCACTCTTCTATGTTAGTTATTTACATTGCATGTCGTTAAATCAACCTCTAATAGCGGTAAATGAAAGAACCATCGCGGATATTGGCCTCTGTTGAAGAGTTGTAGACTTGATGCAAGACTAGACTCATTTTATATTTTATATTATAGTAGGTATATACCTTCATAGCAAATTAACCTGAATTATACAACAGCTTATCTTACAAAGAACACTTCTGTTCCTTCTATTGACTGGCTGCTTGAGACAGGTTTGGTTGTATGGGTTGTGGTTGTATGGGTTGTGGTTGTGTATGGGTTGTTGAAGATCGCTAATGCCCAATATATGATAGTCTTGGATCAGATTTAAGCTCCCAAGAGGCGGTTATGTAACTTACCATGTCCGATTCAAGGCAGTAAATTGTGTTATAAATGTGAATGTATGCTTTTATTTAAGTGTCATTATACTTATTAAAAGTTTTTATTCATTCGTCATATTACAACCCCTTACAGCATTAAGGTGCTATGTGTATATAAACATTAAGGTGCTATGTGTATATGAAACATTAAGGTGCTATGTGTATATGAAACATTAAAGTGCTATGTGTATATGAAACATTAGGGTGCTATGTGTATATGAAACATCAAAGTGCTATGTGTATATGATACATCAATGTGCTATGTGTATATTAAACATTAAGGTGCTATGTGAATATGAAACATTAGGGTGCTATGTGTATATGAAACATTTAGGTGTTTTATGTATATGAAACATTAAGGTGTTTTGTGTATATGAAACATTAAGGTGCTATGTGTATATGAAACATTAATGTGCTATGTGTATATTAAACATGAAGGCATAAAGCACATTGTTGCTCTAAGGGGGTCAATGTGTGCTGTTGCGGCGGCTGTATCTCTCCTGTTGGTTGGTTGGTTGGTTGGTTGGTTGGTTGGTTGGTTGGTTGGTTGGTTGGTTGGTTGGTTGGTTGGTTGGTTGGTTGGTTGGTTGGTTGGTTGGTTGGTTGGTTGGTTGGTTGGTTGGTTGGTTGGTTGGTTGGTTGGTTGGTTTATATTTTGTCCGCGCTTTATTGCTCAAAACGTCCATATAAAATACCTTCCTCTTCACTTTTTTATCTAAAATGTAAATAGTTTCTGTTATTGTATATACGTATTATGTAGTAACACTGTATTTAAAAAAGTAAACGTCATGAGTACTACGTCGTTTTCGTGCCAAGTCTGTATGAGTTGTCTAAAGATTATGTTAGCTTAACACTGCATTAAATGAAATATTGTATGTTCATTATATTCAAAATTCGAAGTTTTCACATGAAGTACCATTGTGTTAGAATTAGGATGACTTTTTGTTATGAATGCCAGTAAACTGTTACTTTAAATGAATTAATTATTAAAATACAATGATTCGAAAATTTGGAATATTTGTAAGAGGATACTCTCAAACTACCACGCTACACTAGACTATCTGCTGATGGTGTATTAACACAAATCCGTGTGTATAGTGTGCAACTCTTTCTCATTTCAAATTTTGGCAGTTTTTAAACTGCATATAACAAACACTTTTTGGAGAAAAAACATTTTGCTAATTAGATGTATTAACAATAATCTAGTAGTATGCAAAATTAAAACAAAAACAATGCATGAATGACTGTGAAATTTTGAAAAATTGTTTTTTGATTTGAATCATGTACTGAATTATATAAAACCAGTCCCAGAGCCATCTTGATTTTACATGGCAGTTGGGGCTTGAACACTGCATTAAGTGAAATATTGTATTTTCTATATATTCAAAATTCGAAGTTTTCATATCAAATAGCATTGGTATTAGAAGTAGAATAACATTTTGTTATGATTACCAGTAAACTATTACTTTGAATTTATTAAATCTAAAAATATCATGATTCGAATATTTGACGTTAAGTTAAACAGGGATTAGAACAATAGGGCCGCCATTGTTTTATCAGTCACATGACCATGTGGATTCCTCCAAGCGAACGATGATCAACGTTATGAAAATTTTCCACAAATGTGAAACAGGACGATGGCCACATGTCATAAAAAACGTCACAAATGTAAAAACATTTATTGGTCACATATTTTCCTGCAAAAGTATGAATCGTCATTTTTAAATATGTAGGTTTTACATTTGCGGAATGTTTTTTACATAGGTGGTAAATATATTTCACATATGTGCCCATTTTCACATGTGTGCCCATTTCCATTTTGGGCTCCTACAAATATTTTATTAAAAAAATTAAAAGCATTGGTAGTGTAAAATACTCCATGTTTCATAAAACAACGTTAAAATGTTTATGTATACAGCATTGTGTTTCATTACGTTTAAACATAGATCGAGTATGTTATCATTATATAATTATATAAGAAGAGAATTCAGTGATGTACAGGAGTATGACCTCAACACATATAGTGGTTATACGTTATCTCTGTGTGACATATTTTTATCTATCTGAGGCGTGTTGGGTCATTTACATTGCTGTGATAACTAGCGTTATGTTATTTATAGTTACACGGATCAGCGAACATATGTCAACTTGAATTTAAATAGTGTGCTAAAACTGAAACTGAAATAATAAAGCAACAGTTAGCTTAAGTGTCAAAATTGTCATACTATAATAGACAAGGTCATGTTACTTTAAACATATTTTATTCACAAATAGTAGACCTATACAGTTGCATTAAAAATACCACATATTAGTTAACACATGTGTATACAATTATTTAAGGGATTCAGAAGAAAGCTTACAGCTGTAACGCCCCAACTGCCATAAAAAGCTGCAAGATGGCTCTGGGACAGGTTTTATATAATTCAGTACATTATTCAAATCAGAGAACACTTTTCAAAATTTTAGTCATCAATGCATTATTTGTGTAATCATTTTGCATACAACTAGATTGTTGTTTAAACATTTAACTGGCAAAATTAATTTCCAAAAAGTGTTTGTTATATGTAGATTGAAAAAAAAGTTCAACTCTAACTGCCAAAAGCGGTGTTAATTCACCACCTGCAGATAAGCATAGTGTAGCGTTGTAAACTACCCTGGCAGTGAAAGTTGGGGATCTAAGTGAATCTGTCTGCAACTTTTAATAGTACTAAATGTCATCTTTGCTAATGTGTATTGAGAGTTTTACATTTTCACATGTATACGAATCTTAAAGGTAGACTGCTAGCATTTTATAAATAGACAGATATATGAAAAAATATTTGACGAAAAAAAAATGAATTACAATCGGGGATCTCCGTACGTGTTTGGTATAAGTTAAGAACTTGGACAAATAATATTTTGCATATGAATAAGATCATTTTGAATATCTAGTCTTTCCGGAAGTTTTAAGAAGTTATGATTAGTTTTTAACACTCATGAGATTATGAGCTTGTATATATTTACTACCAGCAAAGCACACGAAAGTTAACGTAAACTTTGCTTGTTACTTTGTGTTGATATCATATTTAATTCTAAAATATTTGACGTCATAGTCTATCAGAGAGGTTGTTTTCACAGAAAAAAAACGTTCACGGTTAAGCGTCCATGTGACAAAAATCATAAAAAGGCGAAAAAGGTTAAAATTAAGGAACACGAATGTAATTATAGACATAGACACATTTTATCAAGTAATATACAACATGTAAATACATCAAATACAGTGGCATAAATTGAATAATATACATTTATACATGCCAATATTACAGAATTCCCATTTTAAGTAAAGTTATCCAAAATAAAAGCATCTATATTGAATAATTCAAGTTTTAAGCATCATACTAAAAGTTTGTGTTCACATAAGGTGGTTAAATCTTGTAAATATTTCTTAAATCGGTATATTTAGAATTTCTCTTCTTCTTGTAAAAGCATGAAATAAATATCCAGCATACTGACTATACTTTTCTCATCTTTTAAGCTAAAAACAATGTAAAACTTGTCAAGAGATCTCTTTCTTAACCAGCAAGTTTTGAAAAAGGTTTGTCTATACGATTCATCTTGCATTCATGGAAGAAGTGAAACTCGTCTTCGACTACAGCTATATTACTTTATAAACATGTAGGACAAAATCTTCATTTTTATCTATTGATAAATGTGTGCCCTTTTCAACCCGCATGCATTATATATGTGATAACTTGTTGGTACAACATTAAATTCTATTAAATTAAATGCGTATAATGGCAAAATACCTGTCATTTCAAATGGCACTATCAAATATAAAAAGATTATAGTGAGAAACAGGAAAAGCTCTCAATTTTATCAAGTCTGCAAGGAATGCTATAAAGCTGAATGACAAGTTATGGCGAATATCGTGTATGTATTCAGGGGTGAGGGTCTCATATTGATGTTGAAGAAATGAATGAATGGGGGTTTACGGCGTACCAACATATTAGTATAGCCTATAAAAGGTTATTCGACGTCAACAGGAAATAAGATTCCAGGTTCACTCTACATGTACAAAAACAACAAGTTAACATACATATTAAAACAGTCACATCAACAAATGAGTATCCGGAATGAGCCTAGAACCTTGATACCTGCAGAACAGCAGAGTTTTCAGCCAAATTATATCGTATTACTCAAATTGTCGTTTTTTACGACATGCATAAGCCACAGGGATCCTATTCTTGCAATCACTCACATGGCTTCATGGAACCACACAGGGATTGATAATCTAACAACAATAATGAACATGATAAAAATGATAAAATGAACATCACATCCATTCGAAGGATTCCTATCCCTCTGCAGAGATCGTCAATGATGCTATTCTTACCAGGAAATTCACGGGTTGGTTGGTGTTGAGGCAAAAGTTCCTATCACATATCTGATTGTTTTTGTTTCAAACATATATATTATAAAATCGTTTATCAATGTAAATGTTGTTTATGTTGCTATTTACATAATGGAATCTTTGTTTTACCTATATAGACACCAATTCTGAACATCAAACTGTCGTAAAGATAGATTTTGCGAAACTGGTAGAATTAGTTTATCAACTTCGGGAGGCAAAAACAAAGAAATTGCAGACAATGTCCCCGTTATAGTTTTATCAGTTTTAAACTTTTAATCTATTACAGAAGGAAATTGTCAGGGCATACTTTGAATTTTGCAAGTACTTTTCAATGAAAATGAGTTTTATACTAACACATATTGTTGTCAGAATAAATAAATATGTATATATATATATATATATAATCTTTATTAACCTCCAAAACTGAATAGTTACTAGGTACAATGGTGACGAATGGTATGATCGAGCGGTTGCAAACAATACCAAATTTCTACATACTTTCATCATTATAAATATAATAAAATTACTTGTTTCAAAAATTTACTTATGTAACTGAAACTTTGATTTCCATCAATATGAGTTAAAGAGTAGTTCAGGTTCAAGTCTGGTTTGTGTTAATTTGATCTTAAACTCTCACGATTGGGTCCTTTAAATATCAATGTTGGGAAAGCCACATTTGAGCACTCTGATTGATCAGTTGCATCGACTGAAAGTTTCAATGACGTCACAGTTTAAGAAGCGTTTAATTGCTATGAATTGTGGGACAGGCATAGAATGACCTGCTTTTTAATTGGTTGTTGATAAACTTGATTCAGGGATATCAGGTTCTGGGATAGACTAAATGTAGCGTTCAAAGGTCACAACCACCACATAACCATAATACTGGCGATGTCTAAATCAGAGATCAGGATTATCCAGACGTTTGGTTTTCAGATTTACAGTAACTTCAGCTTGTTATTTTTTCTTTGAACACACTGATGGTAACGATCTTGATGAACCCAAAATCAGTAAAAGCATAAAGACATGACGTAACACACATAAATACGCGTGTAACTGTTAATTACACAGAACGAAGATTGTTTACCGTTTTCTTCCGCGCGGAAAGCCAGAACTTGATCTTGTTTACCGTATCTTCCGTGCGAAAAGCCAGAATTAGGTCTTGGTGTTTCTGGGTTAAATAATATGTACATTGGGCTGGTTGATTTCTGAATTATATTAATTTGGTGAAAGTTTTAAAACAGCAAGATGTGGTTATGTGGTAGTTTAGTTTAAACATATTTTATTGCCAAATAAACACATATTACAATATTTATCATGCATATAAGTCAAAAACAATTTAAGGCAAAAGGCTCTGGCAACAAGTTCTCTCACATTAGATTCGGCCATTCGCTTATGTGGTTATGTGGTACCGTTATTTTCGATGAGTTTCTGGTTGGAGCTTGTGATGTACCTAGTTTTACAACTGACGTTATCAATTGATGAACTGAGACAACTTTCTGTGTTTTCTTTATTAAAGTCACGGGCCCTATCTTACTATAGCTTTTGGATAGCTATATATAGTAAATAATGGAAAGGTAGGACACTTAAAAAATACCCAAATCACTGAATCCATGATTCGTGACCGATTTCAATGAAATAAAGTTATAGCATACTTAGAAAATAATATTCTAAACATAAACATCATGTAATAATAACAGATACGTCGTGTTTTACCCGTAAATTAATATTTTACGTTCCTAAACGAGCCCAACATTTGCGTTGCCTAGTCATTTCCGGTTGCACGATGCGAATATCTTGTATGATTTTGATTGGTTATCAGGTGCGGTTTGACAGATGGCGGGAAATACGTTTTCGGTCTTTCCGTACACACACGATAACATTAAATTATTGTTGAACATTATAAAACAATTATTATTTAATTGTTGTCATCAAGGGTATATCGTTTGACATGTTTTCATGTTTATTATGTAATATGTTTTATATATTCTAACCAAATTTCAAACCTTCAAAATGTAAGAGGTTTAAATTTTGGCTAATCATGCAGTGACGACATATTCAATCCATGTCAGTACCGGATGTATACAGTCTTCGTTAATGTAGAAACTTGGATTTCGCGAAAAATGCATATTTCTTGCTAATTACTGTTTTTAAAGAGATCAACATTAGTAAGTAAGTTTATTATGATTTTGTCCACGGATTTAATTTGGGTTTTCTCGCTTCACGCCTACATATTCTTCAAACAAGATATGGTCATTTTGAAGTGTCCATTATTTACTATATAAAGCTATCCAAAAGCTAAAGTAAGATAGGGCCTATGATTAAAGTAAGCCTGGACGTCTTCCGATTTATGTCTGACATACTTAAATAATTATATATTTATACATTTTATAGTTTGATTATATTTTATTCAACGGTTATTTCCCTTTGTAAAAAAAATCTTCAGAGCATTTAATCACTTTTTCGCGATAAAAAGCTTTCAAATATATATTATTTACAAAGGGAAGTAACCGTTAAATAAAAAATATTTAATATATTTATCATTATTTGAGTTATGGTTCTTTGAAGGTCACACATAACTTACATTGAAGCGATGTTGGTTTACTTGTGTAATTTAAATACACCATTACTCTTAAAATAGCTTTATGGATTTCAATTCTATCGTTTATATCTACACCCAAAGTGTTGTGGTTTGTTTCAATGGCTGATATAGCGACCTGATGTTTCGCACTGCTTGGTTAGTCTACCGGATGTTTTGAACTGTTTATCTGTTTACCTATATAGAAGTTGAAAAGGCTGTTTTGCATTTGAAAAGCATAATAGTGTTATGTCGTTGTGTTATTAAGTCATGGAGTATTTTTATCGATTCCTTCTTTATAATGTGCAAGATTATGGGTGGCTCTTTTATTCTCTTTAGTTCCTCTGGTTATAGCAGAGAATTTAGGTTTTTCTTATTCACGCACACACGCAGACTCACTCAAACACACGCACGCACGCACGCACGCACGCACGCAGACACACACACACATATACATGTAGTTGCTAGTGATGACGTGAGAGGGGTGTTGGATAAGCAGTACCCCTCACAAACAGATTAAATAAAACCGAGTCGTCTGCTATGTTCTTTCCTGGGTTGCACTCTGTGCTCCCAAGCGATTTTTTTTCCAGATAATATTTTAATAATCACACTTTGCATTGTACTGTTGTATATCATTGCAAATTACAAATAATTTGCTATAATATCTACGTTTTCATTTAACTATTTAAAACTTTTTTATCACTAGTGTGCGACATGACGTTTTATGGCATTTTATACGACATCAAAATAATCATAGGTGTATTACACAAATGAACGAAATAAAAGAGAAACGTAGTCTATGTCGAACTACACTTAGCCACTTATACTATCCGTCCATTAACATTTTTCAGTTTATCTAAAGAGTTGTTAAATATATTCAAAGCTAAGTATTACAACACTTTACTCTTAATTTTTATTGCGTGGCTAATTTTATATGTGTTTGCACTGGCTGACATACTGAAGCAAGTAGAGAACACATAAAATGCCAGAAAGAATAAAAAGTATTATAAGATAAGGAATTATGGATGAGATTCCAAAGACAATACGGTACTATGTGAGAATAAAGATAAGTAAAAAGTGTACGAAACCGTTTTATACTAAGGGCAATAAAACAAACAAAAACAGTTGATAAGACAATGAAAAAGTCTGCAGAAGTGACAGAAGAATTTGATAATAGTGCATGTCAATCCAAGGTACTGGAAAACCTTTGTCTGGTTTTAAGTACAATTGTTGGACCCTCAATTGTGAAAATGATAAAACATATGAAATACAATTTATAAACATTTATAAAAATCTTTCAAGAACAAATATGAAACCTAAAAATGTTTCATAAAAGTAACGATGGTCAAATACTAACATGACATTAACACATCACAAATGTGTTTTTGGTCACATATATAAACTGATATTCCTGCAAATATGAAACAGATTTGTTTTCCCAGAAATATGAAACACTATATAAGTTAAAACATTTTTGTCACATATGTAGAAAAATATTCCTGCATAATATCCCCTCCCAGAAATATGTAACAGGATGTTATCTAATGATACTTAATTACTATTTAAGAAATTAGTAGTTCGTGTTTTATTTTTGTAAATATGAGGAATTGTTTTTTTAAAAAGTACAGATTCATACTTCTTTGGATGTCTGTCTATCATATTACGGAAACTGATGGAGATGAAATGTATGTGACACCTTTTGTCATATTATAATCACGAATGTGCAAATTATGAAGCATTCCAACGAAAGTGGGAAAATTGGAAGCATAATTAGATAAAGAGGAGAGGAAAACAACGATAACGTCAAAATTTATAGAACAAGTAAAACTATTTCAATAATTCTTGATTTGTCATTCTTAAGTAAATAACGCGTAGTTGGCAATTCGTCGGCGATCGTTCCGGCTCAATGTAGTGTGCGGTATGTCACTAAGCGGGGTATTAGTAGCTGAACCATTGGAAAGTAATTTATTATATTAACAGGTCGTACTATATGTGGTGATCTTTAAAGCCGATAAGCGGGGGGTAAACAGGTACATTTAACTAAGCTGCCACAAATGAAAGGACAAGATAAATTTGTCTGATATATTGATAGATATATACTTAAAAAGATGCATCAATAACTTTCAGTTCAGTAAATGACAGCAAGTTTATTGGACCACAAAGAGCAATGTCCCTTTTGAAGATTATTGTGAATTCCGTCCTTGTAGTTTATCTTATTTATGAGAAATTCGCTTATACGCAGGTTTATTCTCAAATGTTTGAGCATATCCCGATACTGACCAAGGAGTGACTTAATCGCGGGCCGTTATTTAGTATTTTGTCAACAAAATAAAAGAATTTTACACTACAGAGACAGAAAACAGCAGAAGTTATTAAACAGAATATCCATAATATATGTTGTTTGATATAAATATGCAGTTTCACTGCTAAGATAAATAAATATGTTAGCGATATAGGTGAGGCTTCTTTCACGAAAAATGGAGCAAATAAGGCAGAAGATAAAACAACAAACACACAACACAAAAAAATCATACAAAAATGGACATTTCACTCATCCTTAATTTCATCTTGCGCTTGGTTTTATTTGGTTTATAGCAAGTTAATATCTGTATTTTCGTATTTTACTACCAAACATTAAACGATAAGTGTCAATGTGTAAGGACACCTGGCGGTCCACACGGTTATAGTGTTCCTATATAAGCAGTTAGTGTTGATGACGCGGAATCCGACCATGAGGTAATTGGCCTGTTCAACTAAACAATATTGCCATCAACATTGAACGAGGTCACCCTTGGATCCGGGCTGCGTTCAGGGAGAGACATGAACAATTGTAATCAAGTCACTGGTTCAGTATATATATGGGCGTCTATATTAGAGGTGACCAAAGGCGTCTATGTTAGAGGTGTCCAAAGACGTCTATATTAGAGGTGTCCAAAGGCGTCTATATTAGAGGTGTCCAAAGTCGTCTATATGGAGTAAAGGGTTAACTACATTGCTGATTATGGTTATATAACGAACAGTTAACTCAACAGAATAATAATAAGGTATACTGTCAAACCTATCTTAAGCAGCCAGTCAATGGAAGGAGCAAATGTGGCCCTTTGTGACAGGTTGTTGCTTAATAAAGGTTTTTTTTTTCTTAAAAGCATAGAAATGGTAAATAGCACATATGGCTACTTAAGACAAGTGGCTGCTGAGTAGAGGTGACCGCTTACACAGATTTGATTGTATCTAGAATACAAAAATAAGGCAACTATCACAAACGCGGTATAAACATATCCAATAATTAACTGAAATATGTCGCCAACAGGGAAGGTATAGCGCCACTAAAAACAGAATAAACAATAAATATACCGTGAGAACAACTAATTATAAGTACAATGCACGCATACAGAAGAACTAACATTGGCTCCCTCGCGGCTACGTGTGGTGTCCTTGAGCATGACATCTTTTCCGTACTGGTTCTGCACAAGAAGATTTCTAAGTTGTAAGAACTTGTTTCGCAATCGAAATAAAATAAATAAGTTTAACCTAATAGGGGCAACCGCCTTGGAACGATTAGTAGCAAAAATCACAACGTTGGAGCTCAAACCTGATAAACGGGGACATCAAACCTCGCTATTCCCCCATCGCCGCTGGGTGCATCCCTGCCCCTCGATCCGCTAGTTGTTCAGGTATGTTTTTCTTTAAAAAAAAAGTACCAGACTATCAACTAAACTTCTTAACGAGTTAACCACATTCAATGAACTTCTTTACCTATACATTTAAAATTTTAGAAGTGTCATTCAATTCAATGTCACTGTCCTCAAACACGACATCTGAGTGTGTGATACATATTTTTAAATGTCTTTACCTATGACGTAAGTCTCGCGAACTTGGTATTCAATTTCAGTAATCAATTCATTTATTTTGTATAGCGGTCGGGTAGCAAAGTTCGATACAAAAATACTAGCTATATGCAGATATCTTTCAAATCAAACTTTGATAGGATTATTCTTTTTATTATTCTTAAAGAAAAATGTATGGAATGAATGAATCGCAAATATTGTTGTTTACAGTTTGATAAAAGGCGAAATGGATTATATAAATGGTTCTAAGTTATAACTTGTTCCCAGACTTAAAGGTCTCACTACACACTTGAATTTTGTTTTTTGTTTTTTGTTCTATATAAAATAAGGTCTAGGATTTCCATGGTAAAAAATGAATTCCGCATAGAATTTTTTTTCATAGCAGGAATGTAAACCCACATAAAAATACACCATTACTGGTAGGTTGCCCACGTTGGGTTTTTTTTTAAAAAGAGGGTGCAGTGACACCCTGGGCTTTTTTGATAAAAGAAGTCCTCAAATGCTCATAAATACATGCATATGTTGGAATCCTATAAAAGTCACCTTTTTAACAACCGTGATGACTTATTGCAGTATATGCTATACCAACTTTTGCTGTACTCATCTGCAGCAAAATATCACAACTACTGTGAACCATTTTGAAAATATTTCATAACCAAATTACATAGGCCTTGTTTTTAAGCGTAAAAATCATGTTACCCTTGGGGGAAAAGGGCGTAACTGTGTAGTGAGACGTTAATCGGCGTTTCAGATATTAATAATTCCATACACAATAATTTCTCATTGATATAAAATCGTTCTTTGGCGATATTTTAGAACGTACCTTGTGATGTCCTGATAAATGGTAAAATAGTAAACCATTCATTATGAAGTACAATTTATATAAATGTTAGTTAAAACATATTACATTATTTTAAATTTTACCATTTAGCGAGAAGGTCAGACCACAGGGTCTAACAACATTAATTAGAGCCCTTCGCCGACAAAATATGCAATAGCCAAAGGGAGCGAAATAAAAAGAAAATGTATATCTACGCATATTTAAACGCGTTAACAAAAATACTTTCATACTTTTCGCACAATCAATTGTATTCTTCGGTTCTAATCCCTTTTCATTTTGTATATTGTAGGTTGTTTGTCTGAAAAAAACTGAATATAAAATATGTTTAAACAAACAATTGATGCACATGTCCTATAAACAACAAATGCTAGACTTCTTGTTGAACCAGAACAATGGAATTCAATTGATCTAATATCAGTATCATTGTTAGTATTATTTATGGCTCCATCGGAGAGGTGGAGCCCATTCAGTGTAAGATCAGAATACTAGTGTAAGCGCTATGAGGTTGCCATATAGGGGGCATGGGTAGTGCTGTTTATATTATTCCCCTCATGGACAGATTCAATAAAACCCGAGTCTGTGAGTTTTCATTTCTTGGACACGCTCTGTGCTTCTACCGGATCCTGTACCAAATAGTGTGTAAAGTTCAGTGGCTGGAGTGTTGGCCGATTAAGCTAGAAGTTGCGGGTTGGATCTCCAGCTCATCTCAATGACCTCTCAAAAAACACCCATAACTGGTTCTGCCCAGGAAGTAGTCTGGAAAAAGTGGCTTATACAAGCTCTGAGCTTTGCAATCGAGCTGAATTAAATTAGTCATAAACTAAATAGTTCATATGTATAAATTTGTACTTTATTTAAATATGCTGACAGAGTTTTAAATTTAGCACTGATCTTGATCGAATGCCCGAACACGCATGCATGTCGTGCAAAATACTGCCTTATTCTCACCGGAAGTGTTTACCCAAATATTAAATTATAATCGTTTTTAATCCTACCTACGGAATTGGCCGAGTATGTATGAATGATAATGTGTATATACATTACAGCTATTGTTATAATGCATCAAAAGGAATCGATAACTTAATTATCTATTCCAATCTTTTATACTGGTATTGCCAATCAGTTTATGAGGTTTTAAAAAGAATTAAAGGGACACACAACAATTTTGATAATTTTTAATTTGAAACGTTTCAAGTTTTGAATACGAGTGCCTGCGTGTACACTATTTTCATATGAAACTAAAATGCCCAGTATGTACGATGAACCTTACTTGTGTTTTATTATCAAAAAAAGGGGACATAACGTTGCAACTTTGGTTGAAAAGCACACCCATCCCCATGAACGGGTCAGGGGGTCGTAGGTTCGATCCTCCGCCACTGCTATGTGCGGTGCCATGAGCTTTATCTGCATATGCTTAATACTGGTTTTATTTGTAAGACATTGAGCGTGATTTTATCAATTTATTAAGTTGTTTGAACGTTTTCACAATCGATGTAAAATAATTAGAAATAGAATTAACAAATCCTATTTCATGGATGTGTGGTTATCTATGACAACAAGCGACTAAATATAATCTTATGTCACCAGTTTATATCGGCATGAAATGTAAACTCTATAAATGTTAAATTACTCCTTTATTGAATCTTGGTGGCGCCTCTAGTTTAATGATTTTATTTTATGATATTTATTATCTAATTATTTCAAAGACGTGTATACAATTCCTTGATTGTTTAAATAAGACGTACCAGAAAGTAATATAAGTTAAACATTAACATTTCAATATCTGTGTTCATAAATGTAAAAACTCCTATGATGTATTAATATAACATTAAGTAAAATCGATCGCAACATTAAATTGCCATGGTCCCTTTAAGAAGTATATTTTTTTCTTATTATATGTGCAACCTGTATTGAAAAGCTTGTGCAAAGTTAGTCCGGCGTGATTTATGGGTATATCTGTAAGCCATTTTTCACCGGTTCAACCGTACACAAATCTGTTATTCGAAAATGATTCTTTATTTCACAGTTTATTTTAAAGTAGGGATTAATTGAATCAATACTGCCTTTATCCGCGATATTATGTTTATACTTTCAACAAAGGGAGTTTAGCTTATTCGGAGATCTAATCCAATAAGTCTGCATAGCGAAAAACAAGATTTGAAAAACACGTACACTTGCAGTGTTCCAAACATTCATGTATGTGTTCACATGCAATGAATGGCATTGCTGTTGGATATTTAACCAAACGGACAATACTTGATCCTGTGAAAAGTTCAAAATATGGAATATAAACTATAATCTACTAAAATGTGATTTTTATTTATATAATCGTGAAAAAATAATATTCTTTGCAACATAATATAAGTTCTGCTTTCACGTGTTAGTTTGAAAGAAAAAAGACAGAGGGCCTTCGCAGACTACATGAATACATCGCTATGTTGAAACACACTTAGCGCGGTTTCCTGTACTTCGCCACTCTCAATTTAATAAGTTCAAGCTGGGACCTTCTGTACATATACATCTACACTTGCATTATTAAAACAGGAAAGTCAAATATAAGTACGCTGTTAAAAAAGTATTAAATAAAACTGACCACTTACGGTGCAGGAGAACTTTTTTAGATAGTGTTTATATTATACGTTGATACAAGTGAACAAACCCTTTGGTTTGTCAATATTTGGTCTCCGACTTTTGTCAACGTAAAGTTTGAGTAAACAAGAAAGATAGAACGGATATACAAATGTACTGAGTCAATTTGGGATAACCTGAACATTTTAAAATACGGACATAGATGCAGTAATATCTCTGAAAGTTGCAGTATAAGTGAGTTGACAGTTATTGGTTGATATCTCTGAAATTTGCAGTAGAAGATACCTATAAGTTATAAACATGAGTAACGGAAAATCAGTGAAAAAGAAGGAAAAAGACAAGTTGGACTGTAAGTTACACGTTTGGTTGTTTCAGCCGCTGTATGTTTTGATTTGTTTATATTCATAGATTCAACGTTTCTCTAACTTGATGGTTGGTTGGGGGGGGGGGGGGGGGGGGGGGTGATGTATCTCGCTTTCTTTAAATTCTTCGGTATTTCTACTTAGTCTTACCTCCTTCTCTTCCTCTTCTTCTTTTTTCATTTGTTATTTCATCATCCTTAGTTTCCCCTTCTTCTTCTTTTTCTTCTTTTTCTTTTTCTTCTTCTTCGTCTTCGTTTTCTTCTTCTTCTTGGCACTCTCCCCTTCTTCCATCTTGTTCTTTTTCTCCTCGTTTGTCTTATTTTAATAAATGTCCTAATACCATATCTCTTCTTTCTTTTAAATAACTTCTTTACTAACAATTTTTTTTCTGTTATTGATTTTTACCTACATATTGTATTTCTGTTATGTCTTTTTTTTTCATATTTTCTCCTCCACCCCAACCCCCTTTTACACACACTTTCTTTCTATCCTCTCTCTCTCTCTCTCTCTCTCTCTCTCTCTCTCTCTCTCTCTCTCAGTCTCTCTCAGTAGAACAAGTAAAAAAAATCGCCCCTTTAGAGCAAAAACGTATCAATTGTATATAGAATAAGATTGCACTAAGTACCTTTTTGCACCAGTTGGACAGTATGTACTGTCCGCTACACGAATAATAGTTTCTAAAGACATGTGTACTTAAATTTTAAAAGACCAATTTTTGCAACGCATGATTTATTTGTGCCGAACGTGTGATATACAATGGGCACCGTCTGTGCTGTCTATTGCATTTAGACACTTCTGGATTAATCCCAGCTATTATCTGGTCATCTCTGATTATTACATTTATTTGATATACCCAATCGCGCGAGGAGGCATTGTTGAAGTCTATATCGCCTGCTAAATTTGCCGCTGACGATCTTTTGTTTGAAACATAATGATGTTACATTGGTGAATAGGGTTGAACGCCTTCAGTATAAAGTGCATGCCAATTTAGGTTAATTCAGATGCGCTATTTATAGAGCTTGGTGTCCCTTAATCTGGCAAGGCTTACTGGTAGATAAAGATTAACTTATGATTAACTGTTAAACGATGATAATCAAGTTTGTGCTGTATAACTCTCATACGATAAGTGCCATCCATATTAGCCTGTGATTTGTGCCATATGAACCTGTGATTTGTGCCATATGCTTTTCATACTATTTGTACCATAATTTTCAGTTTATCAAATGATTCGTGCCATACGGTTCTCATACGATTTGTATCAAATGCTTCTCATACTATTTGCACCATATGCATCTCATATGATTTGTGTCACATGATTCACATACGATTTGTACAATATCAGCTTCTCTCATATGATTCGTTTCATAAGATTTCCAAATAACTTGTGCCATATCATTTACATATGACAAAATATCTATGTGTTTAGTAATTTTCACATAACGGCACATTGTATATGCCATTTTGTATGAATAGTATTCCCATTTGATTCTCGTAAGATAGTCATTCTTAGTATCACACAACAATATATGTTTGATCGTATAACTATGGGACGTTCAATTGTGGCTGTATACGGCATTCTCATATTATAAAATATGACTTGATTTTCGTATGTTTCTCATATGATAAATATGGCTTGATTCCCTAATGTTTTTCATATGATAAATATGGCTTGATTCTTGTATTATTCGCATATTATAAAATATGGCTTGATTCTCGTATGTTTCTCGTGTTATAAAATATGGCTTGATTCTCGTATGTTTCTCATGTTATAAAATATGGCTTGATTCTCGTATGCGTCTCATATGATTAAATATGAGTTTGATTTTCGTATGTTTCTCATATGATAAATATGAATTTATTCACGCATGTTTCTCATATGATAAAATATCGTATAGGTTTAATTCTCGTATGTTTCTCCTTTGATAAAATATGGATATGATTCTCGTATGCATCTCATATGATAAATATGGGTTTAATTCTCGTATGTTTCTCATATGATAAAATATGGACATGAGTCTCGTTTTAGATTATGGATATATTTCACGTATGTTTCTCATATCATAAACTATGCCTATGATTCTCGTATGTTTCTCATATGATAAAATATGGATATTATTCACGTATGTTTCTCATATTATAAATTATGCATATGATTCTCGTATGTTTCCCGTATAATATAAATATGACAAAACCAATACTTGATAGAAATGTACGTGTTGTGGCGAATGGCTCATTAAAAATGTCACATACATATATGTCATTATGATTCTACAATATTGTTCTGAATGTTAATATAATGTAATGTTATTTCTCTGATTTGGTTATGTACTGTCTTGTTATCAGCGTATACCTACTTGTATATGCTGCATAAATTCTATGACCGGCCATTATTTCGCCGAAAAACAAATCCCTCAACCTCTCGATTACCAAGTTACTGCAAAAGTGTTGATCTAAAAACGAGATCTCTGCAAACGAAATTGAAGCATCTGGATTTACTGTACTTCCATTAATTGCAACATAACTCACTAAACGCTGGCACCAAAGCAAAAGCCGAATGATGAAAAAAATCGCAACACAATAACAATCTGTCATCTGGAACACCGTCTATAAATAGCAGACGACTTTCTGGAAGAATGCCTTAAAATTTATATAAAGATATTCTTGCTGACAGACCAAATATTTATACGACCATGTATGCGATAATTTCTGTAGTTTTCAGGGACTCAAAGGTCACCGAGGAAAATTTTACCTTCACACTGTGATGTTATTTTGGGTTGAATGATGAATGAACGAAACTGAACATGTAGTAGATCAAAATAGTATAAATAAATTTAATAAAATTTTGATCGTGCGAATCACCTACAAAATGTTTACAAAACTGACATACGCAGTTGAAGATTTACTTAAAAATTAGCCTGTGAAAAGACGAAAATATAAATTTTGCAGAAATTTATTCTAAGGGTATCATTATGCAAGAGTCGGGGTGATCTTATTCTTGCCATTAAACTCCGAAAACAAGAAAAAAGGAGCATACGGTTCTTCCCATTTCTCTTAAAACGGACCATTTGAATGAACAGCAAAAAAAAACGGCTGTCACCATGGAGATACATGAACACGTGCATTAAGATGAAATTATTATTTATGTGTTTTTCTCCATTAATATGTCTCTAGATAAATTATTGCTGGAGACACTGTGAAAGATATGCAGATATATTGCATTTTCTCACACACGAGAAATCCGTGTGTTCAGAAATGCAAGAAATTGCGATTTCACGGAGATACGAATAATGCGTCGGAATTTGTTTTTATAAGGAAAAAAACCATAGAGTGTCACTTCTTGTGCCGAGAATGTTATCGAATAACTGGATTATAGAAAAAAAGTTAAAGTATCATACCAGGTCCAATATTGTGTCAAAATCCGCAAATTACAATAATAGTCTGCCTGCCCTGCCCTGCCCTGCCCTGCCCTGCCCTGCCCTGCCCTGCCCTGCCCTGCCCTGCCCGTACCCAGTCCCCACTCCCCCTAACTCAGCAAGTGAAAGTACACATTCATTAATGTTTTTTTTACATATGGTTTTTTATGAGAATCTATGATGCCTTTTACCCACGCGTGAACGTTTGATTGTACACTATGTTTCTATGGGACGCTCTCATGAAATGTAGAACAAACTGCTGGTACCTTAATCTTTTTAAAGTCGCAAAACCTATTTGTACTGATACGCTTTTAAACCCATCTGATGTAAATATACTTGACGACGTATTGATGTTTAGACGATCACTATGATGTATTCCCCCAACCCCACCCAACCGCATAAGCCAGTGATATTATTCATTCGTTGATGTATTTTTTTTTCTGTAAAAATATAATTATAATTATTATATTTAAGCTAATCTAGATTTTATTATTAATTTAAGTATCATCTTGATCATTACATAGTATACTCACAACACAACACAAACTTCACATTAAACAAATAACCATGCTATTGATCTATAAAGAAGTCAAAGAGACTATATTTCAAAAATGTAAAAAAAACAACATAGTTTAAACCATTGTTCACACACACACACACACACACACACACAGCCCGTGTGGTTCCGGCTAAGAAAAGAAGCACTGCCTATCTCTGCAGAGGGGTAGGAATTCTTCGAATGGGTGTCATGTTCATTTTATCATATTTTTTCACGTTCATTATTGTGGTTAAATTATCAACCCCTGTGTAGTTCCAGGAACCATATGAGTGATGGCAAGAATAGGACCACTGTGGCTCATGCATGTCGTAGGAAGCGACAATTTGAGTAATACGACAGAATTTGCTTAAACTCTGCAGTTCTGCAAGTATCAAGGTTCTATGTTCATTCTGCATATTCATTTGTTGATATATTTTATTTAGTCTGTATGTTAATTTGTTGTTGGTTTTTTTTTTTTGTACATGTAGAGTGAACCTGGAATCTTCCTTCCTGTTGGCATCGAATAACCTATAATGTGTTGGTACGCTATAAAACCCTATTCATTCATGCATTCAGTTTTCACACATTCGTACCACATTACTGTTTATATATTTGCTTGTCAAAGTTTAGTTTAAAAGTATGTACAGCATTTAAATACACAAAACAACAAAAAAACATTGACAGGGATGCAGAAGTAAGTCTATGACTTTTTTAGACTCTGTTTCCCGTTTTGCATGTTTATTGATAACTTTCAGAAGTATATTGCTCTTTCGTGCATGACCTTTTTGTATCCGGTCGGATATGTTTACATATTCATGCGCCGCGATAACATGTTTACGTGTACGTTTATCGGCTAATTACCGTAAACAATTATGACTCCTGAATTACCATATGATTAATATCTGCAAAAATGTTTTACTCTTCGGACGTGTCATTTGAGACAGATATGTAAGAATGAATGCCTGTTTACTGCTAAATTGTAAAAAGATGGTACGATAGGATACGAGGACAAATGAAAAAGTTTTTTTTTTCCAAGGACGCGTTGTTATACAAAAGTATGAAAGAACAAATGACGCCAACGGCTGTATAATTATGACAATTAATTTTGGCTTGAAAGGGTCACATGAGTTTGACTTTAAAGGACACATGGCAATGTTTAAATCGTATTTTAGTTATGTTCGCTATATATCCATAGTGCAGTGAATATAGTGTCTGTCGCTCACACCGGATGTAGCAGGTTCGATTCGACTCGATTCCTCTAAAAATAAAACTTTCAGTACTTGCAGACTCGAGAGTGGCTCATATAAACCTTGAGCTTGCTTCACAATCGAGAATGAATGAGTATTTAACTAAATCAATATTTACACCAATTATATTGATGAACATAAGAAGATATTAAGCTCTAAGCTTACTAGTCAGTTAAGCTTAAACTGATATTTCCTTGGATTTTTTCTATCAAATGTTTTAGTGTTATGGGTCGCATTAAAACATGATATTCCTATCTGGAATTCAATAATTATAGGAAAAATTACAACCGTCGACTTACACTGACCAATTTTCTTCAGGAAATGACGTTTTATTTATCTTGGACGGGAGGATAGAGGATTTTCGAAGTCCGCAATATTGGATAATTTGAGCATTGTATTTACGTTCTATTCAATTCAGTTAAAACTTTTATGTACATTAAACACGTAATCGAACGTGTGTAGCCTGAAATACAAACAAATACTGCATCTGTAATCTGTAGGAAGAGGTATGTAGTAAACCAATACAAAATTACATCCAGTTGAGTATATTCTTTATACACCATGTATGCAGAAGATCTAGGGAGGGGGATTGATAATTATGTCCCCTACTGAAATTAACTACCATGAGCGTATAAGTGTTTGATTTATTGGGGGCCAATCTGAGGAGAGAGTGTATAGGGATGTACTTCCAAGTATAGCGGCTGAAGCTGAATATTGGGGGACGGCCCTACTTGGTTCCCTGGCTCCTACGCATATGACTGCTCCAAACTGACCGTTTACGGTTTAGCGGTCACGGGTTGCGATGTTCGATTGCCCCTCAAGAACAACACCCGACACTGGTTCTACCCTGGTATCAATCGCGAGAACGATTCATACACGCATTAAGCCTACTCTGCAATCCAGCTAAAACAAATAAGTATAAACTAAATATTGCCACTAATTTGTTCAAAGTACCTTTAGCACATGTAAAGGAACGGAAACGCCATCTTTAAAAAGGTTAAAGGTTAGACTTGGCATATATTGTACTGTTATGGTCACATTGCTGAGCTGATTTCCTAACACGGAAGCAGGAAAAATTGAGTTGAATTAGACCGACGTGAATTGCCATGTACTATTATTACAATGCAAATTGTCTAAAAAAAGGCTAGTATATATAATTTTGCGTTCCATATTTGTTAATCGTGTTTTTTATCACGTGACACCAATTTAAGGGATGATGATGATGATGATGATGATGATGATGATGATGATGATGATGATGATGATGATGATGATGATTGATGATGATGATGATGATGATGATGATGGTGATGGTGATACTGATGATATTATGATATTGAGGATGATAATACTGATGATGAAGGCGGTGATGGTTATGATAACAATGACAATAGTGTTGAGAGACACAGTGAACTTTAATTTGCACTAACATCATATGTTAAGTGTGTGCGCAAATACGGGGATCGCCTTTCCATCACATTGTATTTACAGCAACAATTGTATCGAAATAAACACATAACAAGTATTAAATTTCTGGGTGTACACAAAAAAAAACGTGTCTATTTACAAATCCCACAACAAAGGTAAAAAAAATATGTTTTGATGAATTGTTTTGTATAACATCCTGCATATTTTATCACCCGTTCGATAAAACGATAAAAAAAGGAGTTTATTTTAATATATAAACACGCATATATGGGTTACAGTACATAAACTTACATTTTAAACAAAATTATTCATTTTTTGCTGGAAGACTTGGTTACTTAATTTCACAAACCATTGGTGCGGCAACAAACATTTAAAATCTTGTGGATTTCAGCATAAATTCAGTGTGCGTGTTTGTGACTGTATCTTGTTACATATTCACGTTTTGAAATAAATAATATTGCCGTGTTTTAGGGGATCTTCTATTCATGGCTGTGCGCTAGTATTATAATAATTAACACTATATATAAATCGAAGAACCATTGTGTGTTGTGTACAGCGGAAAATGCTAATCAATGGACGCTGAATGAAACGAATATAACCAATACCATTTGGAATAGTTGGTATCCGTAAAAGGCAGTGAACAGTTATAGTAGAAAAATGGACTTCTTTTTCGACTTGTTTGAGGCTGAGAAAAGGGAAAAGGAGGCGAAAGAAAAGGATAAAAAAGATGGAAAGAAGTCGAAAGAAAGTTCAAAAGAAAAGGAATTAATAAAACAAAGGGATATAAAAGGTATGCTTTCACAATCTACGTTACCGTTCTTATTTAGGATTTTAAGATAAGCGGCTTTGGGGTTGAGAGCAAAAATCGTTCTTTAAGTGAGAAGCGTAATGTGCCAAGTTCGTTCTAACTTTGTGCCGACATGTAAGGTTCTTACACGAAAGGAATGACGATTCAGATCGATTAAGGCGTTCCATAACAGGATTGGACTTTCAAAGTTTGGATTATGAATAAGGCAAACAATACGACTTACGTATTATTGATGTGTTATTTATTTTAACTGTTTGTTTAGTTTACTAGCTGCCAGACAGACAGACAGACAGACAGACAGACAGACAGACAGACAGACAGACAGACAGACAGACAGACAGACAGACAGACAGACAGACAGACAGACAGACAGACACACACACACAATGCATGATTGCCTGAAGACTTCCTCAATTTAAGACTATACATAGAAAAGGAATGAATGAATGGTGTTTTAAGGTACGTCGACACTAACATAGAAAAGGAAATATATACTATATACTATACTAGTATAATATGTGCTATCTTGGACAGGTTTTGCTAAATATCTTTTTTTGTTTTCAATGATTTTCGTTTCAAATTAAATGAGCAAAGAGAAATGAAGTCGGTACAAATCTTTACTGATTGGTAACGGATAACATTCAAAATGAACAATGTAAATGAAGTTGCCCCATTTAAAAAAAATGATTCGAGAACAATCTCAATCTCGTGTAACTTGGGCCAGTAGTATAATGAAAATGGCGTGAAACTTCAATAAAAAAAAAACTTGCCTCAATTTGTCACTTAGGAGATGCACAAAAACAACAGTTGTTTCTTTATCATAATGTGTAGATATATTTATACCAAATAATATGATTATATTACATCAAGGACTCATATAGAGAAGGAAAAGCAAATGATTGAGATGTTATGAACGCTCACGAATTCACGCAAAATCTCGCGAAATCTCGTTTTCAAATATGCTAACTTCTATTTATCTCAGAAGTACAAATCAAATTCTTTTCTTTGTGCAATGCAATTCTCTACAAAACGAGATTATTCCCAGAAAATTATGTTTACAATTGTTGAAGTAATTATGATTAAAAAACTTAAATACTGCAACTAAAAACATGAAGGAAAATACGTGAAATTTTACTTCAAACTACAATATTTTAAATTCAAGATCATTCTGTGTGTTTAAAGCGGTATAAAACATCTACAGTTACATACACCTTATATTTTATGTAAAAAAATCAGTTCTCTGTGAATTTTGAACGATAAATTTGCCAAGTTATTAATTCTTCGCATGCTGCTATGAACATTTAGCAGAGAGATGCAAGTTTCCTATCCTTCTAAATAAGTCCTTACTCACATATATTATTCTTGAATCTCGCCGTTTGTTTAGGCGCTATTTTAAAATGTTTAATGTACCGTGCAGCGACAACACCTAAGGATGGTTTTCTGGTTGAGAGCGCATTGTAATAAGAAGTTACGACAGAAATAGTTGTTGCTTAAACGTTTCAGCGAGGATTTAATTATTAAAGCGCATACCCTGTTTTTATGTTCATCGAAATGAGGAAGAACGCCTAGAAACAGACCTGGTTTGCTTTGTTAGTCATACACGCAAATTAAAATTTATGACATGTCACTTTTATAATTATCATACATCTATCCAACCAAAACCTACAAGAATGATCGAAAGAGAAGGAGAGAATTTTTTTGTTGTTTTGTTGTTGTGGTTGTTGTTGTTCTTGATGTTGTTTTTTTTTGTGTGTTTTGTTGTTATTGTTGTTGTGGGTGTTGGGGGGGGGGGGGGGGGGGGGGGGGGGAGGGAGTATGGAGCGTAGAGGTAATGATACAAAAAACTGGCGAGGAAAACAGACGGATAGACAGAAAGGCGAGTGTTCGGTAGACAGAGACAGTGTCAGAGAGAGAGAGAGAGAGAGAGAGAGAGAGAGAAAGTAATATATCTTGCGCTAGACATTGATTTTGAAGGAGCATTGATCAAAGGGGAGCAATCGAGATTTGCCCAGTATGCTGAACGTGGTGTATTTTTAGTACCTGAGTTGTCTCTCTTCTAGATAGTTCTCTTATTTTATAGTTTAAACTTATTTATTTTAATTCGATTGTGAAACAAGTTTTTACAACTTAGACAAATCACGCTCGAAGTATTTCTGGTTAAAACCAGTACTAAGCATATGCGGATGAAGTGTCTTGCTCAAGGACATCACACATAGCCGTGGCGGAGGATCGTACCCACGACCCTCAGATCATGAGGGTCGTGGGCTTATTTTATGTTACTTAAATCAAGGACTTGTATATAATTCCTTGATTTATCATGTATGGATGCATGCTGTATTGAGGTTACGCCAGTGTCTAGGAAATTTCTTTTGATAATAATACCAAAGGTTTGAGAAAAAAATAAAATAATGAATATATAAGTTATATACCTATAATAATATAATTTGCAGTTCTCCTACACATAAATATACCATCTTAATCTTGACACTTTTGCTGATACCGCGAGGTCGATGGTGTAACCAACCACACAACTTTTCTTCCGGGTTCTTTTCCTCTTTCTTTTCACCGGTTGGAGAAGCTTTAATTGTTGACTTTTCCTCATTTTCTTGCTTGGCGCTGTCGTGTGTATCTTCAAGTGCATCACCATTACCACCGCCTTAATAATTACAATAACTGTAAATGCATAAAGACAAACAATGGAATTCATATCCAATGCATAATAATCGGTGAATAATTTAAACTAACTATCTTTGTAAACTACTACTGACTATTCAGAAGATTTTATTATAATCATTTGATGATGGCAGAGACACTCTGAGTGTAATCTGCCCACTTGACGAATATGCAGGCGAAATAAAATGGCTCCTAAATAGATATAATATCACTGTCTTTTTAAAAGATATAGTTATGGGTCCTTGGCATCGCTCTCGATGAATAAATTATGATCAAGTTCTGAAAGTTTTGCATGATTTTATGAAGTGGTTATAACGTAACAGACGGGGCACATATTTTTCTTAAAACTTACTATAGTTTTATCAATTACTTAAAAAGAGAAGGAACAGAAACATTTAGTAGATGGATGCAAGTTTCCTATCCTTCTGTATACGTCCTTGTTTTTGTGAAGGAGGAAACTATTTAAGTAACTTAAATTGTTACAGATTATCGTTACAAAACACACCCAACGTATGATATACAAAGAAATACAAATACATGTACAAATACATTTGTATAGCGCAAAAATATATTGTAAGCTCAATACTCTGTTGCGCTTCACACGGTTGCATAAAATTATATACACAGTCCTACAATAATTATGCACATAAAAACTTCACAGTTATATCATTCAGTTATAAAACGTATTAAACAAATGAGATTTCAGTTTTTGCCTAAATATACTTTCACTGGTTACACATTTGATATATTTTGGAAGTCCATTCCACCACTTTGGGCCAACAACAGTAAATGATATGTCTGCCATTTTCATTATTGTTCTTGGAACTATAAAGTTAATTTCATCAGATGATCTTAATATGTATTTTCCCTGAACACGATTGAGCAAATCGTTCAAATAAGATGGAGCTGTTCCCTGCACAATTCGAAAGACAAGAACCAGTATTTTGTACATGGTTCTTGACCTTACAGGCAATCAGTGGAGAGACTTTAGAATTTCACTACTAGGTTGAGCACCTGTGACAACCCTGGCCGCACGATTTTTAAGATTCTTTGAAGTCTTTCAATCTGATAGGCAGGTATATTAGTGAAACATCCATTGTAGAAGTCAATGTGTGAATGAATAAATCCATGCACTAAGATTTCTGTTGACTTCTGTGTAAGGTGTTTGCGAATACCTTTCCGAATTCTAAACTGTGCGTGTAATTGACATTTCTTTCTAATATAAAGGTCAAACATTTAAAGTATTCTCCATATATTCTCCAAGATCTCTCACATGATCAACAGACTTTACTTCACATCCACCAACATTTGCACTCGAGATGTTAATCTTCGCTAACTGACACCTAGTCCCATACATGATAATTTCAGTTTTTGAGTTATTCATTTTCAACTTGAACTTTGTCATCCGCATGATAACATCATTTAGACAATCACTAAGCTGTAGAAGAACAATTGGCTGGTTTTGCTCATTTCCAGCCTGAACTCTGAAAGCGATTTTATGGTCATCCGCATAACCATAGAGTTCAGTAGGGTAATTCTGCACAACTTTTTTTCAGAGCAGCAATATACATGGTAAAGATGACAGGACCTGTACAGGAGCCTTGTGGGACACCAAATTTCAAGTGCTCTGTGATGGAAGACACTTTATCAATGCTCACTTTCATTGTTCTTTCAGTTAGATAGGATTCCACCCAGTTTAATGGAGTTCCTTTAATACCAAAGCCATCCTTAAGAATTTGAAGTAATATTGGAATATCGACTGTATCGAATGCCGCACTAAGGTCTATCATAACGACGATTGTTACATGGTTGTTGTTCATAGCATTCAATAGACCATTATACATTTTTATCATTGCAGTTTCGACACCGTGACTTTTTCAGTAAGCACTTTAGTATGATGGATGAAAATTATTTGCTTCAATATGATCAGTAATTTGTTGCAAGGCAGATTTTTCCAGATTTTTTTTATAAAAATGATAAGTTTGACACAGGCCGATAGTTTTTCAGTTCTAGGGAGACACCTTTCTTCTTCAGTAAAGGTTTAATCACAGCACTTTTCCACTCTTTCGGAAACACACCAGATGATAGTGATCTATTTACAATTTCTGTTACAATTGGTATAACATATTGAAGAAATTAATGTTGGAATAACATTTAGTTCACATGTTGTTCACTTTGATTCTTGCACATGTTTAATGACGTCATTTCAGAAGGTGCCTTAAACTCAGTCAATGCATTGTTAACTAAAGGTGATTTTGATGCTTCAGACTCATTAAAGTGGATTTGATCTACGCTTATACTATCTAAGTCATCTCTCAACTTTGAAATTTATATATATAATATATATATATATATATATGCAAGGAACAATATAGAAATAACGTCCTTAATATAGGGAGATAATTTTTTTTTTTTTTTTTTTTTTTTTTGGTTTAAACATATTTTATTCACTAATTGTATACATGGAAAATATACCATATATCACATAATAATTTTTGAACAACCAGACATAAATGCACATACCAGACTTTGGCGAGCGTGCCTAGCTATTGTGCAAATGACAATTTACATACTATATAAAAGACATATAACCTATATTCACACGTCAGTTATCAGAATAGCAATTACATAAGCTAATTACATTGTTTGTAATTACATTTAATATGTGTTTTTAAAATACTGAGGATGAACTACAATGTATGAGTTTAGCAATCATAAATGTGTATTGAAATATTTCCAAGTCGGCAGAAAAAAAGATGTATCGGTATTTTATTGCATGTTTATAATGCTACGTCTAATAGCAAAAGTTTCCACAATAAATCTAGTTATCAACAAGTTCAACTGTATCCGTTGACTGCAGCAGTGCTAGACATTTACACATACTTGAATGACTGATGAAAAAAATATGTATGAATTTGTCTCTTATATAATATGCAGAACAAGTTAGAATTCTCTCTCTCTCTCTCTCTCTCTCTCTCTCTCTCTCTCTCTCTCTCTCTCTCTCTGCCTATTTCTTCTCAAATTAATGACATAGTAGCTATGTACAAACAGTAGGCCCTATGCCAATAAACCCATATTTTTTTTAATAACTGTTATGTTACGTGATGAACATGGCTTTTAATTCAATTAAAACTATCTAAAAAAATACTATATTACATTATTTGCGAGCCAAAAGTAGGTGTTGATCCTGGGGTTGAATATAAACTTAAACCGTTTTTAATTTAGCCCAATTATAATAATAATAATGATAAAGATTATCAGTAGAGACATTTAAACAGTAAAGTAATAAGGTCGCTGATACATTCTGCTTCTCAGTTTTGTTTTACTGAAATTATTCCCCGATTTTCTGTTAATGCAGAGCTTAATAATGAAAAACATGGGATATTACTATTCCGAAACTATCCACTCCCAATTTCTGGATACTCTCCCTTTATGTGAGGTAGCATTCGTATATCTAGCTGGCTTCCGAAATTTTGGCGTCTGCGACAAAGCTGCTTCAATACTAAATCAGCGTCATGGGGAAAAAACAAAAAGAAACGAACGACTTTTCAGAATATGAAAAAAATTTGGACCCTTGGTGTATGTAATATTGTGTATATACCTTAATTTTGCCGAACGTAGCCCATACATAAACCTTGTTTATTGTTGTAGCGGCAAAGGTCGAGTTCACCACATTATTGCAGATTTTATACCAGCATGCCATGCAATATAAGATGGGCAGTGCATTTTATTTATTTCCATTTTTCTACATGTATTTTTTATTTATAACCTCTAAATAGTGACTTTTTATCTTCATGTTTACAGTACTGTCTATTTTTAGATATCAGTCGAGGAAAGTGAACGAATGACATATATTCGTCTTTGTTTCATTGAATGATACTTGTTACAAAATAATATGCCCGCTGTACAGAATGAAAACAGTATTCACGTATAAAAACTCCCAATACCAATGCAAATAAAATCTATTTTTAGCATCAAAGAAAGTCAATATCTCCTTGTAGATATAACCTGATAACTTGTTTTTACATTCTTCCGCGTCTAAAAGTAGTTCTAGTAAAAAAAACTTATGACATGAAATAATTGATTATTGGAATCATTACTTTAACTGATGTCGCATTATTAAGTAAATAACATCATTAATTTGCTGAAATCAACCAAGACACGAGGTTGTGTGCTAGCAATTTAATCCCATTTGTCAATTAGGCTGCATGAATACACAACTGTCAAACGAGCACCTTGCATAGAGTTCAATGGATTATACACTCAGTTAATTTTAATGATAAAACGATTGTTTATTCCACATTCTTCACTTATTCGTTTTATTTTTGTGTGTTTCATACGGATTGATAATTAAAAGTTAGTATGGGGAATGCTGCCACAGCTAAAAAGGGAGACCCAGCAGAAAACGGTATGATAAGTGGCATGTTTCTCTGCGTTGAATATGTTTGACCTGGATTTTTTTTCTTTTCTGCTTCTGCATCTGTTTATCAGTGATTTAATTCTCAAAAGGAAATATGTTATATTGAACAATTATAACTTGAAAGAAACATCTGAATTGTATAGTTTTGTTGAATATATTGTGAAATCTTTTTCATATAATATATTTGATACCTATATCTTATAAGTGTGTAAAATATAGATAGGTTTGTCTACTGTATCCAATGGAATATTACCAGTTGTTTTTTTAGTTCCTAACATTATGTGCATAAGAACTGTGACCTGATTTCACCTGCAAACAGGAACATGTGTTTAAATTAGTACACTGCCTTAATAAATTATTTGTGAACAAATAGCATGACCATGTAAACAGTATTATTTATATACAAACAACCAGAAATAAATGGACAGAAATGACTTTTTTGAGATAAATGAATTTCAGGGGGTGTGGGGGGGATGTAGGAATTTATTTATTATATCCTAATTCATTCCTTTAGTATTTGCAATATTACATTGTTTTAAGAGCGGCTGCCTTGCATGTGGCAGGTCATGGGTTCGATACTGGACCGAGTCATACCAAAGACTTGAAAAATGGTTTTAGAAGCTTCCTCTCTTAACACTCAGTAGAGCATAGTTCTTGGTTTGGTTGGCCCGGTGTCAGTATAATGTGACTGGGTGGGGTATCATACCATACTGCTGCATGATACTCCAGTGTGACAGTGCTCCGAATACTGTCATAAGAAGACACCATTGCAGTATGACTGAAGAATTGAAAGCAATGCTAAATACTATAACACAACAACCACAACACAATTGCTGCCACACTGAAGTGTCGAGTTAAGACACAGATGGTGTACTAGTATTACTACCCCATCCAGTCACATTATACTGACATCGGGGCCAGCAACTCTTAGAACTACCCTCTAAATGCTAATGTGGAGCGTGTGCTCCAGCGGTACTGGTAGAGCATTGGCCCCATGATTGGAGGGCGTCATTTCGATCCAATAGCTTTGTGTAGTGTTCTTGAGCAAGACATTTTTTCCACATGTGCTTAGTTTTGCACGTGTTTTGTGTAAGTTGTAATTACTTGTTTCACACTCAAAGTAAATTGAACAAGTTAGACTAAATGCTGACCTAAGCAGGGAAGTTTTTAGTTCCATTTATCAAGTCTTTGGTATGACCCAATCAGGGATCAAACTCACAACTTTCTTCATGAGAAACGAACACTTCACCACATGATCACTGCTGTTGTTTTATATTTATGTTAAACAAAGTCTTCCATTTGAACGTATGTAAAAGAAATCATTGGCCTTTGAATTATGAATGATTGATTTGCAAATTATGAATCCTTGGTGTGTTGTTTCATCAACATTTAGTCAGGAGATGTAAGTTTCCTATCCTTCTGTACAAGTCCTTGATATTATCAAGCTAATGACAGAAGAAAACCTTTAATGCATATATAGATATATGATGCAGACAGCATTAAACCTAAGGAAATCTGAAAACAAACAAACAGAAAGCACATGATCATAAATTTTCTATGGCAGCAAAATCAGCTTTGTTTATTTTCATAATTTGACAAATATTCACCTTCTGTTAAGTTTAATCCATAAATAAACTGAAAATTTTATTTTCAAGTTTTATGACAAATCTGACAACAACAATCCATTATTTCATCATTTGTAAATTTTACTGAAATTTACATTTTTTGTCCCTGGCATCTAGGTCATACATAACTCAATCACTATATGTTTTTTTTTTCTGCAGAAAGATTTGACATTCTCATCTGCAATAGTTCTTACAAAAATATAACAAGCGAGAAAGTAATAAGAGATTGGCTTTTTAGAATTTATTTGTAGATTTACATTGTTATAAAGAGTTTTGCAATATCAAAGATAATACTTTATATATATAATAAACCTAGCATATATAGGCTATTCTATGTGACAGATAAAATGAGGCAGATACATTTGATCACATAAAATGAGCCTAGAATGATTAACAGTAAAAGTTGTTGATATTGCTTATTTTATTAAGAGCAAAAATCAAGGGCATGTTAACATTTTTTCATGGCAAGTGAATTTTGGGTCAAGGCAAGTACATTTTTCTCAACATGGGCCTGTCTACCATTTAAAATTTCTAGGAGGTTTGCCTGTAGTGCCTCCAGTCACTTGGTCACAGAGTACCCTTACTTAGTTGTAGTGATTTATAATGGTAATGAGGATGCTAGGATTCCAATTGCTCATCGTGTTGTGCCGGGCTCAGTCATTAGCACATCTGACTATCAGTCCAGGGGTAGTGAGTTGGAATCCCCACCTAGCCACAATCTCCATGATGGTTGATATACGACATTGCATCTCATTAACCAGTGTTTTCTTCAGAGCGCGTTTCCTGTGTTTTTGACACAATTAAATCTCATTTGACACAATCAAGTTTGTTCAGTGCGTCCACTATGACGCAACCTAAAAGTACAGAAATTCAAATTATGCACATTTGTTTCGATAAGCTGGTTTCAAGAGTTATTTTGTTATTTTTTACAATACTAGCTGTTTTGACATATCACATGGTCTGATTCAGGGAAACCCCGGTCACGTGGGTCTACTAAGTTACGTAAACATACATACATAATTTTCAGTGAGGCAATATTGTAGTTTGAAGACAACATTTGTGAAAACAAACATGCTGCAACAAGAGCACTGGTATATACCAAGTTTTAGGTTGTTTGTACATAAAGATGAAATGTGGAAATCGTGAAACTTTTCAAAAAAGTTGTTTAAAATGTATGGACGATACTCTATCTGAAAAACTTTTTATTTTGTATGTTATAAAGTATTGAGGTGCGTATGCGCAACATTTTAATACCAGTTTAAACATTGCCCGGTCCAAGTTTTACGGCAGTATTCCCGGAGCCGTTTGTTTGTTTAACAGACAATTAAAAGGTTATGGAAAAAAGAAATTAACTTTTAGAAAATTATATTCATTTTGAAAAATGATTACTTAATTTCGAAAATTTGATTAATTTTTGTAATTTTTATTATTTTTTAAGGTAACATCACTCTAAAATGAGTCTAGCTATGAACCAGAACAGAAATGCTTTTGGCAAAGAGAAAACAACAAAGTTTTGTTTTCCAAAGAGTATATATCCTTGCTAACACTTAACATATAGCTCAGCGGAAATACAAAATATCGAAATAATTTAAGTATTTTTCATTAATATTAGTTAGGGCCATACTGTTTGAAAAGTTCATGGCCTGTGGCCATGTTCATAAAAACAACTAGTTTCTAGTTGTTGCGACTTGTTGCCAAAAGTGAAACATTTGTTTGAAGTTAAATAGTTTTGAAATTGTTAACTTAAGTTGCAGTTCTGATGGAGAAATTTGTGTGAAACAGGAAGTAAAACTGTTTCAGTAAAATGTGTATTTTTTTAACTCCATTTATTCAAGTAGATTAAGTTTAAAACTAGTCAACTGATGACCCCCAGATTTCGAAAATGACCCCCAGATTTTTAGTCAGTGGGTCATCAATGACCCCTAAAAATTGGAGCTGAAGAAAACACTGATTATCATTTGTCTCTCACCGCTGATTCAAGCAGGAAATTTATCAGTTACTTGTGGTGATGGGATGTGCTAGTGTACTGGTTAACCTTTCAGGATCCAAGGAAACAAAGGTTAGGTGAACTGATTGTCTATTAGCCCTCTATGGCATAAAAATGACACTATATATTCAATCAGTTAATCATCTTGTGGTCATAGCTAATTTTGTTTCTTATATATTTTTAGTCAAAGAATTTCTGGCAAAAGCAAAAGAAGAATTCACACAGAAATGGGATCACCCAGGACAGGTAAATAGACGATATATTTTGCTATAAAACATTTTTTCTCTTGGTGGGATAGTTAACCTCCTTTTTCTCTCGCTCTACCTGTCTTGAGACTAGGTTTCTAGAGTCATTCTAATAGTTTGTACCCAACTTCTACAGTTATCCGTTATAGAAATGATGGCATATATATATGAAAAATGACTCACTTTGGATTTGAATGTTTGGAATGACTTGTTATGTGTGTGGGTAATTTTAATTGTTTACTGGAATAATGATCAAAATGTTTAAAAAAAAATTTTGTGTTAGCTGTACACAAAATTCCAGCTGAATCCAATTATATGATTTTTGCTGAAACAGGTACCTTGTTTAATATTTAAGAAATACCAAGGGAGTCTGGACCTTTTGTCCCTCTTCTATATCCACCAGTGCTGTATTGACTGAATGATGTTACAAAGTTTAATGAGATATGTCGGTGACTTAAGTGTAAGCAGTGAAGTACTACATTCGCCATCTCCCTTTGTCATGAGTGTTTCTGTAGATGGTTAAGATAATATTTCTGACCTGAGGTCACAGTTGTTGGTGACTATCAGCTATATATACTATGGGCATATGTAATTTATGGTGACTGGTTACAGTCAGATATTGATGATCTAGAATGATAATTTGTGTGTCATGAGAAGTGAATAGTTCCTGTAGTAAAATATAAACACATGTACAGTTTTACATACTTGTGTATATTGTTGTCCAAAAATTTTACACTGTATGAGAAAATATATAAGATGGTTTACTCAGGTTCACTTGTTCTTAAATGGAAAAGGCTAAAACGGTTAAGCAGGTCGGTAGCATAATGAATGGAGTGTTGACCACTCACACCAGAGGTTGGGGGTTAGATCCCCAACTCGGCTTAATGCTTCTCATAAAACAACACTCAGTACTGGTTCTATCATGGAAGCCGTCTCAAGACGGTTATATAAGCTCTGGGCTTTCATCTTAATAAAGCTAAAATAAATTAGTATAAACTAAAAGGGTTAAAACAGTGCAACAGAAGTTGATGCTCTTTTATTTTAAGAAATACAGAGAACATTCAAAAGTCTTTAAAACTAGTTATGAAAAGAAGATTATTTATTGGAATGTAATCTGTAGAAAAACTTAAACATACAGTCAAACCTGTCTTAAGCAGCCAGTCATTGGAAGGAGCAAAAGTGGCCTTTAATACAGGTTTGGCTTAAAACAGGGAAATTTGCTCTGAAAATACAGAAATGGGAAATAGCGAATGTTGCTGCTTAAGACAAGTGGCTGCTTAATAGAGGTGACTGCTTATACAGGTTTGACTGTATGTTTGAAATAGTGTTTTTGATATGGAATACATTACCATCTGTTGGTTTTTTTATGACAGGAGACATTCCAACATTCCACTGCTGATGAGCCGTATCAGATAAATGATGTGTTTTTTTTCATGTCTTGTTAAAACCAGCTTCTGTTAATTATAAGTGATATTAAATTATAAAGACTTTATTTCAAGCCCGGTTATATGACACTGCCCAACATGCTTGATCTTCCTAGGATGCCTCTGTATAACATACTTTACAGATTCATTACATGTACATGTATGTATTTACAAATATGTATACATACTACTAGTAACTAAAGCATCTTATGAATGCATGAAATCAAGTTAGGTCTGGGCCCTCACTGCGATTGTTAATATAAATAATATAAAATATACTGAAATGGGACCATTAGGAAATATTGTGAAAACTTCTTACTTGCTCCCCTTGTTAAAGAATGAAGGTCATATCTTGCTATTGCTATATGTTTAAACAGTAACATGAGACCATTTTTCATTGGTCTATAGTGGTCACATGTACTTATTGTTGCTAAAATTAGAAACAGAAATTGCTTCATCTTGTTTTATTGTTATGATGAGCACATTTTTGTAAGTCATATTTTGATTAGCTAATCTATAGCTGGACTGTTGACTGATGTATGGCTCAATTTTCCTGCTATAGTAGAAATAGCATGTAGTGCTATAATCAAGGAGAGGTCAGCGGGGCGGTAGTGGATAAAGTGTTGGTCGCTTATGCCAGAGATTGTGCGATCAATCACAAGCTAGACTTGATGTCTCTTAAAAATGAACACTCAGTACTGGTTCTACCACGGAAGCGGACTTGAGAGCAGTTCATATAAGCTCTGAGCTTTCATTGCAATAAACTAAAATAAATTAGTATAAACTAAGCAGAGGTGATAATATTACATAGTAATTCCTTCTCAATGCATAGGAGAGTAGGGTCAATGTTATGTTTATGTTGCCAGCCCAAAACCTGAATAACCTGTCGACCTCCTGCCAGTTTCTTAAGAATGACAACATTCTTTACAGAACACATCGAGTCTGGACGACTTTGACAGAATAAAGACCCTGGGTACAGGATCCTTTGGAAGGGTAATGCTGGTGCAACACAAGGCAAATAAAGAGTATTATGCCATGAAAATCTTAGACAAACAAAAGGTAAGAACTCAAAAAAAAATGTATTTTTATTGTTACTGTATTATTAAACAAGGAATGGACTGGCAATGGGGATGGTTTTAGATTATAGGTTATGATGCCAACAGGAAAAAATATTCCTAGTTAACTCTCAATGTACAAAAACGAAAAGTTTCATCAAAATCTTAATCAGTTACTAACATTGTCATCCCTGAGGACATGCATGTCAAAGCTGCAGTAGTCCTATTTTTGATGTAGCTTGTTTGGCACACATTGGTTGGTAGTTCAAATATAAAATATTCAAATGAAAATAAACTGTCTTTTAGATTTACCAACCGCCTCATTGGTACAAAAATATGTCACATATATTTTTTTATATATAAGTATAGTTCAGTCTAAGCACAGAGATTAGTTATGTATATGAAATATATCTATTTCGTCATGTGGTTGGAAGATCCTTAAAACATGTGATAAGAGTGTTAACATTAGAAATTGCTGACATTCAACATGTTTGCATGCATTGTTCTGTTGGGGTTTTAAAACTATCTTGTGAACATGCAATATTTCAAACTCAAGATTTACATCCTGCTGGTAGCAAATGTTCATGTTGATTTGAAGCTGTTGCAATATGCTCATACAGTTCGGATTTTTTTTTTTATTTATTCAAGCTTTGTTAATTTTAAATTTAGTATCTGAAGGTCTAATGACCAAATCTTCAAAAATCCTTGTGGTAATGTCAATATTTACCTAATTGTGACAATCGATATTAAACAGCACACAACAGTGCTGCGTTTTTATGTTTCTTTCTACTTTTCTTTTTCTGTCTTTTTTTTTAATGCGATTTCAACACAGTATAGACAGGGGCTTAAAATAGTGGATTTTGCTGGCTGGTCTTGGACCTTCCAGCAATTGTTTGAAAGGTTTGTATGATAGGTTTGATCTAGTGAAGCTGACTCAACCATTATATCAAGACAATGATATAATTTTCACCCAAATTTACTTTAATTTCAACTGCATATCAATTCAAAATTTTATTGATTAATCAGTCCTTCAGATGTTCGATTTATGATTAAAATCGTGATTAATTTAACATAAGTTTTCTATTTTGAGTTTTAGTCAAGGGTTTAGCTTCATGTCGCTGAAGACAGTGTCATGAAAAACATCCTTAAATGTTTCCAAACCAACCAGAAGAATAAAATTATGTCAACTGGAACACCTCAATTCTTGACATGTTTATTTTCCTTGCCTGTAAACATGTTGATCAGGTGACACTGGAGTTAAACCAATTGGCTTATCACAATTAACCTCTCATTGGCCAATCTTTAAATCTATAATTGGAATCAGTGTCTATTAGTTGTTTTTCCCAGTGGAATTTATTGGTGATACCTCTCACCACTAAGGTCGTAGGTTCGAGTCCCGCTCGCTCCAAAAACTTTGTGAGAAAGTTTCCAGCTACTTGCAGAAGGACAGTGGTTCTACTCAGTCTGAGGTCTTCCTCCACCAGTAAAACTGGATATGCCATATATAAACTGAAATGTGTTGAAAATGGCGTTATACCCCATTCAAAAAATATATATATATATCGGTTAATGTATGTAAATTTAATGCAAATTTTAATTATTGTATGCACATTTTTTTATTTCAGGTAGTGAAATTAAAACAGGTTGAACACACATTAAATGAGAAGAGGATCTTGCAAGCCATCACGTTTCCCTTTCTTGTTAGTTTAGAATATCATTTTAAGGTAAGCACAGATGTCAAACATGACTGAGAGACTAAATGTGTGAATGTGTTTATGAATGTTTTCGATTTAAATATTATGTTTTGTTTTTGTATGAGGGTTACAATTTATCAGCGTTTTGATGTTTAGAAAAAGCTTTGCCACAAATAAGAAAAAAGAATAGCATTTACATTGCTCCTTAAGTTATTTTACTGGATTTCAAAACAATTTTAGGTCTGTGGTTTGAGAAAGTCTGTTGTTTCAACAGTCCATCAACAATATGAGTTTTTGTCATTTTTCAGTAATTGTCGATGGAAATGGAATGAATTGATCAATAGGATGTCCAGATATTCCCCCCACCCCACGATTGTACAATGCATCAGCCACTGAGGTCTTTTTGTGTGGATATACAATATATTGAATACAACAGAAGTTGGCTCTTTTATTCTGAATTGCTGACAGTTGTATAAATTGTCATACATGTAGTTGCAAGGCTGGTGATAAAATATGTGGAGTAAAATAAATAAAATCAATATAGAACAGAACTGTCTGCTGATTATATAGTGCTTTCAAGCTGTAGGCATGATGTCTTAATGATGCCGTTAACAATCCCCATCACCCAGGCACTGTAATGATCCTGGTGTCGCTTTGTTGTGTTCGTTACAAAGTATCACTGCAATCCTGTGTGAAATAATTCAGAAATATTGTGTCTTGTTTAGGACTAGGTCATGGCTAATGGTATTTTTTGTGTCTGTTCAAAATATTACTGGATCTTTTTTTTTTTTTGCAATAAATGAAACTGTCCAACATCTGTTATGTGGAGTTTTTACTTTCACAATTTTTGGATAGGCATCCCAGCGGGGTGGTCCACCATGACTGGGTGGTATGAGGTGCTGGAGTTGTGAATTCAAGCCCTGCTCTGTCCCGTTATTTTTTTTCACCACTTTGGGAAGATGACCCATACCCTAGGAATTGGGAATTTTAGCGTCATTTTCATTAACATTGGGAAAACCATTGCATTGAATATATATAAATATATGTTTAACTTCATAAAAATGTGTACACTTGCTTATCTGGTCATTTAATTAAAGAATCAATGTCATACTCAATTCAGAATGGGGAAAACTTTTTTTATTTTATCAAGGAATTATGGCAAGTTTCAATTAACAATTATTAAAGCTTTCAATTGGGAATTTTTACCACTCATTTGGGTAAAAAAGATACTATTTGCTATTGGGAATATGACCCAATAACGGCTATAAAAATGGTCGGATAAAAACACAGCTGTCCAAACACATTTAATGTGAGAAAGTTTTCCAGTTGCTTGCGAAAGGACAGTTGTTTTACTCAGATCCATTCTGAGGTCTTTCTCAACCAGTTAAACTGGTTATGCCATATATAACCTACTATGTGTTAAGAGTGGTTTTATTCAATTAGAAGGAGTCCATTGCCCCGAGATGGGTGTGCCTGAGTACTGTTAAATATTTCAGGATCCCAGGAAAGAGTCATTAGGTTAGACCCTTGATGGCATAAAAATGATGGTAAATGTTCAAACAAAAACTTAATCCTAGGTATATGTATATAACATCAAATGTGTTGAAAATGGCGTTAAAACGTATAATAAAAAAATTCTTAAATCCTCCACACATAAAAATTGTGTTGTATATTCTGGGAGAGATCTACCTGATAATCTCGTCTGAGCACTTATCAGCCAACTGGCTGTTTTGTTTACATTTGGAACTAGGTGTACCGCAAATGAGTCAGTCTGGTCTAAAAATAGGCTTCAAAGGAAGGCATAAGAAATTGTTGTATTTATACATACAGTACAAGTACATAATTTATAGCACTGTAAGCATATATATATATATATAGTAAGTACTATAGTAAAAATGATGTACCTGTGATAAAAAAATTTCTGTATGTCAGATTGTATGAGTTGTACAGTGCATTGTATGAACTGGCATATCTACATGAACATTGTTTAAACCATCATATGCATGTGTGTTGGAGAGGTGTTCAGAACCCCTTTTAGGACAGACTTTCTTGTATTTGTGGTTTACGGAAATTTATTGTATTTGTGGAATCCATTGTCCCTATTTTTTTAAATAAAAAAATTCTATTTGTGAAAAAAAAAATCACTTTTAATTTTAATTTCTGTCTTTCTGAGACTGGTATTGAATTGGCAGGGGGAGGGGGGAGTTAAAGAAATTCCTTGACAATACCAAAATTGTACTACATATAGAATTAATATCTCAAACTAGAAAATTATGATAATTTTACCTCTATGTTTCATACTTATTAAATTATATCTGATTTTTTACATAATTTTCTGATTTATTTATTTTTCGACCATCCATCCAATAATTTTTGTAAAAAATAAGTTAACCACCAAATAAAAAAAAACTTACTTATCGAAACAGAAATATAAAAGAATAAAAGAGTGGAAATGAAAGCTGCTTAGAAAGCAGGGACCTTGTTCATTTCCTCTTGCCATGGATTATACTTTTTTCCCCTAATTTCACTGAAAATTCCCCCTTGAAAAAAAACCTTAAAGGGTTTTTTGGTTCTAGAAAATGAAGAAACCTGCAATTGGTAAAGCTTATGTGCCTTCTTTTTAACTTATACATGTTTTATGAGTTTGCTACATAACCACTGATTCGACGCAAAATGAAAACAACCTGAAAACTCCTCTCTCCCCCTCAGAGGAAAATTCCACCCTCAGAGGCCCTGGCCCCAATCCACCAAAATAAAGGGAGAGCCCTGGAAAGCTAAACCTAATTTTAACCATTATAATTATTTTATTATAAGCATTTGTTGTTTTTTTTATACTTCAGGATAACTCCAATTTATACATGGTGTTAGAGTTTGTCACCGGAGGAGAGATGTTTTCCCATCTTAGACGGATAGGTAGATTTAGGTAAGAAAGTTGTGTCCGTATTACAACCATTTTATTTGTCCTCATTTAAATATGATTATAAAAATTAAATATTCAGATATCTGCAAAAAATTGTTTATTTAAACAAATGGCTAAAAATTCTTAGAATATTTGCATATGACCACCAAAAAAACACAATTTTATTTTTTTTATTTTCAGTCACTAGAGATTCCCTCAAATTATTTTGTCAATCATGAAGTAGTTTGAATGCAAGATGATTTGACATGATAAAAGTCTGGTGAAGTTTTTGCAACTTAATAAAACTCTTTAATTTCATGTAAAAAGCATGTGATCTAGTGGTGGAGTATCAGACCCAGAATCTGAGGGTTGTGGGTTTGATTGCCATAAGTATGTGTGGTGATATCTTGGACAAAGATACTTTATTTGCATATGCTTAGTACTGGTTCTGTCCAGGAAGACTCAGGGGCGTTATTTGTCACCATAAGAACTTTCACAGTTGATGTAAAAATAAGTTTTAAACTAAGGCCCTTTGTTCAAGAAATTTATTGTTAGATTGTCATATAAGTGAAAGTTAAACATTAATTAAACAAACCAGTAAGTTGTGTCTGTTTTATTATAAACATGCTGATTTTATTTTATCTTTAAAAATCTAGATGAATACAGCATTTCGTGGGTTCAGATTGTTTTATCTACAGATACACTTAAAAGAATATACAACATTTTGACAGTCAACCTTTGTCACACATAAGCCGTGCCCAATTAGCTCAACATGATTGATGTACGACATTGTGTCTCATTATCATTTGCCTTTCACCTCTGTTCAAGTGAGAAAATTATCAGTTACTTGCAGAGATGGGCTGTGCTGTAGTACTGGTAAATCTTTCAGGATTTCAGGAAACAGTGATTGTCTGTTAGCCCTTGATGGCATAAAATGATGCTAAATATTCAATCAATCAATTGTCACACACTAAACAAGACATTTTCGAAGACCAGTATGTTACAACTGAAAAATTACCAATTCTGACCTTCGTTTAAATAATTCTCCTTCTTACAAACTTTTGTAAAAAAAAATAAAACCATTTTTTTTAAAAAAAGTTTTAGAAAAAATTCTATAAACCAACAAAAAAAAATCTCTGGCATTTATATAAAACTAAATATTTCATTGTAAACTTTATTCCTATTTGCACACAAAAAACAGTTTATAAATCTAAAAATAGCTATCGCATATAAGCAATGAAGTGGATACAGCCACCTTGTGCGTATGTACCATGATTCTATAAAAAGAATTCATAACATCTTGCAATGCCTTGGCAATTGCCAAAGCTATTTGGATACAGTAAGCAACTGGAACAGACATCTGGTATACTTGAGTCTGTTTCAAGTACTCTACCCTTTCATTATCAGATATCCTGCTGGAAAAATAATGAATTAAAAGTGATATTGATGTAAACTTGTAATTGATTTCGAAAATTGTATTTATAAAGAATAAGGAGTTTCTATTTAAAAAAAAACTCATCGAGATGTTGTGAAGCTAATCAGTAATTTTGTTCATTCGTCCATACTAATTTTATGTAAAATGTTTTGTAAGGTCAAAAGTTTGCAAAAGCAAAAGTTACACGTAAACAAGCATACCTTATATAAACAACATACTCTTTATGAGATTAACGTAGCAATGGCTGTGTTGCTAGTAACAGCAGCAATGGCTGTGTTGCTAGTAACAGTAGCAATGGCTGTGTCGCTAGTAACAGTAGCAATGGCTGTGTCACTAGTAACAGCAGCAGTGTAGCTGACATATCATTCTTCAAGATATAGTCTGGTCCAACTGTGCCTTTGAGATTTATTGCTGTGTTCTTGAAACAGAAACTTTATCTTACATTGTCCATTTGGCCATCATATGAATAAAAATCAGTTATCTGACTGATATGAACAACTCCCCCCAACCACCCCACCCCAACCAAATAAAATCTATAATTCATATAGCCTGTATTGCTTTAGGTCATATACAAAATCACATTCAAGTTTAAAGGACATGGGAGGTTTAAAGGATATAGCATGGTTTTAATAAAATTCAGTATTTCAATATTTAAATATGGCCTGCTTTGTACCTTTCGATCCATTTTCTCACATAATATCTAACATGTAAAAATGGTGGTAATTTTAATCTGTCTCTTTATGCACCATTAGATTAACATGATTAATTCCTATCAGAAGTGACCCAGATGAATGACACAGAAATTTTTACCTTTAGATAAGGGATTAAAACGAACTCAAACTCGTCCAAGCTTAGACCTTGCAATTTAATTTGATCAATAAGCTTAAAGTAGTTGCATCATATATCATAGATAATGTGGTTTGTGTGGTGCAGGTGTAAAGAATTTGACTCGGATCGGGTGGTTGGGGGTTCATTTCTACGCTAGGATGCTTTATCCGCATATGCTTAGTACTGGTTCTACCCAGGAAGACTTGCAGCATGCTTTTGTTGTTAAAACTTGTTTCACAATCATGTGAAATAGATAACTTTGAAAAAGTGGTAGCAAAGCTGCATAGATCTCATAGGTTATAAATGGTATATGTATATACAGTCAAACTTGTGTTAGTGGTCACCTCTATTAAGCAACAACTTGTCTTAAGCAGCCTCATTTAATATTTCTCATTTCTATGCTTTCAGAGCAAAATTCATCCCAATATTTTACACCTTTCAAATTTTAAGTATTTAAATGTTTTGGCAACAGTAAATTTGCATTGATTTTTCTCTATTCAAATTCAGATTTGTTTAACAGATTTTCAAGAGTTAAATATTTTTATATACCATGTACCAGAAAAGAAAATTGATCAGTTGATGAAGAATTTATATATGTGTGTGTGTGTGCCACTGACATTAATATTTATAAAAGCAACCCAACCTTTGGCTGAAACAGTAATTATTAATTATTAGGATCAGTCAGTCAGTAATGCTAAACAGTACACTTTGTCTTTGAATGTAATAACAAAGGATTTATTAGAAAGAACAAATAAACATCATCAAATATAGTTGACTAATTGTGTATAAAAATAATCATCAGTAAAAAGTTAATAAAGTTTATAGCAGTATATGGTAGCCAGAAAGCATTGTTTAGCAGTAAAATTTCACCTCATTGGTGCAAAAAGGTACTAAGTACATTCTTATTTCATATACTCTTGGTACCTTATTGCTGTTATTGGACGAAATAAGTGAAATTACGAATCTGTTGTTTTTTAAGGTTTCAAGTTCTTCTGCGTCCTAGTAGTTTTACTATGTCTACATAACTGAGTGTATCTGAGGCATTTTTTTCGTGATTAAAAACCAGCCCATCTGACAATGACATAATAACAAAGTGGTCAATCCCATGTGATCCAGTATAAATTATCATCGAAGCATGTTAAAGAATCAATAAAGAGAATTGATAATTGTAACAATCGTGTACAGATGCTAAAATTCTCAATTTCTGTGGGGTTTTCCCCTGTCTCTTCTTACTGTTCAGTTCAAGTTATTGAGTATAAAATATAACATCAAGCTGTGTAGGGTGTTACATGTCATTATGAACCTTCCTAGCTATGGAATGGTATTGGTAGGTCAAATGAAAATGTTGGATGTCTGTTCAACTGAACTAAGCTGTAAGAATTCTGGGAAATTATAAATAACCCTCACTAAGCCCTGTCTTGGGCCAGCTGAATAAAGATGATGGTTACTGCATATTTTAAAGTCGCTATTCCGAACGAGATAATATTGTACTTTTACAGTATGAATAGAACCATGTCTGATGACTTTTAGCTATTTTTACAGCAAATCAGCTATAAAAAATCTGTAAGTTCTTATGTACCAAAACTGTGAATTAGGATCACATTTTTTGGCAATCATGCGTTTATTGTCAAGGGAACATAGTTCAGAACATTAAGGAGATTTTTTAATATTGGGTAATTTGATTGAGGAGTTCCGAGAGAATTGCTCCATTATCCGTTGTGGCTTTTATCATGACAGGGCAGACTTTTATCAGGACTAATTTTGTAAAAGTGCTTCTGGTTTTTGTTCACATTGATTATTGTAAATGATAGCAATTAATAATATAACATTTATTTAATCGAAAAAAAAAACACAACATTTTTAAGCTATGTATCTTGTATACACTGAAAGGAAAAAGAAAGTATACATTTTGGTTTTTAAAATTATTTCATTATTAGCTAAGTTTATTCATGTGATGGAAAATGAACTGATTTTTTCTTATTGTTTTGCTTTGAAATGAGTTAAATGTTTGTTCTTTGATTCAACAATATGATGAAATATACACAAACTTTATATGCAATACATTTATTGTTCCTTGACCTGTCAATGTTTATAAGTATGTATACTTTCTTTTTCCTTTCACTGTATATAGAGATGGAGTGTGTGGTTTAGGTGTACAGCATCGGCCCCAGAATTGGAAGTTTGTGGATTCAATCCTCCACCACAGCTATATGTGGTGTTCTTGAACAAAACACTTTTTAATATCTACATATATGCTTAGTACTAGTCCTACCCAGGAAGACTTTGAATGTGATTTGTCTAAGTTGTTAAAATTTATTTCACAATCAATGTATAAGAAATTATTTTAAAACAAACAAGAAGGTCCTGATTGATAAACATTGGTGTTACAATCAGGGTCTGCGTTATTTGGATCTAAGTCAATGAAATATTATGAAGAATCCTTACAAATGAGCCCAGTTAGCTCAATCGGCAGTGCATCTGACTGTCAATCCAGGGGTCATGAGCTTTAATTCCCGCCTGGGCACAGACCCTGTGGCGATTGATAAACAACATTGTGGCTAATCATAGCTGACTCAAGTGGGAAAGTTATCAATTACTACCAGAGATTGGTGTGCTTAAGTACCAGGAAAAGAGTGGTTAGGTTAACTGATAATCTGTTAGTCCTTGATGATATGAAAATGCTACTAAATATACATACAAATTAATAATCTCATTGTCAATTTCAATATTAAAACTGTGTAAACTCGACATTCTTATATCAGCATGTAAGGGAATATAAACTTACAATAAACCTAAGTATAGCACAGTGTATTGATTTCTGGCCTCCACCTTTTATGGTTTCGAGAATAAGTGTATGGTATATGACTCTAATGACAAATATCCACAAAATCAATAATCTGTTATTATGTGAACGCCACATTTATGTCTTTGTTTCCACAAACTGTTTAAACACTTTCTTCCCTGTGTTGCATATAAACACGAGTTTAAATAGTAAGAGGAATGCTGTAAAAGTGACTAGAATTATTAGACAGAGCTGTTATAAACTCTCTCAGTGACCTCTTTCATTAATTATTAATGGGTTTTAAAACTCATTTTATTGCTGTCATTAAATTTACAATGTTAATCAATATTTTAAGTTTTCTTTTTATCAAAAATCTTTTCTGAAACTTAAAAAGTTCCATTGAAATAATTAGTTGACAATTTTAACCCCAAAATATCTGCTATTTATCTTTTTGAATTAAAAAAATTGTCGTTTAAATGTACGGCAGATGTGACATTAAGACAGTGTGAAAGCAAACACCAATTTCATAATTTCTGCATTGTTTTAGCCATTAAAACAATTTAGCTAGACTTGAAAAGAAAAATTAAAACCAACACATTTTTCTTTAAGTATACAGTCACATCATTTGTTTAGTAGCAGAGTGTCTCACATACGCTACAGTTGTGGTTAGATCAGGTACTAGAAGCTTCCTTGTTTGGCACTCAGCGTTTGGACGATAGTTCCTTGTCATGCCAGTGTCAGTATAATATGATTGGGTGGAGTATCATTCCAGGTGTTCCCAACATGATGCTAGGGTTTGAACAGCATTTAGAATACCGTTCCAGTCAGACACAGTTGTGATATGACTGAAATATTGTTGGAAGTCAACACTAAACACCAAATAATACAAAATATACCGCTGAGAAATTAGCACCTGTATTCTGGTAAAGATTATTTGTTATATATAATACAGTTATTGCATCTTTAATCCAATTATAAAAAGTTATACGATATCAACATGTAGGATCACTCTGCATGTACCAAAACAACAAATTAACATAAAGAATAAAAAGAAATTTTATAAGAAAATGTCTTTTTCAAAACAAAAAAAAATGCCTTCGGCATGTCAAAAGGTCAATCTCATTTGTTTGTCTAACCAGATATGTACATGTGACAGTCATTAGATATAATATGTTGGTCTAAACTATACAAGCATAAAGAATAATGGATCAAAAGATAATCAGATTTGCATAGATATTTTTGCTATTTATGGTTGACTGTTGTTTGACATTATCTCTCGGCTGCTAATTGCAAAGCCATTTATTTTTGTTCTTAGAAGGCATTAGTTAAAGATACTTAGTATTTCAAGTAGGTCATGCCAGAAAAATCAATAGACTGCACCAGACGCATTTCAACTGTCTTCTTCTGTATGTTTACGATGTATTGCAACTTCCGATTTCATGTTGAGTGTGAGTGTGACATACCAGCCGGTTGCTCATTTGGTCAGTGAACACTCATGGCAGTTTGTTACTGAAGCATAAGTTTGAATTACACAGTTGAATTTTGTTCTTTATTCTTTATAAAATAAGGTGTAGGATTTCCACATTAACCCTTTTCTTCATATAGACGCGTTTTCCCGCACCAATCACAGAAGGCCTTTGAAAACAGTGCAGGAAGAGTTCAGATTGCTCGTAACGAGCAATCTGAACACTTCCTGCACTGTTTTCCACTCTGTCAGTTGATATAAACATAATTCACCCATTGCTGATACGGGGTGAATTAATGCTTTCGATATTAGAGGTATCCAAAGGCGTTTTTATGAAGTAAAGGGTTAAAAAAATGTCCATATAGATTTATTTTTAAAGTATTTTTTTTCATAGTAAGAATGCATCCTCATATAACTTGTAGGTTGACCAGCTTGTTTATTTTTTACAAAGACAGTGCAGTGACACCCTAAGATTTTTTTTAAAAAGAAGACCTCAGATGGTCATAGATACATGTATTTGTTAAAATCCTATAACAGTCACTTTTTTAACACCAGTGATGTCTTAATGCGGTAATGTTTATGCTCTGCCAGCATTTGTTCTACTCACCTGCGGCAAGATATAACCTCTATGAACCATTTTGAAAATATTTCAAGCCAAATTGCAAAGGACTTTTTTATGTGCAAAAATCATGTTTCTATGGCAAAAAAGGGGGCACAACCTTTGTAGAGATGTTAAGGGAATTGGATTTTGAATATAATTATATGTATTCGTGGTTCTAATATGGCACAGGAAAACACAAAACTTGAATATTACGGGAATTTTTTGTTTGACAAGGTATAAAATAAACTTATAACTGACTGAATTTTTGTAACACCCCTCCATCTTTGATTGTGGACCAGATTTTTATCGTAGAATGCGTTTTAAACAAGAATACATTGACTAACCTTCATCTGATGGCAGGTCCTATGGATAAACTGTTGTTTGTTAAACACGGTTTTGCGTTCAGTTTAAAAATAATTCTTCTTTTTTCTTCAGACATTTATAATGCTATTTCTGACTTGTACTTCTTTAAACTGCTAAATACACACCTTTAGATGTTTTTATCATCTATTTTTGGAATTAGCTGTTTATGGAAGCACAAACCAGCCATAAATAGTTAAGTCTTTCATGGATGATGGCTGCTGCCAAATACAGAAAATTAAATTAGTTTTTTTCAATGCTTTGTATGACTTGTTTAGGTAGGAAATTCTGGTAAGGCTTTTAATTTCCAGCTATGAGAAACCTTTAGTGACCTGGATTCACTTGAACAGGTATATATGGCAAAATATATAAAATATATAAAAAAAGAAATTATTAATAAAAATAGGTCTTGTGAGGTCTTTAACCTAACTACTTCTTTCTGGGATCCTTGAAGGTTAACAAATAATCAAGCACACCATCTCCGCAAATAACTGATAACTCTCCCACATGAATCAGAAGAGGAAAAGAAATGATAAGCATCAACTGAGAGACGCAATGTCATATCAGTCATCATGGAGACTTTGGCCGGGCTGGGATCATAAGTCATATTAATTTTGAACCCTGGATTAAAAATCAGATGTGCTACAGACGGAGCTAGCTTGGTCTAGTACTTAATTGATAGAATTTAATTTGAATTGGACAGGAAACAAAATGTTAGGAATAAACAAATAGTCCCAAGTATTATTCTTATGCCGTGTAATTAAATGATTCTTTTGGTTCTTTAACATGGTCAGATAATAATACTCGGATAATTCTAGGTTTTCAATATACAAAATAATAGTTAAAATTTCTAGTAAAGGAGATGGGCCTTTTAGGTTTATGACAGAATTTAATTTGGATGTTTGTTTACAAGATGTTAGGGGAAATCAGTAATCAGGTACATTAATCTCATGTCATGTATTTGAATGATTCTTTGGATTCTTTTGGTTCTTTAACATGCTCCAATAAGACACTTGGATAACTTAATGTTTAAAATACAAAATAACATTGTAAAAAACAACAACATTTTAGTTAGAGAAAATGGCCTTTTGTTGGGATGATAGGATGTTATGATTATATAACCAGTAAATTATATTATTAACCTTTCTCCTATAATTAATTTTGTTTCCCTTTTATATGTGCTCAGATACATATCAGAACAGACTTATAGACCTAATTGTACAGTTCCACATACATTAACAAAATTACAAACTTATATAGTCCGGTAATTTTAAACAAAAAAAAAGCACAAATTTAACTTCACAAATTGAGAATACAAATTATTCAAGTTTGTAATTGTGTTCTGTGTCATTGAATATGTAATAATTACAATAAAATAAATAATTTTATCATGTTAATTAAAAAAAATTGCATGTAACAGTATTAATTAAAATAGTGAATAAATATTGATGGATTTCACTAATCGTAAGATGTTTCATTTAATACATGTGTTGCTATAAGAAATAGAAAAATAAGCATGACTGTAAGGGCTAAAAAAATTTAATTTGCTTTTAAAATTGCTATGTAAGCGATATTCAATATCACTTAATATTACATTATTGCTGAAATGTTGTAATCCATGTATTTCCATTTCAGAGGGAGAACGACTTTTACACTTTCTATTTGATATTTAGATAATGTGATAAGATATTCTATACAAAGTTTTGCTTTTCCCCATTTGTCCTGCTTGCTGCAATGACTTTAAGTGTCCACTTTTAAAACTAAAATAACTCAACTGAGCTACATGTATTTTGATCCTGCATGGCGTCCGCTAAATGTCAAATCCAGTGGAGAAAATTAATACTTGATTACATTATAATTCAAGAGGAAGAGCCTGTGACACGCGCACTGCTAAATACAATGTCGAAAACGTTATTTCAGAAGCTGGTTAAGTGATTTTTCATTTCGATTGTTGGAACATGTGCATATTTTATAGTTCCCACCAAGTATCTGGGTATTGGAGGAATCTATTTTACTGATATATTGACCAGTGCAATCATCTACAAAATTCCAGATTACCTTAAGATTATAAATGTAAACAGTTAATGTACATGACGCTCAACTGTTTTGGGGTAATCTGAAATTTTGTGGGTCACACTGAATCGTATATCAGTGTAATAGATACCTCTTATACCAAATATAAAATCTACCTGAAATCGATAAAAAAAATCACTTATCCCAGCTTTTGAAACAGCGATCAAATAATGTATTAAGCATGTGCGCGTGACATAGGTTCTCCCCCTTGTATTTTGGGAAGACTGGCTTTCTTTTAGAATTCTGTCTTTAGTGCTGCTACTTGCAATATTGAAGATGCATGCCCCATTGTTTCTAAATTAATTTTTAGCTCAA